>CM076085.1:40275000-40852500 GCA_038088235.1 Zacco platypus | reverse complement strand
AGACAGAGAGAGAGTGGCCTTATGGTCAGGGAGTCGGACTTGCAACCTGAAGGTTGCTTGTTCGATTCCCATGCTGGCAAGAATTGAAAGACTCTCACTTGTAAGTTGCTTTGGATAAAAGTGTCTGCTAAATGTAAATGTACTACTTAAACTTATTTGCCAAGGCAAAAAAAAATTTAAAGTTTCAGTTTTTCATCTAATAATATTTATTTGATTTTAGCTTTATTTAAGTTATCTGGAAATTATTTCTAGTAGTTTTAGTTTTGTAACATTTCCAACACTGGTACGATCCAGAATTTTATTGTACTCATGTAAATAATTGTCCATTAGTCTCAACTGATCATGATCCTGATTTTTTTTGTTTGTTTGTTTTTACAAACGGAACGAGTTGAAATGATCTTCATTGGGAATCGACAGCACGCCACAGTATCTGTCAGTAGAGCTTAACTTGTTTTGAACCTGGAAGCGTTCCTTTCATCGGTTTGTTCGCTCCAAGAATCCGCATTCAATAGTGAATCTGAGAGCGGTGTGTCTTCAGGGTCTTTAGAGAAGTTTTCTTTGAGATTGCATGGGGATTTTCCTTCAAAGACGGATTTGAGATCCAGTGAGGCTTTTAGTTTAATTCATGAGGCTGATTTGTTTTCCTGCTTGGTTTGCTGAGTATGCATGGATCATGTCCAACAGAACAAAATGAAATCTGTTACCATGTTTCTGATGGAATTTATGACTGTTTCCTCAACTTTCATGCAGCGTCATGAGAGAATGACAGGTATATATAGATGTTTTAGTTATAGGCTCAGTTCCTGTATACTGGTCAATTCAATTTGTTTTGAATTTTTTGTTTTTCACTGATTTTTAGGTCCAGGTGGAATCTAGATCTTTTTCCACATATAGTTTTTGGAAGGAAATCTACAGAATCTGCAGAAACATGATTTTATTTTTCCTGTAGACTGGAAGGTGGATTATGGGTGGCTGTAGTGCCGTCTGAAGCTGAACATCCAACCGTCCCACGAATCCCACAAAAGTCTGAGACTGCTTATTTTATTATTTAAAAATGTGAAAAAAATGTATTAAAAAATAAAATAATAATAATTATCTCAAACAAATTTAATATACAATGAAGTGGAAATATTTAAGGTTATATTTCTGTTTCACAAATCAAATATGAAATTTGTTCATTTTTATTCAAATTATGCTATTATGAAGAGTTCATTTGCAAAAACATTTTTTATTGTGCATTTCATGTAATATCAATCAAGCTGCAGTTGGGTTGTTTTGATTAAGTAATAATAACTTACGAAAGCTTACGAAATTCAAGTTCATTGAAAGTATGTTTTTATATAATATATATATATATATTTTATATATATATATATAAAATTAAAAGTTAGTTTTTTAGCAAAAGCAGATAACTCCACATTTCATGATTCAGAGTTAAACTAAACCAAGTAATTTCTTTGTAATTGCATTTAAAACACACTCAAACACATGTGTGTACACACACACACACACACACGAATGTAAAAGAACAAACAAAGTTTCATCATGTAAGACATGTATGGTGTACAAGGACTAGCAGGAGTTGAAATTATAAATCCTCGATCACTTTTAGTCAGCTTTGATGAAACTCCCCTCAGCTAGCGCACCTTTTTGAATTGACTAGCAGCCTTGTCACCTGACTTGAAAACTGCATGCTGATTCGCTAAAATGGACATCAGTTTCTGTACACAAACAACAAGGGTGCTCGTCTGTTTCTGCTGTAAAAAGTGAACTTGCGATGCCTTGACAATACACAATAACGGGTTTTCTAACAAAACGGATTTAGGGTTCAGAACGTGCTCTATGTGGAGAATAACGCACAACAGTCAGTTCTTTTTTTTTTAAATTGCCTTTTATCATTTTTGTAATGAAAAAAAAACGTAAAATCAGTTGAATTAAAAATGTAGTTGGGTATTTATTCTACACAAATAACAAAGAAAGACAGATATATATATATATATATATATATATTAATTGCAGCCAATATAAAACTGCTAACTAGGAAAATGGCTCAAGGAAGACCCTCTAAATAAATATGAAAATCCCCAAAAATGCTCATAACATGGAAACCTTTTCATTAAAACAATATATTGATAATATTTTATGATACTGAAGGAAAATGTTGTTAATAAACAACATTAATATTAAACCAGTTGCTGCTGCTAATATAATAATGAAGAACTGGGAATATTTATTTTTTATTTTATTTTATTTGGTGACTTTTATATTTTTTATATTTTGTTCTGTTTATTTATGTTATTTGAACCTTGTTAAACTAAAAAAAGCGGAGGAAAATGGTCATTTTCCATTTTCAGTGGCCTCAGACTGTTTCATGGAAGATGGAAGGTTCCCTTGAATATAAACCAACAGGAATGATTCAACAGTGTTTCTTCTGTCTCTCTCTGTGATTGACAGCTTGATATTTAGATTAAAGTCTCCTTAGAGGCTTTTTAATTGATCAGTGATTCATGTAATTGCTAATGGAATCATTAATGTAATAGCCTTTTAACGTGAGATATCTGCACTCAAGGTAAGATAGAGTGAGAGAAAAGAGTCTCTGTAGATTCGACATCTGTGTGTGTGTGTGTGTCAACTACAAACTATTTCCTGCTCTTTCACATGCCTGCTCTGTGATGTCATTTCAGGCTCCCGAAACTGAAGTGAAATGTAGAAGCATGCCTTTTTTCCTTTGTGTTGGCAAAGCAAAGCGCTCTAAAAATACAGTCCAGGATTGACACGGCTCTCGTCAAAACTCATGTCCATTTATAGAACTGACCTAGAAAGACGTTTAATAAAAATATGTTGCTGTCAGAGCATCTGTCGAATCAACGTCAGGAGTGCATGACGTACATATTTCTGTGTCAGTAATAATGACTTCATTCTTCCTTTTGTTAAGTCATCCTTTTCTTTCCCATCTCTCCTCCCTTCTAGTCTCGGATTTTAGCATTGTGCACGACTGAATTTGTTCTGGGCAGGACTGGAAAAAAGGATTTTCTTTCTCCGTATTCTCGTCTTGATTTCCAGTACAAATATCTAAACCCTCTTAAAGCACGATACATTTACTGGAGAAACAAAATAACTTAAGATATTGAGTCTTGTTTGGTGAAAAAGAAGCGACCCCAGTTGTTTATTATTGTTTTCATTTATCAGAGTGTTTCACAGCTAGTGAAATGTACAGTTCGGCTTGTGGAGATCTAGTTTACTTGCACCTGCCCTGCAAAATGGGAATTGCATGGAGCGAATTGGCTGTAAATGAGCCATGGGCCGTCTGAGACTGTTGAACAACATTACTGTGGATTGCTTTTAGATGACTGTTGTCATCTGTGTTTCAGGTGGATATGTTCTCGTATGGCATGGTTCTGTATGAGCTCCTGTCCGGCCGCAGACCATGCATGGGTCAACACCAACTACAGATCGCTAAGAAACTATCTAAAGGCCTCAGACCAGCGCTGGGCGCCCCAGAGGAAGTGCAGTTTCACTGTCTGCAGGCGTTGATGCAGGAGTGCTGGGACACCAAACCAGAGAAGGTACAGCGTGATTCTGTTTTTTCTTAAAGTGTCCCGTTATGCTGTTTTTGTTTTGGAGGTCTCCTAATAGGTTTACATGCAAAAACACTCATGATATACGTTCCGCATCACCTCATTTCTCACAGTGTCTGAAACGGTTTGATAAAGGATTCAGTCTCTCTAAACTCCTCCTTTCAGAGTGTCTACTCTGCTCTGATTGGTCAAATGGCTCAGTCTGATGTGATTGGTTGACTGTTTAGAGCTTGTGTCGGAAACAAAAACTTTTAACTGTATCAATTGACCCTTCGCCGGCAGTTTGATTGACAGGCGATCTGACCAATCATAACCCCGAATCTGCCATTTTGTCCGACAAAGCAGTCAGGAGAGTTAGTAGATTAACGTTGGTGAACTTGAACTTGAAAAATTCTGCGCTTGAAACAACATTCCTTCTGATGTTCATTCATGTTTATTTGATGCTATAAATGAACTAGTATGAAGAGATGATCGGTTCACGAGGAGCTACAGCGATCTGTCACGACACATTAAAGACACACTAGACGCTATTTATTGTTTAAACTTATTTAAAACATTATGAAATATTAAATATGAAACTGTTTCATATGTCTGTCGACGTGTTGTCAGTGTCCTCTTTGCTCCAGGATGTATTTTCCACTGCGTGAGAACATGATGTGTGGCGTGAGAGCACATGGCTTGTCGGACATAGCAACAGTAACTAAAGGGGGCGGGTCTTTGCGAAGGGTCAATTCGAGCCAGAGTTTTCATTCTTTGGAAGTGCAGGAAGTGAGACTTGAATTCCTCCGAATCAGTTCCTTCTTTTGGAAGTCAATGTCTCGTGCACTTTGATCTTTGAAACTTTGCAGACCTTTTACATTCATAAACGGTACTAGATAATAAACAATAAGAAATGACTAAGTAATAAACACACACTACTTGAAAGGTATTATCCAAAAAAAATGTGTTACAATAAATGGCTGTGAGTGTGAATAATAATGAGTTTACTGCACAGAGAAAAATACTGGCTAGAGATAATGTTAGTTAGTATGTATTGGTATTTGAATTAATAATTTAAATCAATATTTTTGTTTAGATATTTATAATGCTATAAAAGACTTCTGTTTCAAATAAATGCTGTTCTTTTGAACTTACAATTCATCAAAAAATCCAGAAAAAACGTATCAGAGGTTTACATTAAGAATTCGTTCTCTGGTTTTAGTTTAATCATGGCAGTGTTGAACTAATTCCCTTATTTTGATTTAACTCAATCAATTTTGTAAATGCAACCTTGGTGAACATAAAAGACTTCTTTAAAAAACAACCCCAAACTTTTGAATGGTAGTGTACAGTATGTCATAATGGTTATTGCCTTAGTGCTTATAAAAATAGTCACGTAGGCACATTTTAACCTGCAGATGTTGTGAAATAAAGCATGTGTCTATAATGTCCTGTCCTCCGATGTCTTTAGCGTCCCCTGGCCACCTTTCTCATGAGACAGATGCAGCATCCCAGTTTTGCTTGTCTCAGGTACCTGCTGCCCTGCCAGGAACACAGTCAGCTCTTCTTATCGCCGCTGCAGGGCCACAACGCCGTATTCTGGGATGGAGACAAAGACGACAGGTGCGCTCTTGGGAATATCAGCATGAAAACACACCTTTCTTGCATGTTCACGTAGCATTTCTTTTCAGATTGGGTTGGTATCACGAAGGTTTGTGATGTGTTTGCAATTTTGGATTTTGTGGCTCTGTTCCAAAACCTGGTAAACTGACATCCTGTCTACTGCCCTACACAGCTGTCTTCTGAGACAGCATCCTAACTGAAATATAAGATCAGTGATTTGGCATGCTCTAAATAGGCCGTTTCAGTTGATTTTAAAAGAGTTTGGATTTAACACACTGTTAAACTTTTGACTTAAAGTGAAAGTCGAAAGTCGTGACGTATTGTCAATATGTTAACCCATACTCGAAATTTGTGCTCTACATTCATCCCGTCCAAGTGGATGGGAATCGAACCGGCAACCTTCACGTTTCAAGCCCAACTCCCTCACCATTTTAATTTAATTATATATTTTAATTGGATTGAACATTCTTTATAGATTGTTAGTGAATGAGTGAGTATATTTATAGTAATTTACATTTACTATATTAGTATTATTTATTTACTATTATACTTCTTATTAATATTTTGATTCAGCTTTTATTTTCATATTTTCAGTTTTTGTTTCATTTTTATATTTCTGTTTTTATTTTAGTAATTTTAGTAATTAAATTTATTTTATTTCAGTTAGTTGCTCAGGCAACTTTTTTTTTATTTTCATTTAAGTTTTTTATTTTTATTTTATTTCAATTAATGGAAATCATTTTTAATAGTTTTAGTTTATTGTAACAGCTCTACTTCTTACTACTATCTTAGATACATTTTGTCAAATTGAATGGGACTGCCATCTCCTTTAATGATGCACCTTGGAATTGAGCCAAAACGAGAAGGTTTTGGAACAGATTTCGTGTCATTAGTGCGCCTATGACGCCTTAAAATGCTGCCTACGTATGCAGCTCACTATCTTTTCAGTAATGAGGCAGAAAGGCCAAAGAAAATTAAATCTCAATGACCAGGTTTGCACTTTACAGAAATGGCCCTCGTATGTTGGTACAAGCCCCATACCAGCCCATAATCAACCCTTTCACTCCATTTCCCTCATTTAAACGCTCTCCCGTATTTCTATTTACCGCCAATTGCTCCCCTTCAGACCTCTCGCTCACTCATATAAACACCCTCATTAGAATCATTCAGGAATCTCATTTTTCCAGCTTCCCTTGACGCTCTCAAGCCTCCTTTAAAAAAATGACTCATTTTAATATTCATGAGCACATATATAGGAGCTTATTATTATGCATGGCGGCCCAACAGGCTGATAAATGCCCTGCGATCTACAGCCGGTCTCATCTGATCATGAGCCGCTTTGTTTGCGAGCACAGGATCTCTGTACAAGACGCTTCGATGAAACGCTTCACTTTTGTCTTGCAGCACAGGTGTTTGCAATTACCAGCTTTGCCCGTCGTCATGCCAAATGGAGCAGCCGTAGTCGTGTTGGTGGTTCCTTTAATACGTCATCGCGGGCAGAACAATGAAGGCTTTGTCTTGTGTTAATCATCATATTAGGCTGTGACTCCTACCTAGTGCCCTGAACATGGGTGTGAGTGCTTACAAGTACAGACAGTATGCGTTGAAAAACAGCAGGAAACAATATCAGGGAATATTGGCGAATTTTAAAATTGTGATTGATTACCAAGGAAATTGTAAAATATATTGTATAATGTATAATTCGTTGTATACAATACAGTTGATGAAAAATAAATCAAAGTGACAGTGAAATGTTTATATTACAAAAATATTATATTTAAAAGAAATTCAAGAGTTTAAGGAATCATTATATCCACAAAACACAAATAAATTCAGGCATGGTGAGTATAATAGGCTTCAAAAACAACATTTGAATGTCTTGTTTTGCGCTGGAATATTTAATTTGGGTAGAAATTGATCTTTGTAGCTGTTTATGTAGATCAGTGTTTCTCAAACTTTTCAGCCCACTTTATCTTCCAATTTTTTTCTGAGGACCACCTAACAGAATCCCACTCTAACACGCCCCCCAAAAACAACAAAATAGGAAGGATAAACTAAATTTAAGTTTAATATGCAACTGTTCCAAGTCAAAAACTAATTATTCAAACACAAATGCAATGATATGATCCATTTTTTCGTTATTAAAATACTGACGTCAACCCACCCGCCCGCGATCCGGTGCGGGTTAAGAGCTTGCCTAGTTTAGGTCATCTTTTCGCGGGCCACTAGGGGGAGATGGCGGACCACACTTTAAGAATTACTGATGTAGAGAACAAAAATCCTGTAATCTACCAAACACTGTAACAGTCATGGAAACTCATTGATAAAATACAACAACCAGGGATGTAACGGTTCGAATTACTCCCGGTTCGGTTTCAGAGTCTCGGTTTCAGTATGTGCTGCATTCATGGAAAAAAGGACTACTGTTAAATAAAAAAAAGAAGAAGAACAAATAATCAAACTACAAGCAACAGCACAAATAAATACATTAGAGCCACAAATAAAATAAAGAGTATCCAGCAGTACGTTTCATATACAGAAATTGAATAATCAAATTAAAATAAAATATTCATTGCGAAAATTAAATAAAGATGAATCATTATTAAAGTTACAAAAGCTATTCAGTTCTAGAGAGGTGAGATATTTCTTTTGTTTTTTGGTTTACATTAAAAACACAGACACCAGGAATATTGGCCTGCCGTTGTTACGGACTTGTAGGTCACAAATGAGAAGACAAACGAGGAATCACTAGAACAGGGTTTAATGAAAGCTAGGCTAAATTATCCATACAAAACATTAACAACAACTGACAACGGGACAGAGGAAACACAGGCCTTATAAAACAGAAACAAGACGATAATAAGATTGATTAATGAAACACAGCTGATGGGAATGAACTAATGATGGTGGCAGGAACACGTGACTGAAACTGAATGTCCAAACACAAACAGAGTCCAGAACAAGACATACACGTAACAGCCGTCACTTTATCCAATACAATGCGTTGTCTTTCTCAACTGTTTATGTTCACTTAAGACGGGCATGTTGACACAATGTTTGTGTGAATTTGTCCGTTCAAGCGCAAGACTTGAAAGAGAACTCAATATTAGCGTGCTGTCTGAGGCGCGGGTTTGCGTGCTTCGGATGAACGCGCACACAAAATCTTCGCTATCAACATAAATAGAGCATACGGGGAAGCCAGAATGCGTATCCATCGACAGAAACATTCAGTCTGTCTGGTTTACGCGTTATTTTCAACAAACCATTTAATAAATGCATCGTCAGATTTAACATGACCCGCGGTGCAAGAGCGTGCCGAACCGTGGGTGGGTAGTTTTTTTTACAGAGAACTGTTAATCCCCTAGTCTCAACTGGGTTTAAGTCTCTCATCTTGGCCAAGCTGGGCAGCCAGATGGTCTCCCAGTCAAAAAATGCCCTAAAACTGGCCAGACTGGGACACCTACGTAAGTAGTTTTTCTTGTCTTAACTGGTTTAAGTTGGTTTCCCATCCTGGCCATCCTGGTGTTTAGACCAGCTAAAACCGGCAAACCAGCTCAGGCTTGTATTTTCTTTTCAGCAGGGAAGAAAACAAGACATCAAATAATTGGCCCAAACCAGGCTATAAATGCTCCATGTGGGATTTGTGATCTAATGCCCCCCTTGATCATTGGATACCAGCAATATCCTGTAAATTATATTTTAAATACATTAGGTCGGCCCAAATCACTTCATCACCGCAGCATTTATTTGTCCAAGTTTGACATTGCCAATTAGATTATTGCCGCTTCATAAGCGAAATTGAAAAACAGAAACCACAATAAACAACTTGGTAGACGATTTGGATCAGAAGCGTTCATGGTTAAATTATGGGGTGCGTCATGACTGATTGAATCATTTGGGGTCTGTCACAGTGCACGGTCAGATAAATGACTCGACCGATCGAGTAATGAATCAACGTTGCGCAAATGAATTAACGAAACGTATAAACCTACAAATTGCCTCACGTTGCTGAGAGCTGTGCACCCGCATATCAGCATAATGTATAATAAATGTTTAAATTAATGTCCGTTCATAAATCAAACAGAGGTTAGGTTTGTATAACATACTGTGTCCGTACAAAAGAACTACACAGAACAAAACAGCCAGGACTTGAGTTATGTTTATTAGTGTCATTAGAGTAAAGCATCATTATTACTGTGTGAAATTCAAGGAATTTTACAATGAAAGCCTTAATGAAACTTAAACAGTCATGGAAATTTGAATATAAAGGAGAAACACTTATAATTCTTGTGAATTGAGACAGCAAGTAATCGTCTGTCAACCACCTAGAACTAAAATAGCAGTTTTATGTCTAACCTTATATTGTTCAACTTGAGGTTGATATGGGATTTATACAGTAATTAATAATAAGTAAAGTAATGCATCATATTTTTTAGAGAGTAATTTGTGCAGTAATCCAATTACACTGTTAATTAATTACTTTTTTTAAGGGACTTACCCAATACTGGTTATTATTTAAGTTTCATTCATTGTTTCAGTTTTAGTTCAGTTTTATTTGTTTCTTTTTTCAAGTACTTTTAGTGCAACTTATTTCAGTTAGTTGTCAAGAAACGTTTCTAATTTTCTTAAAATAGTTAGTAACTAAAAACTTTTTCATCTAAAATTTATTTTTAATTTTATTTCAGTTTCATTTCAAGTAACAAAAATGATTTTAATAGTTTTAGTCAACATTAATAACCCCGTCCCAAGTTTGTTTGTTTGTTTTTCAGAAGAAAAGCTCCATTTGCATTTTAACAAAGTGTGTGTGTGTGTGTGTGTGTGTGTGTGTATGTGTGTGTGTGTGTGTATGTGTGTGTGTGTGTGTATATGTGTGTGTGTGTGTGTGTGTGTGTGTTCTTACAGGAACTACACAGTTGTAAACTTGGCCAAGGGGCAGGTTGAGGTAAAACGAATGCCGTGCCCGGGATCACGTCTGAGCTGCCAAATAAAGATGGAGAACACCCTGTGGACCGCCACTGAGGTGAGCCTCTGGGAATCAGTTTCTGCGTTCTGTTCAACAATGTAGGAATGTTACCAAGGCAACAGCACTAATGGATACACTGCCCTCAGGTTCACACAGTAAAGGAGACGTGTTGTAACTTAATGTTTATTGCTCATTTTGTGTATGGTTTGTTCACCACTAGCGGGATAGCAAACATAATGACCGTTTTCAAACAGGTTTCCTGAACAGTTGACACTGCTTTGTTTTAATGCCCTGGAAGCTGAGATTTTATTCAGAAAACATTTTAACAGATGTGGTTAATAAGGTTTCATCACCTGTAGACTAGACCTGTATGTTAGGGCTAATTTATTTGTTTTTGTTTTTTAAGATACGAATACTTTTATTCAGCAAAGATGAATCAAAGGATTAGTTCAGATTCAAATGAAAAATGATTCAACTTATGAAAAAAACGAAACTGGCGTCACATCAGTTAAGCTTTTTCTGTAAGTTGAACCGGGAAGGCGCAGGGCGTAGCGTAAGCGTTTTGAACTGCGACAGTTTTACACTTATTTTGTAAGTTGAATACGGAAGGCGGTCTGGCGGAAGCTAGATATTTTACTTCATAACTTTTTAAATATGGATATATTCAGAAGGACTTTATTAACCCGTGTGAAGAAAGTGCTTCCATCCACATCCATCCATCATATACGTAATATGATGGATGGATGTGGATGGAAGCACTTTCTTCAGCTTCATACTCGTTGGTATCGCTCACTGCCATTATAAAGCTCAGATGCGTCAGGATATTTATTAATATATCTCAAATTGTGTTCATCAGAAAGAATAAAGTCATATACACCTAGGATAGCTTGAGGGTGAGTAAAGCTTGGGCTAATTTCATTTGAAAGTGAACTAATCCTGTAATCTGATCAAAAGTGACAGAAAAAAAAATTCTATTTTAAATAAATACTGTTCTTTTGAACTTTCTATTAATAAATCATGTATCAGTTTCCACAAAAAAATATTAAGCAGCTGTTTTCAACAATTATTATAATTCTTATAATAATAATAATAATAAATCAAATCAGCATATTAGAATGATTTATGAAGGATCATGTGATACTGAAGACAAAATTCAGCTTTGCATCACAGGAATAAATTACATTTTAAAATGTATTCAGATAGAAGATTGTTATTTTAAACTGTAATAATATTTCACATTTTTACTGTATCTTTAATCGAACAAATTCTGTCTTGCTGAGCATACGAGACTACTTTCAAAAACCTTATGGACGCAAAACTTTTTAATGGTAGTGTATTTGAAACATCTGATAGAGCTCAACATCATAACATCGACATTTCAGTTTGGTTTAAGTTGTTTAAATGAGTTAATTTTATTTGACTTCACCTAGTACGTTTGACTGACTTAGTTGTTCTCAAGCATTAAAGTGTAAGTATTCATCTCCAGATATACCATGCACTTTGTAAGCTGCGATGGGAATTGTTATAAATTTAATTTCGCCTTTTACTCTGATTTCAATTAACAGTTTTAGTCCCAGTAATTCGATTACGGGTAAAACAGAAAAGGTCTAAAGGCATCTTTATACTGTAACCACCGTCTTTACTCAGAAATCATTTGAAATACACACACACAGTATACCAAGAAAAGACTCATGCATTTTAATGCAGCACAATGACAGCAGATGCTTTATGTGGTTTTATTCGGTGGAAAACTGTTGATCCAGAATCACTGGTAAACCCAAACATCATGATTTTCATTTTGGTCCCAGTAAAAATAATAATAATAATAATAATAATTAAAAGGTTCCGAGTGAGAAGCATTTCTCCATTCCCAACCCTATTTGTGCACAGCAAATGAATGGAGATGGTTATCTTGATACCTTGTTGATGTTTCTTCAGGAACAGGAAGTCTTTATCTACAGCCTGAAAGAGATGTGTCCCTTGAGTCACCCGCAGAAACTGCTCTCCTGTCCGGCCGTGGTAACCTGTCTCTTTTTACTGCCCGCCAGGAAAGAGGTCAGTGCCCCAACTTGCAGTCATTGTCATGTAAACTGTGCTTCTGCTTATCACGTTTTGGTTTGTTTTCTTGTTTAGATATCCAAAGTAAAAAAAAAAACATTATACATGCAGTATATGCATTATTATTTTTAATCTCAACATGACAGAAAAGTAAATTCTACAAAAAGTTGAGTTTTTGGCTGGCAGGGGAGTGTTTTGTAAATTTGGTTGATAATAGTCTTTATTTTTGTTTGGGTTTTTTTCACTTTAATATATAATGTATATGTATATATATATATTAGGGTTTTCAAAATGAATGCGTTAACTAGCGATAATTTTTCGAGTTTAAAGCGTTAAAAATATTTAACGCAATTAACTCAGCATCTGTTTTTTTCTGTCATCTTTTCAAGTGCTATCAAACAATTCAAATGCGATTAGACGTGTGGAAGAAATTTTAATTTGTAGTGAATATTAGGGGTTCTTCTATAAGCTTAATCATAGGTTTATGACCTGAGGCCTAAAAGGTCATCCTGTCTTAGGTATAGGCCTTATGTCATGGTCTTTTCTTTTTACCATGTGTGGAAAAGAAAGCTGAGGAAACCTGCCCTTCTTGGTCACACTCTGCAGTAACCTGTGTTTCTGTATGGCTGTCTGACCTTCCTTGCCAGGAATAAATTTTTTATAAAGACAATTTTCACTGAATTTGTCTCTTAGGCAGTATGAGTTAAATTTCTGCCACAACAGACGCAAAAATCAAATCTGTGTTGGCGCTCGTCTGTTTTGCAACGTTCTGTGAACAAACACCCAAAACAGAAAAGCCAGCACCACATTGAGTTCTTATTCACACGTGAACGAACGAAAACTCACAAAATTATGTCAAAATGCCCCTTTTGGCGAGTATCCTCGTAAACACTGTGTTTTAATAATTAAAAAAGTGTTAAATGAATGTAAAGAGTTGTGAGGAAATAGGATGTGTGTCAGATCCACATCACGTGCACCAGGTATTAAAGTGACAACAGCCTAATAAACCTGCTGCTGTCTGCTAAAATTGAAAAAAAAAATTATATTATCAATGATAGTGGCCTTCATTCATAGCGCTTAGTAAACACTGAACTTACTTAAGCTGGACAATGACGCTATTTTCTTCTAGAGCTGCTGTAAAGCCAAAATGATGTCTGTCATTGCTGCAACACTATCTGCATTGTAAAAAGCACTATATAAAATACAGACTTGACTTAAAAAGATGCCATTAAACAAATATTTAAAATATACTGGCTTTATGTTGTTTCTGCATTATTTTGGAGCTTCAATGTTAAAGTATTACAATGTAAAATATATTAAAAACATTAATGTTAGGTGTGATTAATTACAGAAAAAGTGCTATTTTTGACAGCACTAATATAAAACAGCCTGACTAACTAACTAGTGCCCAAAATCCCTCTAAAACCAGCAAATCAGACCAAATTGGCGGAAGAGTAAGACCTTAGGCTAGTTTAAATTGTCTCTTTCCCATCAGGCTTGATCTTTTGTAAGTGGGCAGGTTTTTCTCATCCCCATCTCTAGTTGCTGTCGTGTTTGAAGTAGCTGGTGTCCAGGTGTTCCCGCTCTCCGTCTCTTCAGCAGACGTCCCAATGACATATTCAGTCCCCGTCGCTTCTCCAAACACTCTGTTATATGAGCCCCGCTCTTTTTGAAGTGCCCTCGTTCGTTTGCTGCGGGTCACTGAAAAACTGAATGTTAAAAGCAGTTGTGGAGATTGGGGAAGGAACACACAGCTGGTTTGGGGCTGTCAAGGCGGTTTTAGGGAGGAAACGCTTTTCGATATGGCACTTGAACAAAAATGCATGTGAAGGTGGACTATACAGAGTAAAATATACAGAGCTGGATTGTTAAACAGGATGTTTTCTGGTTTTAGTATGACTGTGTTTGTGAAGATTCTCAGATATCCAGGTCATTTAGAAGTTAGTAACAGCATGATGGATCACAACAGAATTAAATGGATCTACACTAATCCCGCCGCTAAAAATGACTTCTTAATGAGTTTTAAATGAGTCTTTTTGACTCGTTTTCCAGCACAAAAACTCTTCAAAACAAGATATTATATATTCAAAATGATTATGTTATGTTAAAAAGTATTATTTTAATATATTCAATATATTTGAAAGTATAAAAAGCATATTATTCTAGTCTTTTTGATTGTTTTTTTTTCAGAAAATACATTTTTGTTGCTCTTTAAAGCAAGTTAAATTCACTCAAGAAGCAACACTATGTGCAATTTTAAGATTTATTTTCATAGACTGAATCTTGAATATCTGTATTTTGTCTTTTTTTATGGTTTGTTTATTTTCTTTCACCCTGAATGTATCATAAAAAAGTAAAATAATAATAATAAAAATACTATAAATAACTACATAGAAATAACAGCTTTTGTCTTTTTTTACTTGTTTTTAAACTTATTTATACTTAAATCAAGTGAAAAATCTCCAAGTGCAGTAAGAAAAAATACTCTCGTATTAAGAAAAATCCTAATATCTTATGACATGTTGCTTTCCAAATAGGTCTTGTTTCAAGGACTTGTAGATATTTCAACTAGGAAATCGAAAGTTATCTTGAATTACTTTTCTTCTGTCCAGCTAGTCATGCTTTCTGTTGCTTGTGATATATCAAAAACATGTCATGATGTCATACAAATGTCTCACTGTGTATTTAAGATGTAAAAAAAAATAGTTCTTATAGAAGTATGTGATTTCTGTACAAGTAGCGACACCAAATGGAATTGCAAAATGTCTAACTTTATTCTGTGTTAGCTGCACATGCAGACTTCTGATAATGCTCCAGTCTTGAGGGAAAATGTGTGGGACAAAAAAGCTAGATGACTTGAATGAGACTGAAAGAATCATTTCAACTGAGTTGAGTTGAGTTCATCCACATGTACATTAGTAAGGAACTGACGCGTTCAGAAATCTTGTGTTGAAATATGCAGCATTTCAAGCTCACGGGGCATCAGAAGGAATTCCACATTTTTTTATTTTTGACAACTTACGATCTGATGGAAAAGTAACCCCTACAAAAAATGGAGTTTTTGACTGATAGGGAAGTGTTCTGGAAATCTAGTTGAAAATGATTATTTTTGCATTTCTGTTTTGGTGCCGCTAGTGGTGGAGATATTACAAACTTTTCCTTTTAAGTTTTATGTTTCATAATTTTACTTTTTATATTATTATATTAAATTATATTACATTATATTATATTCGCTTGTGAGACAAGTGGGGGTGTAACGGTACACAAACATGATGGTTCAGTACGTACCTTGGTATTGAAGTCACAGTTCTGTACCGGTTTGGAAAACTAAACATGAAATTGCTTATTTTTTCTCTTTGTTTTATTAAATGGTGGTTTTTGAACAAATTTTGTCTCTCGTTTTAAATAAATTCAGTTATATTTAACATTTTCATAAAGGGGTTAGTTCAACCAAAAATGAAAATTCTGTTATTAATTCCTCCCCCTCATGTCGTTCTACACCTTCGTTCATCTTCAAACACAAATGAAGATATTTTTGATGAAATCCGATGGTTCAGTGAGTCTCTATTGACATCAAGATAATGAACACTTTCAGATGCCCAGAAGATACTAAAACATATTTAAAAAAGCCAAAATGCCAAAAAATAAATAAAATAAACTAACGACTTTTCAACAATATCTAGTGATGGAGGATTTCAAAACACTGCTTCAAAGCTTTACGAATCTTTTGTTTGGAATCAGTGGTTTGGTTCGTGTATCAAACTGCCAAAGTCACATGAAGTATTGAAATTCCGAAACACTTATGATGTAACGAAGCCTCGTTTACGGAAATCACGTGACTTTGACACTCCGACTCACTGAATCATCAGATTTCATCAAAAATATCTTAATTTGTTCTGAAGATGAATGAAGGTCTTACGGGTGTAGAACGACATGAGGGTGAGGAATTAATGACAGAATTTTCATTTTTTGGTAAACTAACCCTTTAAAGATAAAATAATCTTTCTCAGCTAATGCTGTAAACTGTATACAGGGAGCCCTTTCTTTTTTCCTGTTGTGGCGGTTAGCAAACAGTGTTGCATTACCGCACGTGCCTCTTCCTGGATTGGAGTGTGGATCGCCTGTGACTGCCAGTATTCACCTTCTAAACGCATGAACCAAACCATGACGTCCGTACCTTATGGTTCGGGACAAGTACATGTACCTTTACACCCCTAGTGACAAGTGAGAAAATACATGTGTAATAAAAGATATAAAAAGGTCTAGAAACAAGCCCTACTATCGTATGCAATTTTGCAACTCAAGTAATTGTCCTGGTAAATATTTTAGCTGTTAATTATATTATATTATCTAATATTTACGTTATGTCTCTTGTTCAGTCTCTCCCGCAGGTGTTTGCGGGCATGTCTGATGGTCTCATAGCGGTTTATTCTCTGGTCGATGACATGCCTGTAGAGGGAGAAACCTACATCTGCTCGCACACGATCAACAAGCGTCTGTTGAGGATGGACGACTCGGACCCTCGGCAGCGGCCGTACCCTGTGCGAAGCATCGTGCCCGTGTGCACCGGATCGGAGGTGTGGTACACCAACGGCCCTGGTGTGCTCGTCATCGACAGCCTCACGCTTCAACCCATCTGCCGCCTCGACCCGTATCTCCCGCCGTCCTCCGTGGTGTCCATGGCATCGTCCGCCAGCTGCTGGGGCGACGAGGCCGTCTGGTGTCTGGACAATCACACCAACACGCTCCTGATGTATCACGCCGCAAGCTATCAGATCTGCGCCACATACAACTGCAGCGATGCGAATCCACTGCGTGACGTTTTCGTCGTGGAAAGGCCGGCAGGGATCGTGACGCCCATGAGCCCTGACGTAGATGTAGAGTCTCTTCCGCTCAACCTGGATCTCGTGCAGATAACAGTTACGCACAGCGAAGACGCGGGAACGCAGATCTTGTGCCAGCAGGACTCGCTGGATTATTGCTCCATGACATCTTCCGGGTTCAGCTCGGAGCAGCTGGATCAGATCGGGGATTTGGAGCAGGGCGACTCGTCGGGTCTTCCTCACATCGAGCGCTCTAGTTCGGGACCCCTCAGCTCTTTGACTAGCTCCAGCAGTATGCCTTTTTCCGTTGCCGTTTCACCAGATTCAGGTCCATCCCGGAGCACAACAGATCCAGAACTAGCTGATCAGAGCTACACACCACTGCAGCTGAAGGCCTTAAACATCATTCCTGTCAACAACACCATCTGGGTTCCCAGGTACGGCTAACACTTCATCACAACAGTTCTGACAAAAATTATAAATAATTATTTTCCTTGGTATTAAAAATACTGCTATTAATAATACTAATATAATAATACAAATATTATTTTGATGCTGTCATGCCACAAGGCCAGACATTTGAAAATTAAATATTAAATAAATTAATACTGTTATTCACCAGTAATACATTAATTTGTTCAAAAGCGAGACTAAAAACATTCATAATGTTACAAAAGATTTCTATTCCAATTAAATTCTGCAGTGAGATTTTTTTAAAGGGGACCTATAATGCCCCTTTTCACAAGATGTAATATAAGTCTCTGGTGTCCCCAGAATGTGTCTGTGAAATTTCAGCTCAAAATACCCTATTTATGATAACTTTAACAGCTTGCACTTCAGTTGCTCAACAACAACAAAGCTGGAGAATCTCACGCAGCCAAAATGAGGATTGTCTGTAACTCGTTCAGCCTTACATTGTTCGAAGTCGACACTGATGGAGAGACTCGGGAAGAAGTTACAAATTTTAGAATGAAACTGGACATTTCTGAATGGTTAGTGGATAAATTTATGCAGTTGCTGTGGAGTTGATTCAACTCATCGACAAGCATGTGTCGTCATGTTAATCTTTTGTGCAAATCCAGCATTCAATTGACCCTCGTTTGTGAAGCAGTCCAGCGTAAAATGACGACATGTCAACAACACTCGACTACAACAACTCTTCCTCTTCTCTAAAGCAGCCCAACATGGCCCCGCCCCCTTTGTTGTGTGTTCCCGGAGCAAGGCTTATGTAAATTTTAAGGTTAGTGATGTCACTAACCCTGGAAGAAGCAAGTTGTAGTCCCTACCATTTGATGTAGTGGATTTCTGGAAAAGAAAATATCTCCCTTTTCAATGAACTTCGAGCGTCGTAACTTTGCAGATGTTGTTTCTGCTCAAACATGTATTTTGTATTTCATGCCAACTATAAAACAGAGATACAAGAGGCGTTTTAGACGTATTTGAAGCCTAGCCTGATTTACAGAGGTTGAACATGCTCTTGGATCATCCTTTGTTGTTCTTGGATCAACATTCAGTCAGTCGCTGCCATCTGATTTTAGTGTTTGTGTTCATCTCAATAGCAGTTTCTCAGCTGGGGCAGGTTGTTTTGAGCCAATCGCCTGAATTTAGGCCTTAGTTCGGGCCTAAAACAATGTGATTGTAGTCGAACATGTTGAATTAAATCTGTGATTGGTCGATCATTGTCCTCTGGTTTCAAACTATGATAAATGTTGTTCCAGGAGCGACAAAAGAATATGTCCTGCTGGAGTTATTCATCAATTAAACATTTGGTTAAACCGGGCTTAAGCACCAGATCAAGGGCAGAATGAAGTGTTATTTCAGAAGAGCACATTAAAAGTTTATGTTTTATTCATGAATATAAAATGCATTAAAATTTGAGTCTCCGGGGGCGTTGGACTTTATTCTGCATAACCCAGATGGCAGAGTGTAATCAGGTCACACAGGTGCCTCATGTTGTGCTCAAAGGAAGCCAAGGCGCCCAATAAGGACATTGATTTATTAAAGGAGCTTCCTATTAGGTTAGATCTCTTGATTCTGTTTGGTCAGTAGCTGTGTTTTATTTGCGATAAAACATGGCTATGACCGCTTCACCCAACGGTTCTGTGTATCACTACACAACACCCTTAGCAACCGCTCTTAGCAACGTAAACTGTTTGTTCTCAATTGATATTGTTCATTGAAGTTCACTGTATTATCTATAAGAGTATCGAGAGAAAGAGATCGAGTGAGCGAGTTTATTACCTGCATTCAGATTTAGCATTTTCCTTCAGGTCAGTCCTATGTTCATAATAAAAAATCTGTTGAAATGTTTTCCCGTGACTGACAGCTCTAGTCAAAGCATATCAGTTGCGTCTTGTTCTGTGTTCACAACGATTCAGTCTTTTCGATGTAAAAGTCTTCGCTGCTGACTGACTCACTCATAAAGACAGTCTTTGCCGCCATCTAATGGCGTAATAATGTAACTTTTGTTGCTGTTCATGGTCAGAGACTATTTTTTCCGGCGGAAGGAAGGCATTTACTGATTTTATTTATAAATATTTATATATACATATATATATTTATATTGTGTGGTAACCATTTTATAAAAGCAATAAAGTACTCGAGGATCCACTTCAGCCGTGACTTATTCACGATACAGCACAGCCTCTCGTACCTTATTGCTTACTTGTGAGCATGAGAGTTCACTATTGTATTATGTGTTCATTCATTCAAATAATATAAGAGTAAATTGGCAGATAGAATCATTCAGTGTTCATTATTATAAAGTGGGCTATAAATTCCCTTCACGGTTTTGGTTAATGCCAACAAAAATGATTCATGTAGTCCCAATTTAAATGGATTAATTAGACGTCCGTTTTGCAAATGTAAGTAGATTGAATGCATTAAAATTAAGTGATCAAGAATTGTTGCATTAGTTCAATTTAATTGACTCTTCGCCGGCAGTTTGATTGACAGGCGATCTGACCAATCATAACCCTGAATCCGCCATTTTATCCGTCAAAGCAGTCAGAGGAGTTAGTAGATTAACGTTGGTGAATTTGAAAAATTCTTTGCGAAGGGTCAATTATGCAAATGGGATGCAAACCAGCCAAAAATTATTTCATTTATTTATTTTTAAAAATTGTTATTCAGGAATCACAAATGACTGGAAAAGTCAAGAATTAAAAGGAATTAATTTGTTTTTTATTTCATCTTAAAGGAAAACAAATGCCTGGGAGCCCTGATAAAATCTAAGTGGAAGATTTTGTTAATGAAAAAGGAACGTTTAGCAGCTTTAACTGTGTTTTTAGTCTCTTGGGAGATGCTGTTCAACAACAGACAGAAGAAACTGAATGTGTGTGATTGTGAAGTGTAAAATGTCTGATCACTGCCACACTGAAGTGGACAAAATGGCAGCAGCTGCTTTTTGTTCCTTATTTGTGAATCCTCGTTTCCTTGTTTCGTTTCACGTCCTGTAGCTTCATCAGGTTAGGTTGCAAGGATGAGAAGCAGAGAAAAATATTTGTTGGATGCAACGTAAATTTAAAAGAAATATCTGCCCTTTTGTTGGTGGATTTTGTTTAATTAAGACATCCTTTGAAAATATTCATAAAACAATATGCACTGTTACTGTATGTGAAATATGATTTAGTCATTTTCAAATATTACTTTTTATTGTTGAACAAAAATGTGACTTGATATATATATATATATATATATATATATATATATATATATATATATATAATCTTTATTTATTTATTTATTTTTTTTTTAAATATATGGTTTATTTACATGTTTATTTTTTAAATTTTGCTTGCTTTATTGTGACCCGTGCTGACAAAATGAGTCGGAATGTACAAGGGCTAATTTCGAGCTACAGGCAAAACAAGTAAAATTTAAGGTTTTCCCAAAAATGAGTTCATTAAGCCCTCATCTACTGACCAAATGCTCCAAATAGCAATGAGACATCTATTAAAGTATCTTTATTTGTATGTTTTCTGAGAGGAGTATCTTTCCTTTGTCCATGAAAAATGCCGAAAAATCGCTTCACCACTCGCGCTTCCTCTATGCACAAGTTTGGTATCGTTTTAACATACATTATCCTAAATTTTTCCAAGAATTTGTAAATTCAGAGAAATTAACAATTTTAAATAATGCCCGTCCCTCCCTTGTCGCCTGTCAGTGACGTAATATCTGCGTTATTCCTGGTTTCCGCTTTTACTGCATAGTAACCATGGCAACAGACGTGAACAGCTGCATAACGTCTAGCGGTTGTGGTTTCGTTCAAACATTATGGACCATGGCAAGCAAACTTTGGGACAAAAGGAGAAATAAAACAAGGATCAATATCGGCGTAGCGTTTCCGAGATGATGAGAGCTTTGCGACAAACTTCGACTTGACAGAGACGGCGCTCTCGCACGTTATTAGACAAGGTAAACAAATGTAGGCTAATTAATGTTAAATAGCTCAACATGACGAAGTGTCAGAATATCATCAGTATGATACTGTAACAACAAGTTCCATGTTCCACTCATTCACTGCGTCATCAAACTACACCTACATTGTTTTGAAGAGTTTGGCGACCCCTAGAGGTGAAAAAAATACATATTGTGCCTTTAAGTGAACGTTTGGTTTACTGTTGGGAGAAAACATCTAGATATTAGATATCAGATCCGTGTGGTCGCCTACAGTAGGTCTTAATATATAGGCTGTCTGTTTCATTAATGTTAATCAACAATTGTGGTCTCATGGAAACAGTAAGTTGTATATATATTTTTCCTATAAATATTTGGTTTTGACTTGATGTGTGCCAAATCTGGTGTTATTACCAGGGATTTTAAGGTATGGTTGCTGGGTGATTTTGTTTCGGAACCTTTAGAAAACTTTAACTGGATTCTGTGCTGACTCTGTCGATTTCAAACAGGTATTTTTGTCTGATTCCAAGGTTTTTTAAATAGAGAATGTGAAAATAACATTTTGAAAATGCGCTCTTTGCAACTCATTTTGCCATTACGCGTCACATATAAACTTATAAACATACATATTTATTTTTAAGTGTCTTTTAATTTTATTATTTTTAACATTACTTTTTATATTGTGTTAAACAGTGTTGGGGAGAGTTACTTTTAGAAGTAATGCCTTATAGTATTGCATTAGTGGTTAAAAAAAAAATAAAAAAGTAACTAATTGCATTACTTAGTTACTTTTTAATGGAAAGTTTTGCTTCTGTGTTACTCTTTCTCGCCTGGGCTGGGCTTGCTTGTTTGTTTTTTTAAAAAAATACAAAAGCTCTATTTTTGTCAAATGTAACGGCCCTTTCCAAACCAGAAGTGAAATGAATGAATTCACTTCTGTACAGTAGAGGGAGCAGCTCAAACAAACCTTTCAGCTGTGCTGCCACTCTGGAGTATATTATTTAACATTTTTAACATTACTTTTAAATTAGATATATATAAAGTTGATTCTATGTATTTATAATATATGATTTATTTAATTCTGCTGTGTTTGTGTGTGTGATTGTGAAGTGTAAAACGATAGTGGTGGCGTCAGCGCTCTGCTCACTTCACGTGTTTTAATGTGTGTCCGCAGGCGTGGAGGAGACATCATGGTTATCGAAGTCCAAGAGCAGGCGGGGTCGTTCAGGGGTCGTGTGATAGCCGTGTTGACGCCGCCTGGAGTGCCAGAGTACGGGTACGTGTCAACGTCCAGTCACACGCACATAAATAATCACACAGTGTCCACATATACAATTCCACACTGTTCGTGACACCGATTGCCAGCAGCAAATGAAAATCAGTGATGGATGTAGCGCTCTGCTGCCCATAAACAAGCACAGACAGATTTTGCAGACGTCTTCCACATTTTCTGCATTGATTTTTGAGGAAAATACATTCAAAACACTCTTTCTGGTTGATGAAAGCAAATCTAATTTTATTTTTTTAAATATTTAAAGTTGCATTTGCCCCAAAATACAATAGAGTAACTGATACAGTAGAGTAAACTGAAATGTTTGTCTGTTTCGAAACAAGAGATGAGTTGAGTGCTTCATAAACCTGTTAAATTTCATGGCCACACACCTGCGTCACAGCAGACACACATCCCATAACAGCCCAGCGGCTTCATGTGAGCAAACAATAAAGTGTGTGTGCGCAACCTCATTTATACTGCTGACAAAACCCTCATAAAAATCCTTTAGGAACATACACACACACACACGTGTTTCTGAGTCAAATGAATTGTGCTGATCCGTCCGAACACATGTTTTTTTATGCATTTTGTCTGCCTGGATGTCCTTGTGGCAGATATCATGTTGATAAAAGAGTAAGCCACGAGAGGCGTTGTTACAGTGATTTTACCACACATTTACACGCACATTCTTTGTTTGTGCATCCTTGCTTCTTGTTGCATCCATCTTAGGATGCGAGGATGAAGGAATAGAAGTAGAGAAAAATATTTGTTGAATGGAATATTTCTGAAGAGTCAGGGCAAAAACATCAGGATCCCACCCTTCTGTGGGTGGATTTTAATTAAGACATTAATAAAGTACTATGTCACAGTATGTGACAAATGTATATTAATTTAAAAATTTTAATAACACTTTTTATAGTGTGTTGAACAAAAATTTGACCATTTAAAATTAATTGAATGTTTATTTATTTTAATATATATTTATTTTCATGTTTAATATTGTTTTTATACTGTCAAACAAAAATCACTAGTATAATCTTTTTAATTTATATATTATAAATATAAGGTGTATTTATTTTAATTGGATCATTACTTTTAAACTAGCTAAATATAAAAGTATTTTATTTATCTTTAAAATTAATTTTTGTATTGTGCCGGACAGAAATTTCACTAGCTGTCACATAGCAATTTATTCTAAAATATTATTTTTATTTTTTATTTGTTTTTTTATTATACATAATCTTTTATTTATTTATTTTTAAATATAAGGTTTACTTTTTAATTTTTGTTTTTAACACTCCTTTTAAACTAATTAATTATTTATATACATTTTGTATTTATTTATTTTTAAATATGTAATTTATTATACACTCACAAAAATGCTGGGTTAAAAACAACCCAAGTTGGGTTAAATATGGGTTGTTTTGACCCAGCAGTTGAGTTAAATGTTTGACCAATAGATTAATTTTATTTAATTCATCTATTGTTTAAAAATTACTATATGGCTGGATTAAAATGAACCCAACCCTGGAAATTAAAAATCAGATGCATAATTTCTAGAGGTAACAGTAATAATCAAAAATTGAACATTTATTAATTATTAAATATTTAATAAATGTTTGTTATTTAATTACTATTTATAATACGCATTAATAAATGATCGTTTATTAAACATATTAATACATTTTAATTTCCAACCTATTTTTGGTTAATTTCAGGCAAGCGTTATAGTAATATTTAACTATCACTGGGTTTGTGCATTTTTAACCCAGCATTTTTTAAATTTTATTGAAAACATGTTTGACAAAAATCTTTTAATGTTTACTTTTCATTTCTAAATATGGTTGATTTCAACCGCACAGGTAAACATCACGCTTGTGTCAGGTGTTTTTGACTGTACAGATTTCTGGATAGGACGCATCCGTGTATCTCCTCTGGAAGCCTCGTTCCTCCCGGTTCAATTAGAGAATTGATGCGTCCTTCATGGAGGAGTTTGATCAGATTCCAGGTCACAGGCTGACGGACGGAGGAATGAGAAAACAAGGAAACCATCAATTACGATATTGAAAAGCAGCCAGAATGATAAAACGCACTGGTGCTGCATATATAATTCAATTAGTTTTAATAAATGGCACATACATTTTTTTCACATTCTGAAGAAACTGTGAACGGCTACTAGTAAAAGTTAAAACCAACAATAAGAATCATCCATTCAGCTAAACCACCATTACCAGTGTGTTTGGTAGGTCTTCAGGGAGAACTTTAATTTAAGTTAGTGCTGTTGTGAAATGTTTATCATAACCTCGTCTCTGTCCCTGTCTGACTCCCGTCAGCTCTCTGCGTAAACACACATTAATCAAACAAGCGATGCTTTCAGGGCCTGTAACTGCTCCTCTATGAGACGTTCCAAGAACAGACCCACTGATACTTCTGCGAAGAGTCCGCGCCGGGGTTATTTTCAGCGTTTGCACGAAAGCGCTCACCTCTGGTCTGTCTTTCTCTCCGTCTGTCTCTCAGGACTCTCGTGGAGGCGGCGCTCGTCGCAAAGGACACCGTTGTGTGCGGCTTCCGTAAAGAAAACATGGACTGGTGCCTGGCTGTCTGGCGGAGCTGGGGAGCCCGCGAACTGGAGCTCTTCTACCAGGGATACGAGGAGCTCGGCCGCTTGGAGAGCAGTCTGAGGAAAAGGAGGTAGCTGTGTAAACCTGCGCGCGTGTGTGACGGAGAATCGTCGTACTGTGCGGCCAATAACGACACACACACGCGCTGATACAGGTGTGTTTCGTGGGTTAGACACACACACACACACACACACACACACAAACACATGGACTGTTGCTTTGGGAAATATAATCCTGCAGGACTCGGCCACATACACATTATATATATATATAAAACAAACAGATTGAATGCCACACACACTAAATGCATCAACATATACATTCTGAGTGTCTGGAAGCACACTGATATATGAGTACATTCACATTCATGTTCCCAGAATGCATTAAACTACAGGGTTCTTGCATTCATGAACTTGGGGTGTGTGTGTGTGTTTAAATGCCAAGACAGAATGATGCTGGCTATCAAACTTGATCATCAAGTTAACCAGCAAACTAGATGTGCCTTTGGATGACGAACATGCTGTCTCAGAAGTGATCAGCAATAAGAACCAATGAACTGACAGACCTCTGAAGCCCCGCCCACTCAGTGAGGTCTTAATAGAGTTCAACAGTGCCTGCCCACTTTTTTTTGGCATCCTTGGTGAAGTTTTCCCCTTTAACAGCATCATCGCTCACAGTATGTGAGATAAGTTAGCGTGAAAATTCAGTTCCCCTATTAAGAAAATGAATGGGGCTTTCTCATCCGCAAACTAAAGGGCACGGTTTAATGTTTACTGTGAATGTCAGCGGTGGAATATTAGCATACTGAGTACTTAGAGCAGTGGTAGACGAGGTTTGTCACATGACCTCATCGCTTTGCATGCTTAATTCAATGAGTGACATTTGTCAGTCTTTGAAAAATATGGCTGTTTTACATTTTCAGTCCATTTTTATTTAAAATTATGTAACATTTGGCAGTGATCTTAAAAAGTCACACTGGAAATTGAAGTTGGAAGTGAACGCATTGTATTATGGGATGTGGTGTTCCACACAGTGTAGTGTACATAGTACACACACTATAAGCACCGTACTAGTATGTTAGTATGCATTACCGAACACAGCCCAGAGCGTGATGGCAATCGCTGATTTGTAAGGAACTCGGAGAGGTTTGGTTCTGTTTCGTGTGTTGAGAACACCAGCATGTCGACGTTTTGTTATTGTAAATATCTGAGCATTTCATCTCTGTAGAATGAATGGTATTTATTGTAGAATGTTTAAATCTCATGCTGCATGTGTAAAAAGTTGTTTCTGAACTGTAAATATGCTGAACAGAATATGATAAATAAATCAACAGCGTTTTATATTAAAGAGACTGTGTGCGACTGATGTATTTCGTGCTGCTTTGACCCGAGGAATAGATTTTACAAACATTTCCATTTAAAATATAAGAGTCTTGTGTTGTATAGGTTCATAGGTGTGTGTTGCTGTTACTGCAATGCGACAGCTTTGCATTACACTCTCAAAGTGCCCCTATTATGCTTTGCAAACGTTCCTGATTTTGTTTTGGAGTCTCCTGCAATACATTTGCATACATCAATGGTCAAAAAAAACATTTTCTCACAATGTACTTTGTACATCACCTCATTTATTGGTTCGTTTGTGGATTCAGTCTCTCTAAGGGTGCGTTCACACTTGTAGTTCGGTTGGTTTGGTTCGTTTGGTCCGGACCAAAAAACAAAAACAAAACATATAGTCCTGGTCCGCTTAGCGTTCACACTGGCATTTTTAACAGCGAACCTTAAGTTACCGAACCAAAGGCATAGGGATACGGTCACAACCTGATTGGTCGGCTTTTATGACGTATATTTCGCGACGGAGCTCGCTTACCGAACATTCAAAACAATGCTGTGTTCTGGATTAAACACCATCATTTTATGTGTGTACATATGCTTTATTTTTACCAGCTGAGAATCACGAAGAGCTCATAAAATGTTCAAAACATTCAAAACAGCAGCAGGATTTCCTCTGTTGTGTGCAGAAACAAATATTGATGAGGCTCTTCACCTCCTCGTTGCTCCACGTTTGCCCTCGACTCATTTTGGATACACCGATCTTCCCGCGTCGTCAAATCAGCTGACTTGTAGCGTCGCATCTTGTGACATCACGTCCTGTTTTTGGTTCGTTTACATGTCTTTGGTCCGTGTTGCGTTCATATATCAATCGAACCGCACCAGAGTTCGTTTGGAAGCGGACCGAGACCCATCTTTTTAGCGGTCTCGGCCCGCTTGTTTGGTGCGCAGCAGGGTTCACATATGTTCAAACGAACCGAGCAATCGCACCAGGGTTCGTTTTAATCGAACCAAACATGACAAGTGTGAACGCACCCTAAAACCCTTTCCACGGGTCTACTCTGCTCTGATTGGTCAGACGGCCCAGTCTGTTGTGATTGGTCAACAGTGCGTGTTGGACATGAAACGCCCATTACCATATCCGAATTTCAGCTCCAGAGACTTCCTCAGCTCTAGAAGTGACACAAACAGTAACTATGGTATTTTTTTTCCCTGTATCAATATCAGTGCGAGTTCTCATCCTCTAGAAGTACAGCGAAGTGGATTTGCTTTTCCAGCGTCTTCTCAACATGTCAACAACACAAACCAAACTCTTCCAGCTACAGTGTTTGACGGAGGGTCAAAGTAGATGTTACGAACATCTATATTAAACACTGCATTAAAGGGATTATTTGCTATAGAAGAACCATATTTGTTTTTACCAATGAACCATTTTTTCTTAATGGGAAGAACATTTTAATTAATTTTTTGCAATGGAAAGGTTCCATGAATGTTAAAGGTTTTTCATGGAACAACAGATGCTAATATAGAACCTTTATGTTTAAGAATCATTTTATTATATTAGCATTCAAATGATGTATAGATAAAAATGTTTTCAAGCCTTTACAGAGATGAGACCATGTTTGAATGTGCAGTATCTTGCAGCGCTGTGTCAGATTGTGAGGTTACAGTTGCTTTTCCCTGCTGGCGTTACTTTACAACACTTCATGGAAATGACTCATGTAGTAAAAAAGCCCTGAGGTCTTAACTGGCAACACATTTATTACGCATTCTCACATTGGCAAGATCTGACTCACACACATTTAACTAGGAGTGTGTTTTTATTAATGTGAGATTAGAGTGGTAAAGAACACAGAGAAAAATGTTGGATTTATGGAATAAGTTCCTAAACGTCATTTCGGGAGGAGTGAACCCATCTAATCTTTCAATTAGGAGCATATAAGCAGCCGGGATCAGCTGTTTTGGCATCCCTCCCCAACTCTTCCAACATAATTTAGGCATTTTCCTACCATGCTCATCTTCCAAGCATTAGTAGTCCCACTCTGGGGAGCCTATATCTAAACTCAAGATGAAGCTGCTTCACTGAGCCCCTCTACTGCGGGGCTTAACCGTAATTCACCCAAAAATGGAAATTGTCATTTATTCCTCACCCTCATGTCGTTCTACACCCGTAACACCTTCATTTATCTTCAGAACACAAATGAAGATATTTTTGATGAAATCTGATGGCTCAGTGATGGGTGATTTCAGAACACAGCTTCGAAGCTTTACGAATCATTTGTTTGGAATCAGTGATTCGGTTCGTGTATCAAACTGCCAAAATCACGTGAACTATTGAAATCTCGAAACACTTAAGATGAAACGAAGCCTCGTTTACTGAAATCACTTGACTTTCCAAACCACTGATTCGAATCAAAAGATTCATAAATCTTCATGAAGCAGTGTTTTTAAATCAGCCATCACTAGATATTGTTGAAAAGTCATTATTTTGGTTTATTCTCGTCGCTTTATAATATTAATGTTGAACCACTGTACTCACATGAACTGTTTTAAATATGTTTTAGTATCTTCTGGGCGTCTGAAAGTGTTCATTATCTTGATGTCAATAGAGACTCTCTGAACCATCAGATTTCATCAAAAATATCTTCATTTGTGTTCTGAAGATGATTGAAGGTCTTACGGGTGTAGAACGACATGAGGGTGAGGAATTAATGACACAATTTTCATTTTTGGCTGAACTATATAACTAAAGATTATATGAGAAGACGAACTCGTGAATTATATATAATTGTAACGGTGATGACACAATGCCTGGTGATGCTGTTGGCATTTTTGTGATGACATTTTTAGAAGTGCAGCAGAACAAGTCCACACAGAGCTCCTGGATTCAGATTCACTCACCAAGTTCCTTCTGCTGCTGCTGCTGATGATGATGATGATGATGACAGACGGGACTCTCACACACCTGGAGAATCTTCAGGAACTCAAATTACTGCAGTTACAGCACGCTGACAGATCAGAGCGCCTTGTGAGGGAAACTTCAGTGACTTTCAACCTGCGTCGACCTAACACCGCTCTTGTGTTTTTTTTGGTTTTTTTCCCTGGAGCTGCCATCCCAATGGTAATCCAAATACAATCTCACTTCAGTTCATCCAAATCTCTGCAGCTTTCAGGAATCATCATGCCTGATGCAAGAAACAGATCTTAATGTTTTATTATATTTACATTATAAATATAGTTACATTATTTTATTTACAAAACTGTTCAAAAGTTTGGGTTTATAACTTTTTTTTTTTTTTTTAAAGAAGCCACTTATACTCACCGAGGCTGCATTTATTTAATTAAAAATACAGCAAAAACAGTAAAATTGCGAAAGTTTAATCCAGTCTTCAGTGTCGCATGATCCTTCAGAAATCATTCTGAAATTCTGATTTGTAGCTCAAGAAACATTTATTATTATAACCAATGTTGAAAACAGTTGCTGCTTCATTTTTTTGTGGAAACTGATACTTCTTCAGCATTAGAATGTTCAAAGAAAGCTCTGATGTCATAATTGGTCGCGTGACAAACAATGACATCATCACTGATGTCATGATCAGTACTGTCATAACTTGAGGCCGCAACTTCTGAACATAGTTTTATGGTGAATTAAATTTCTGTTCTTTACAGAAAAACAAACTTCAAATTAGTTATGAAATTAAAATGAAATATAACGGAGGACTCCAAAGGACTACAAAGCAACTAAAGGGACATAGTGATGGAAAACAATTTGAGATGGGAGAGAAAATCTATTTCAGTGCATTTGCTCTTAAAAGTTTTGCTGTTTTCTGAGAAACGTTGCGTTCGCTCACAAAACCTTTGCTTTGCCTCGCAAAACATTTTTGTTCCCCCGAGAATCTTCGCTTTCAAAACTTTTCTGTTCTTTGTGAGCGAACGCAAAGTGTCTCGGGGGAAGGCAAAACTTTTGCGAGAAAATGCAAAAGCATTGACCATTTTCTTCCCATCTCATATTTTTTCCTCTCACCATGTCCCTTTAGAGGCTCCGTAGACTGCTTTTATGATGCATTTCAGTTTCAGCTCAAGCAACAAAAAAAAAGGTCACGAGTCAATAAATTCTGATTGTAACCCTTAAAGTTTAGCCATGAAACCTCAGAAATTAGTTAAATTCATTGTGATGCAGAAACAGAAACATAAAATATGCCAAAACTGTTATTTTTATTATTATTAACATTATTATTGTTGTTATTTATTTAATTATTTGTTGTTTAGTGCTCCTCACAATAGATTTTCACTACATATTGTTTCAAAGAAGCTTCACAGAAAACTCATGTTTCGAGTTATAATCAGAAAGTCTTCTGTTATCGGCCTGTTTTCTGTCTTATAAAAAAATCCTGTTACTATTTCGATGTGAAAATCCATTACAAAAGATTGCACGAGTGAATTGTCTGATTTAATCAAGAATATTCGCGAACAAACAATTTCAAACCGACAGATTAGATTAAAAAAAAAACTGCTATTTCTGATTCTAAACAAACAGCTGATGGAAAACAAGACTTGAATGCCTATTATCAAAAAAAATGATTGTCTGGTCGGTATACGGTAATCTCCAATTGACATAAAATTGATCAGTAATATTTCACTGGGGCTCGTGTAACACAGGGTCAGTCCATGTCATGGAAAATAGTGGAAACATGTTATAAATGAATCAGGAAAGCATCTGATGGGACAGGAGAGCCATCCAAAAGCGACTTTCCCTGCATATGGTGCCTGATTCTTTGTAAACAAGCCTCTGGATCCGGAGACGGGGACTCAACACTGGACATGGTGGCCTAGAAATTTCAAGCTGGATGAATGTTCCTCTATGGCGTGCCGGCCGGGCCCCTGTTTCCTTTTGCATGATGGAAATTAGTTTTATATGATCTATGGCAGCCATCCTCAAATAGCGGGCGGAAGCCCGGTTCCGGACCGCAAGACAAAATGACAAATGTAGCACCATCTTACCGTTTCTAGACTTTAAAGTGAGCAGCCCATCAAAACACCACAGGTGCTCAGGGCTGTTTATTCTAATGAATGATCATTCAGCACTATATCCTCTAATGTTTTTAAATGCAGAAAATGTAGTTATTTTTATCTGTCATCATACATAGGCCTACAGTAGGCTATACGACTCTCCGACCCTTCAAATCATGTTTGTGACATGTGTTTTTTTAATCTTCATTTAGCATTAGGCCTATTAATCAGCATGTTAAGAGCATATGTGTTATGATTAGGAAAATTATTTTTTGATAGCATGAAAAGAAGTTAAGTTAGTTAACTTTGTTTTCTGCTCATACTAGAGCGTTTTGATAATGTATATTGTTTATTTGTTTTTAGTAGATAGGGTCTATTTATTTATTTTAAGCAAAATATAAAAGTGGTCCAGACTTCAAGAGGAAAACCCTGAACCACATATCTTTTATCAGTCACATGCATGGCCTTCCTTTAATATTCCTTTAATATTCAGATCCGGTTGGGCTCAGCTGATGATTTAGGTTTTTTTTTTTTCAATTCAATTCTCAGACACCACTGCTTTTGCTTTCGGAACCAAAATCATCGTCTTTGATGACTCCGGACCTCCACTCAGAAGGAAATATGTCGAGCTGAACTGAGTCCTGTACCGCCAATCTGACGGTGGCGCTATGATTTAAAACATACCCTATATTAGCAATTTCACATCACAGTAATGGTATACTGTACAGTGGAGTGATTTCTTATTTTTTTTGCATGTTTGTCACACTTTAATGTTTCAGATCATCAAACAAATTTAAATATTAGTCAAAGATAACACAAGTAAACACAAAATGCAGTTGTTAAATGAAGATTGTTATTATTAAGGGAAAACAAAATGCAAACCTACATGGCCCATGACTTAATAGGACCTGCCTGACAAAGAAGTAGACCAAGAGATTTTCAAAAGCTAGATATCATGCCATCCAAAGAAATTCGGTTCTTAGTCGTGGCCTAATGGTGAGGGAGTCGGGCTTGTAACCTGAAGGTTGCTGGTTCGATTCCCATGCCGGCAGGAATTGAAGGTGGGGATTGTGAATGGACAGCACTCTCTCCACCTTCGACACCAAGGCTCACAATTGCTCCCCTTGTAAGTCGCTTTGGATAAAAGCGTCTGCCAAATGAATAAATGTAAAATGCAAATGAAATTCAGGAACAAATGAGAAAGAAAATAATTGAGATCTGTCAGTCTGGAAAAGGTTATAAAGCCATTTCTAAAGCTTTGGGACTCACAGTGAACCACAGTGAGAGCCATTATCCACAAATGGTGAACACATGGAACAGTGGTGAAACTTCCCAGGAGAGGCCGGCCAACCAAAATTACCCCAAGAGCGCAGCGACGACTCATCAAAGAGGTGACAAAAGACCCCGCAACAACATCCAAAGAACTGCAGGCCTCACTTCCCTCAGTTCAGGTCAGTGTTCATGACTCCACCAAGAGACTGGGCAAAAATGGCCTGCGTGGCAGAGTTCCAAGATGAAAACCACTGCTGAGCAACAAGAACATTAAGGCTCGTCTCATTTTTGCCAGAAAACATCTTGATGATCCCTAAGAATTTTGGGAAAATACTCTGTGGACTGACGAGAAAAAAGTTGAACTTTTTGGAAGGTGTGTGTCCCATTACATCTAGCGTAAAAGTAACCACATTTCAGAAAAAGAACATCATACCAACAGTAAAATATGGTGATGGTAGTGTGATGGTCTGGGGAGGTTTTGCTGCTTCAGGACCTGGAAGACTTGCTGTGATAAATGGAATTCTGCCATGAATTCTGCTGTGTACCAAAAAATCCTGAGGTAGAATGTCCGGCCATCTGTTCGTGACCTCAAGCTGAAGCCAACTTGGGTTCTGCAGCAGAACAATGATCCAAAACACACAAGCAAGTCCACCTCTGAATGGCTGAAGAAAAACAAAATGAAGACTCTGGAGTGGCCTAGTCAAAGTCCTGACCTGAATCCTATTGAGATGCTGTGGCATGACCGTAAAAAGGCAGTTAATGCTCGAAAACCCTCCAATGTGGCTGAATTACAACAATTCTGCAAAGATGAGTGGGCGAGAATTCCTCCACAGCGCTGTAAAAGACGCAAGTTATTACAAGCGCTTGATTGCAGTTGTTGCTGCTAAGGGTGGCCAAACCAGTTATTAGGTTTAGGGGGCAATCACTTTTTCACACAGTGCGATGTAGGTTTGGATTTTGTTTTCCCTTAATAATAACAACCTTCATTTAAAAACTGCATTTTGTGTTTACTTGTGTTATCTTTGACTAATATTTAAATGTTTGATGATCTGAAACATTAAAGTGTGACAAACATGCAAAAAAAAAAAAAGAAATCAGGAAGGGGGCAAATACTTTTTCACACCACTGTGTATCGCAGTGTGTTATTTAATTTACAGTAATAGAGCTGGTCAAGTGCTTTTTGGCTTTCTGGGATGAAGGGAAGGATCAACACTCATTTCTGTCTTTATAATTTTGTATTTACCTGTCAGATATCAGTGAAGTTGCTGTCCTGCCTCTGTCAACAGTGCTGGACTCATATTCGTTGTTTAAACCTGGGTGTTATTTAATTTGCATATTTACATTTGCCTTGCTCTACAGCAACACTTATTTGCATAATTTGTTAATAGCCTAACATTAATTGGACAAGTGCTGCATGTGACCTTTGTTAATAGCTAGACCATCTGTGTACCATTACGCCACACAAATCCACACTGGTTGTCTCAAATCTTGTTAATTTGTATTAAATCGACATTTTGGATAGAAATTGCAATATCAAAATTGTCTCTTCATCACTTGATTGTCATTCAAATTCAACATTTTTGTTTCCATTTGATCCTGAAACATTACCATTCAAAAGTTTGCTGTCTGTAAGATTTTTTAAATCTGACCTTTTATGCTCACCAGCATTATAGTGAAATATTATTATAATTTTAATAAAATGTTTTCTATTTGAATATATTTTACAAAGTAATTTATTCCTGAGATCAATTCTCATCATTACTCCAGTCTTCAGAGTCACATGATCCTTCAGAAATCATTCTAATATGATGATTTGATGATCAAGAAACATTTCTCATTATTATCTGTTGAAAACAGCTGCTTAATATTTTTGTGAAAGCTGAAACATTTGTTCAGAATTATTTGAGGAATAGAAAGTTCAAAAGAACAGCATTTATTTGAAACAGAAATCTTTTAAATCCCTTTATTTTTGATCAATTTAAAGCATCCTCGATAAAAGAATTAATTAATTTAAATCTTAACGGCCCCAAACTTTTGAGCGGTATGTACGTTTCTGCGATTGTTAAAAGCTCGTGAATATTTAAAGCTGCAGTCCGTATGTTTTGCCTCTTTGTCGCCATCTCTGTTTGAAACCTGCAATTGCAGTTTTATGTGGAATTATTATCTTTACGTGGGTTGTGCATCGGCACGACTCCTCAGCGCGGGTGAATCTAATGTTTGCTGTCAGTCATCAGTGTGGATACTGTACTTCAGAATCACAGATTCTACATCTTGGAAGTATGAGCAAGATAAGAATTTTCACCGGAAAATGTCATCGGAACATGTCTGCCACTTTATTTCTGACAAACTGAGGAAAAATGCATTATAATAAATCGCATTGCAAATGGTGATTAAATAGATTGCTTAGCTCGAATCACGTCAAACTGTGCAAATTATTATTATTGTTATTCTTTGTTCTCAAATTGTTAATGTTAACAACATCAGCACTGCGTGACTATGTGTATTTAGTTTGTATTAGCGTTTCCTGTAGATTTCAATTTCTGCAGCCTCTCCGCATCAGTCCGACTGCTTTACACTACGGGTGAATCACCAGTTGTCACTGATGATTGTCATTTGGATCTTTCTGGATTACAATTCGCCATCAAAATGCTGAGTTTAATTATTTCAGCTGCTGTGAGAAAAGGCTAAAAATGATCCGCCTCACATGATATCGCTACTAGCTGGAACTCCTTCTTTATGTAAAAAGATGTGATGTAATGACACAAAAACGAACGGCTGCATGCTCAAATTTCCTGCGGAAACCCACCAGTACCACTCGATTTAGAAAACATTATTACATGCTTACCGTTGTGAATCGGGCTATGGTGAGGAGATCTGAACACTGGCTGGTTATATCCTTACTCAAAAGCTGATTTTTAGCCAAAAAAAAGTTACGGACTGCAGCTTTAACAAATTTAGGTCTCATGAACTAATAATGAACTGCACTTCTAACTCTATTGGTTAACAGTTAATATACTGTGAACTAACATGAACAAACAATGACCGATTGTATTTTTAGGTTATTTTTTAGGTTATTTTTAAGGCCTGTTGGAGATAGCGGACCTAACAAAGAAGGCATTCAGTTGTAGTCCTGGCATGTTTGTTTCCTTGTTACATATCAATAAACACATCGACCGCTATGCAAAACATAAATTTGTAAACAGGAGTTTGTTCCATGAAATCTAAAGCTTATCGGCTCTAAACATCAGGATGTTCAAGGATATCAGGATGAGACTCTTTTACAGGAGGTTTTATTGGGTGTGGTTGAACATGAACTTATTGAATAGTTGTTTATAAGTCAAAAACCTCTGTGGTTATCATCAAAATCATAATTAGGGGTGTATAAAATGTAAAAACCAATGATAACAGACCACTAATGAATATCTGGAAACACATTCCTCACTGTTGTGGTTTATGCTATCATTTTTGTCTAAATGCGAGACCAAACATGTTAGCTAGCTAGATAAATAAAGCATTTAATAAAAAAAAAGATATAATACATTACAGCTAACATATATTATGAATAATATATATGTAAGAGATAATCAATTTTAATGCACAACGTGGAGGCATAGAACCACCTGACAAAACCACCTGTTCTTAAAAATTGTTTGATGCACAGCTAGCTGTGGATTATCCTACTTATACCACGGTCATTTGCCGGCACTGACAAGTTAAAGCTCTTATTTATATTTGCAGCGCAGTATTTGACCGGAATGGTATAAATGCAATTTCAAAGATGCTCTTTTGCAGACCTCGGTTGTAAGGAGTTATGAGTTACTGTTGCCTATTTATCAGCTTGAACAAGTCTGGCCATTCTCCTCATTTCCGCACAGAATTGGGGGCTCACTGGATATTTTCTTTTTTTTTTTCCGGATGATTCTCTGTAAAGCCTTGAGACGGTTGTGTGTGAAAATCATCAGTTTCTGAAATGCTCAGAACAGTCTGGCATCAACAGCCACGCCACGTTCAAATCACTTAAATCCCAGTTGTTCCTTTTTCTGATGCTCAGCTTGAACTTCAAGTCAAGTCACCTTTATTTATATTGCGCTTTTTACAATGAAAATTGTGGCAAAGCAGCTTTACAGTAATAATTGGCAAATAATTTTGGCTGCACAGCAGCTCCCAAAGAAAATGGTGTCATTGTGCAGTTTATTCTATATATTATTGATTCATTCCGTTGCAAATATCAGTAGTTATTAGTCTAGTTAATTTATGTATATCAGCACTGGAGAAAACAGTGACGTAATTGTCCGGCTCAGCTCAGTTCACATACAACAGCGCCAATGCAGGCATATCAAAAACACTGCTGAATATCAAGCAAGTGTCCCCAACCAAGCAAACCAAAGGCAACAGCGGCAAGAACCAAAACTCCAACAAAATGTAGAAAAAAACGTTGGGAGAAACCAGGCTTAGTCGGGCAGCCAGTTCTCCTCTGGCCAACAGTGAACACAGCAGATCATCTTGACCAGGATGCGTTGAGTTGCTGCCATGTGATTGGCTGATTAGATATTTGCAGTTGAACAAAAAAAAAAAAGTGGTCGGTGAGTGAACACTATAAATAAAATAATAAATACGGAGCTCAATTTTAGTAAAATCACTGTAATGCATACTTATTTCTTTATTAAAACAAAATTCTAACAATAAATATTTTTTTAATTTTTAATATGAGTAATCAGCACTTTATTAACCAACGTTAACAAAGATGAATACTGTAACAAATGTATTGCTCATTGTTAGTTCGTGTTAGTTAATACAATTAATAATGTTAACAAATGAACCTTATTAGAGAGGATGATTATACTTTTCTCTCAGTCCGAGGTACAGACAATATACATCATTATTTTCTAGTGTTTGAAAATGAAAATGAAATTAAAGGCTTTAACGTAAGTTGAAGTTAGTCATTCTAAATAATTCAACATTTAGAAAGATAATTTCGTGATAAATCGCTCAAAATATATATATTGAAGCGGCAGTGGATTCCAGATTATCAGTGAAAAGTAAACTTCAGTCCGTTCCTCACAACAACAACAACAACAAATTAAAATGATTAAAGTAATTCGAAATATAGTCCATGAGTCAAATGAACTACTTTCATGAGTCATTTAATGTTTGATAGACACATTTATTTTGAGTTCATTTGACTTTAAGTGCAAATAGTCCTATAAAGTATCAAGACCCTGAAATCTGATTATGAATAATTCCTGTTCAAATCACCTTCCAGTGACCACAGCTAATTTTCCCATCATTTCCATCCCACCAAGTGACTGAGACATTTGGTTTTGATTCCACTTCTTAGTACTTTACCATTTGATCAATGGCCATCAAAAAGGCCGACCTGCAGCGTGTGGTGAGTCCTGACGGCTGGAGTCCCTCCACCCCACTGACCCGCCTTCCACTGCAGCGGAAAACTCATTACCATTCCCTTCGCTCAGCGTGTTTTCCACTGCTCTTTTCTGTCGTATAATTGCAGCGCAGAGGTTTTTCTCGCTGTGGAGCATTACCGGAGGCCTGCGGGGATCGGGACGTGTGGAGAGGGGGCGGAGGATCCGAACAGGGCCGTAATGGAGACCAGGTGGGAGTCAGTCCTGAAGGGGGGGAAAGCTTCAGCTGCTTTAGTGCAACTAGTTATACAGTTACTCTTGAAAATAAAATTTCCAAAGTGGGTTTTCCCAGTGATGCCGCAGAACCACCATTTTTGGTTCCCCAAAGAAGCGTGTTTTTCTTAATGTAAAGAACATTATACAAATCTAAAGAACGTTTTTCTTTTATAAATAATTTTGTGTAATGGAAAGGTTCAATTGATGTTAAAAATGTTTAATATTGACAGCTAGCAGTTGAAATTGGAACTGCAGTTCAAATTCAAAATATCGGAGAGGATCGTTTCTCCCGCCCCCCCTGTCGAAATCCGGCACATCTAAATGTCAGGAATCGTGATTCCTGGCTGCATGTCAATATCCATGGATTAGGTTTCTTTGACATGTTATAAGGAACACTTTCGAGCTCAAACTTTAGTGAAATCGTTAGTTTTACTCGCGTTTTCGTAGTTTCACGTATTATATCCAATCATGCCGGTTCTTATGCCACACGGTCCAGCTGAGGGAGCGTGTTCCGACGGGAAAGTGACGTCAGTGCATACCCTCTATAGACCCTTATCCGGGTTTCTCAGAAGTCGTCATAGTTGGATAAACTTTTCTAGCGATGAATGAGACTTCATTAAATATGATTTTTGTGTTTCCATTTGCACAAACTCCTCAACGGTGATTTCATATCAAAAAAGAGGGAAAAAAATCGAGAGCGATTGATGACGGCAGTCAAAAATGTCATTTTTATCGTCACTCCCACAGCTGCTGTGTTAGAAACCCCCTCACAGCATTTGATATAATACTACTGTTATAAATGTAGATATATAAACAATATATACACAACTTTGCAGGATTTACGATATTGATTAAATGTGTCTGTGAAAAGGCTCTGTTGGGTAATTTGGCAGTGGGAACACACATTTCAAAGTAGAATGCCTGGCTGTAGCATTGTTTTTCAGAGAAACAAGTATTTGAACTAAGAATGTTTCTCTCTGCGAACATTTAGCACAAAAATGACATATGGCACTTTTAAAGGTTCTTCATGGAACCATGAAAGGCTAATAATAAACCTTTATTTTAACTGTAGATGAGAGCCAGACTTCACTCACTGCACCAGAATTACATGGAGAATGATTTAAAACTCAAGTTACATTGGCAAAGCTGGGTTTTTTTCCTGGTGTTTTCCTCAAACAATGACACATGCAAGCAGACCGTTCCACGAGCTCGCATGTCCTCTGAGGAACTTCAGAAATCACAGCTTGTGCTGCCATCACACGCAAACAATTGAGTCTTTATCTGCTCCGTTTCCTCAGCATGTCCCCCACAGACAGACCCCTACTAAGAATCCATTGGACACAGATATCTGAGGTTCTGATGAATTACAAAAGTGTGTTTCAAATTATCATGACTGGTAAGCTTTTAAACCAGCTTTCTTGAATACTCTTGTGAAGACTGCAACAGATAATAGTCACAGAATTGAAGATTCAATGTGTTTTCAACTGGATCACATATAAAATGTTTGCTGTTTCTTATCAGAACAACAGTATTTTCTTTTGATTTTTTAAATATATATTGTACATTATTCAAATGAAATTCAATTAAAGTATAAATAATATATAAAGTGCATTTTAATCTGCATACCGTTTGGTAAGTGATAAAATCTTTACTATTTCCTGTCAGAATAACATTGTTTTTTGTGATTTTTTGTTTTTTTTACATATATTTACAAAATTCATTTTTTGTCATTATTTTATTCTTATACATTTTATAACTGTAAATTAAAGTATAGAATAATGTTATGTATAAATATAAGTAAAAAATAATATAGTATATAGAAAATATGAAATAAAAAAATCAATGGGGTTTCACCTGGTTGCTCATCATCGTGAATGAAATTATTTTTTTATTATTATTTTTGTAATTTTTTTGATTGTTTAGAATGTATGCAAATTCACCAATTTTAAAAAAACAATTCATCCTTTATTTATTCATCTTTATGATGCTAAAAACCTGTTAAGGCCCTGTTTACTCCTGGTGTTAAGATGCGTTTTGGACGATCGGATCACAAGTGGACAACGCTAAATACAGTTATAATATAGTTATAAATACAGTTATAATATAGTTATAAATACAGTTATAATACAGTTATAATACAGCTATAAATACATTTGTAATATAGTTATAAATACAGTTATAATATAGTTAAAAATACAGTTATAATATAGTTATAAATACAGTTATAATACAGTTATAATATAGTTATAAATACAGTTATAAATACAGTTATAATGTAGTTATAAATAGAGTTATAAATACAGTTATAATGTAGTTATAAATACAGTTATACATACAGTTATAATGTAGTTATAAATACAGTTATAATATAGTTATAAATACAGTTATAATACAGTTATAAATACAGTTATAATATAGTTATAAATACAGTTATAATATAGTTATAATACAGTTATAAATACAGCTATAATACAGCTATAAATATAGTTATAAATACAGTTATAATATAGTTATAAATACAGTTATAATACAGTTATAATATAGTTATAAATACAGTTATAATGTAGTTATAAATACAGTTATAATACAGTTATAAATACAGTTATAATATAGTTATAAATACAGTTATAAATACAGTTATAATATAGTTATAAATACAGTTATAATATAGTTATAAATACAGTTATAATATAGTTATAATACAGTTATAATACAGCTATAAATATAGTTATAAATACAGTTATAATGTAGTTATAAATACAGTTATACATACAGTTATAATGTAGTTATAAATACAGTTATAATATAGTTATAAATACAGTTATAATACAGTTATAAATACAGTTATAATATAGTTATAAATACAGTTATAATATAGTTATAAATACAGTTATAATATAGTTAAAAATACAGTTATAATATAGTTATAAATACAGTTATAATATAGTTATAAATACAGTTATAAATACAGTTATAATGTAGTTATAAATACAGTTATAAATACAGTTATAATGTAGTTATAAATACAGTTATACATACAGTTATAATGTAGTTATAAATACAGTTATAATATAGTTATAAATACAGTTATAATACAGTTATAAATACAGTTATAATATAGTTATAAATACAGTTATAATATAGTTATAATACAGTTATAAATACAGTTATAATACAGTTATAAATACAGTTATAATATAGTTATAAATACAGTTATAAATACAGTTATAATATAGTTATAAATACAGTTATAAATACAGTTATAAATACAGTTATAATATAGTTATAAATACAGTTATAATATAGTTATAAATACAGTTATAATATAGTTATAATACAGTTATAATACAGCTATAAATATAGTTATAAATACAGTTATAATATAGTTATAAATACAGTTATAATACAGTTATAATATAGTTATAAATACAGTTATAAATACAGTTATAATGTAGTTATAAATACAGTTATACATACAGTTATAATGTAGTTATAAATACAGTTATAATATAGTTATAAATACAGTTATAATACAGTTATAAATACAGTTATAATATAGTTATAAATACAGTTATAATATAGTTATAAATACAGTTATAATATAGTTAAAAATACAGTTATAATATAGTTATAAATACAGTTATAATACAGTTATAAATACAGTTATAATACAGCTATAAATATAGTTATAAATACAGTTATAATATAGTTATAAATACAGTTATAATACAGTTATAATATAGTTATAAATACAGTTATAATACAGTTATAATATAGTTATAAATACAGTTATAATGTAGTTATAAATACAGTTATAATACAGTTATAAATACAGTTATAATACAGTTATAATATAGTTATAAATACAGTTATAATACAGTTATAATATAGTTATAAATACAGTTATAAATACAGTTATAATATAGTTATAAATACAGTTATAATATAGTTATAAATACAGTTATAAATACAGTTATAATATAGTTATAAATACAGTTATAATATAGTTAAAAATACAGTTATAATACAGTTATAATATAGTTATAATACAATTATAAATACAGTTATAATACAGTTATAATGTAGTTATAAATACAGTTATAATATAGTTATAAATACAGTTATAATACAGTTATAAATACAGTTATAATATAGTTATAAATACAGTTATAAATACAGTTATAATATGGTTAAAAATACAGTTATAATACAGTTATAATATAGTTATAATACAATTATAAATACAGTTATAATACAGTTATAAATACAGTTATAAATAGTTATAATATAGTTATAAATATAGTTACAATACAGTTATAAATACAGTTATAATATAGTTATAAATACAGTTATAATATAGTTATAATACAGTTATAATATAGTTATAAATACAGTTATAAATACAGTTATAATATAGTTATAAATACAGTTATAATACAGTTATAAATACAGTTATAAACGGGCTGTAAAGCGTTTTCAGCTTGTCTGCTTTCGTTCACTTCCAGTATAGTCAAAAACACATTCAACTGGATTGCTTTCATAGAGTAAACGCTCATCGAATGTGTTCGAACAGCCACAAAACACCACCTACTTTTCGTCTACTGACCCAATGCGCAAACATTATGGGAAGAGCGCAAGCCAGACGGGACTTTAAACTTTGTCGGTTGAAGAGCCAAGTTTGGTTTGAAGAGGAAAAATGTACCAAGCACAATGTTCTCCCACCATTCCTGATTTCTAACAGCGTTCGGCCGGTCTTGCGGCTGTCGGAGCAGAAACGAAAGCGGTCATATGTAAATTGTGCGAGCTTATTTCATCCATTATATTGAAAGATCTGAAAAAGCTCATATTTACCCGCCCATAGACTGTCCTCTCGAAGAAATCAGGACAGAAGTGGTTGAAAGTGGATGAAAGATACGGATTAAAACACCAGGTGTAAGCGGGAATGTGTCTCCCTCGTCTGCTTGTGATCCGATCGACCAAAACGCATCTTAATACCAGGTGTAAACTGGGCCAAAGATTTCAAACTTTGAAATATCAGGGTTTAGAATGAGGGCGAGTAAAAGACAGAATTTGAATTCTTGGAGAACTTATCCCTTTAATTTGGCGTTAGGATTTGCACTGAGAAGGAACAGGAAGTGTTTCACACAGAGACACTCAAAAGTGCTGATTCACAGGAGCTTTAAGCCACATAAATAAAGTTCTTTGCATTTCCTTGGCCAGAAACAATGGCTGTGTTGTTCACCGGTATAATGTGGGGGAAGTTTGGCTGGCATGCGGGCAGGTTGCCCCATGGATGCTAATCACCCTCCCCAAAACCGGCATTAGAATGACTTCATCCTTGCCTTGTTAGCGTGTTGCTTTTCAAATGTTGTTGTCTATGAAAGCAGAGCATGATAAAATGATTAAAGTGATCAGTTGAGGTACACGAGCCCCTCTCTGAATGTGTCAAAATACGGTCTAATGCCCTTTTAGTTTTTAAATTGTAAAACTTTGAATTCAATGGCTGTTTACGTCATAAAAAAAGAGCAGTGACTCGTCTGTCCTGAGTGATTACACACCATATATCACCAGAACTTCACTTTGACAAAAACATTACAAGGAATATTACCCAGCATTCATCAAAAACAGTAGTGAGATACAAAACAAGAAAACACTGTGAGCCACTGTTTAGATGTTATAAATCATGAACGTGCAGTTATGAAAGCAGAATATTGTTATAAATGCAAATATTATAGCTTCTTCTTTCCCCATATTTCATGAAGACAAAATCGTGAGATGCTGCTGATGGGTAATGGGTGAAATGTGCATACTCAGATTTATACTGATCAGATGTAGTTTTCCTGTAGCTGATGAATATGTCATGGACTTCCACTGAATATTTATCATCCACTAAACTCAGCACAGAATTTATTTAACTTACTGTTCTCTTGTGGAAATAAACTTTAGAGGTAATGAATATATGCCTCAACCTGCGGTCGACTGTCAAACATGAAGAAGTGACGTTGTCCACATACGAGTTTAAAGTCGGCATTGAACTGAGATTTTCTTCTCTACTGTGACTTATCCGAGTGAAACAGCTTCTGGAACGAGAATAAATGTAGGGCAGGACTGGATTTCGTCCTTGAGATTTGATTGGATCGTAGGAAGTTGAGTGTTGCCAACAAAATGGAGGCAGATCTGAATGCCAGGCTGCATCCGAAATTGCATATTATATAGCAGGGAAAAAAACATGGGACAAAAGAAGTATGTCCAAATTCACAGTACTCAAGAGTAAGCAAAGCATGACCAACTACTTCCAGTGAGATGAAGTGATACCATCCCATGAGGCCACGGGAGAGGATTTGTGAATGGCAGTGAAGCGACACAACTGACTCTGGTTGGTCACATGATAATTACAGCATGGCGAATGAAGTACATGTGGATTATATTCATACTACACACATTCATACTATATAGAACATACTTTTTAGCAGTTGCAAAATTATTACTTAGGGTGCGTTCACACTTGTCATGTTTGGTTCGATTAAAACGAACCCTGGTGCGATTGCTCGGTTCGTTTGAACATATGTGAACGCTGCCATCCGAACCCTGCTGCGCACCAAACAAGCGGACCGAGACCGCTAAAAAGATGGGTCACGGTCCACTTCCAAACGAACTCTGGTGCGGTTCGATTGATATATGAACGCAACACGGACCAAAGACATGTAAACGAACAAAAACAGGACGTGATGTCACAAGATGCGCCGCTACAAGTCAGCTGATTTGACGACGCGGGAAGATCGGCGTATCCAAAATGAGTCGAGGGCAAACCTGGAGCAACGAGGAGGTGAAGAGCCTCATCAATATTTGGTCCGACGAGTGGTCCGAGCCGTTTTGAATGTTTTGAACATTTTATGAGCTCTTCGTGATTCTCAGCTGGTAAAAATAAAGCATATGTACACGCATAAAATGATGGCGTTTAATCCAGAACACAGCATTGTTTTGAATGTTCGGTAAGCGAGCTCCGTCGTGAAATATACGTCATAAAAGCCGACCAATCAGGTCGTGACCGTATCCCTGTGTCTTTGGTTCGGTAACTTTAGGTTCACTGTTAATAATGCCAGTGTGAACGCTAAGCGGACCAGGACTATATGTTTTGTTTTTGTTTTTTGGTCCGGACCAAACGAACCAAACGAACCGAACTACAAGTGTGAACGCACCCTTACTCAAAACAAGGACCTGCCTCTTGAAGAGAGTACATGATTTGGGACACAGCCCCAGTTTGCAGTCAGTAGTGGAGGATATCCCAACCCTCGGCCAAGACGTGCGCCATGAAGAGAGCGGATCCCGTTTCGAGGGGGAGGAGAGATTAATGTTTTTTGATTAAAGAATGCAAGCGCTCATGAATCTAAAAACAATAATATAGTGGAAAAATCATTTATAACGAACACTGTAACATTCGGAGAAAAAAAATAAAGATTTGTCACGGTAACTTTAGTCTCGACAGTGAGCAATGTGAATCTGTCCACATCCCGAGATTCCCGACATCATGTCGCCCAAACGGATCTTATCTCAGGTCTGAGGAACAACGGCACGACACTTAATGAAAGCCAGTTCGAGGAGGAAGATGGAGCGCTTCAGTGCCTGAAAGGAATCATTCATTCTGCATTCGAACAATACTGTAGATGTCACACAAATACATGACGGGAACTTTAATGGCTGAGTTAATGGAAACAGCTGAGGTTTGGGCCAAACACAGAGAGGCAGCTCTTATTACTTATTCAGTGCTGAACAAGAGACGGCTCTGCTCTGGTGTGAGCTGCAGCATATCGCTTTCAGCTGGGCCGCATGCGGGGAACACTGTTACGAAACACTGCGGTCAACAGATGTTTGGGCTTCTTACGCTGCAGCGACCCGATGACGGAGCTTCACGAACGAGCGCTTCAACACAACAGGCTGATGTGGAAAACAGAGCTTTCTCTTAAAGGGTTAGTTCACCCCGAAATGAAACGTCTGTCATGAATTCCTCACCCTGATGTCGTTCCACACCCGTAAGACTTTCCCCAACCTTCGGAACACAAATGACGATCTTTTAGAGAGATTTCTGTCGCTCAACTCACAGCTGAGCAACACTTTGACACTTCAAAAAGTTCTTAAAGAGTTCGTAAAACTAATCCATATGAATTGAGCGACCAAATCTTCTGAAGAGATCGCTTTGTATGACGAACAGATTCTCGTGGTGGGTATAATTAATGACAGAATTGACATTTTTGGGGGAGCTAACCTTTTAAATAAGTCTGTTCCTATGGAAACCCATTTCCCACACTCCCACACACACACACACAGTCTGGTTCACTATCCTTGTAAGGGATTCCATACCATAGACGTAATGTTTTTTATACCTACATTCTCTACCCCTACACTAAACCTACCCATCACACAAAACTTTCAGGGGTTTTTTACTTTAAAACATCATTTAGCATGTTTATTAATCCATAAACCTATACAACCACACACACACACACACACAAACCGTGCTTTTGTAAATAAAACGCTAATTGGCATAAAAAGTCAAAATTATGACTTAAGAAAAAACTATTACAAAAAGTCAAACTGATGACATACTAAATGCAAATTGACTTCGGTTTCACAGAAAGGGCTTAAATTAAGCCAGGATTAGGCCTTCAATTTGAGCAAAGTAGCTTTTATGGACATACACTAGAAATAAACTTTACTGGTGTGAATCTTCAGACACAACGATGACACTGACAGATTTTAAGATCTGTCGATGCAAATTGCTTTCAGTTGAAACAGCTTAAACATGCATTTTAGTCTAGGACTAGGTTTAAGCCGTGTCTGTGAAACCAGGGGATAAAAAGTCAAAATTTATGATAACTTGAAATTTGGAATTAAAGTCAATTATGTGAAAGTTGAAATTGACAAGTACTGTATGAAACTGTGGCATAGAAAGTCAAAAATTGCCTTTTAAATCTCAGAATTTTGATTTATCTCATAGTTATGACTTAGAATGTCATAATTGTGACTTTTATATCATTATTACTTTGTATGCCAGTAATTATGACCTTTTATTGTATAACTTTTTTGTCAACCGACATAAAAAATAAAAGTCAAAATTATGAGAATTCTGAATCAGTCAAGTAAAATTGACAAGTTCTGTATGAAATTATGACTTTCATAGAAAAGTTATATTTGGACTTTTAAATCTCATAATTATGACAATTTGGATTTATCTCATAATTATTACTTTGTATGCCATAATTATGACCTTTTATGACCATTTTTTTGTCAATTCACACAAAAAGTAAAAATTATGAGAACGCAAAATTCTGAATTAAAGTGAATTATACCAGTCAAAATGAACAAGTTTCGTCAGTTTCATCACATCATTTGATCTCAAGGAGACAGGGATTTCTGCAGGTCGGAGTCTGAAAGGCAGGCGCGTGCCAAACCCTCGCCCTGACAGCCAGCTTTTGAAACCAATTGTAAAGACTTTTCGGCACACCCATTACTACACACCTACAACCCACGCTTGAACTTAAGAGAGGAACATGAGACAAAAGTCCTTCGTGCAGTGATTATCCTCTCAATGTGATAAAAAAAAAAACGCTTATGTTTGCAAACGACCAAACTGAACTAATAATAATGGAGTAATCAGCTTTAGGTCATGTTTGAATCTAAATAAACTCAAATGATGATCTGTGAGCGGATTTATCGTCCTCTCCGTTAAAATAATCTATCAACTGCGATGTTTACTGAGGATTTGTTGATTTAGGGTCCGAAAAGATTACACGGATAAATGCTTTGGAATGTCTTCATGATGTTGAACTGAAAGCCTGTGAATGAACACCAAATTAAATATCACTGGTGAAATTATCTAAAGGTTTGGAAATTTCACTTATTATAGTCCATATATAGAATTTCGAATATTATGAACACTCTTAAAATGAAGGTTATGGTTCCAAGAACCTTTGAAACACATGGAATCTTTCCTATTCTTACAAGGTTCTTTAATGGCTTCACTGCAAAAAAAAAACTTTAGGAACTTATATTTTTTAAAAGTAAAGACATGGAAGTTTTGTCATTTTTCACTTAATCCGTCCTTGGGTGTTTAACCACTTGGCCGGATCATCCTTAAAAACCCCCAAAGAAATAAAAGTCTTAGTTTGAGACAGATCAGAACCAGTTGTGTCAGTAAAAGACTTTAGAAACTAGTAATTTTGCAGTTAAGTTGTTCTTCTAAGCACATCCATCTCAGCAGAAATCTGTACAGTAAGTCAAGCCAGAGACATTCTTGCCAAAGACTGGCAGCAACATGCCAGGAAAAATCATGGCTGGTTAATATTTGGTCATTTTGAAAGCCAGGTGATGACACAGCACTGCTTCACATTAAAACCAATTGCATGTTCAACAGAGAATTAACCAGGTCCAGCCACGATTATTAATCTGGTTTCAGCTCCTTTGGCTTGTGAGATCATCAGATCTAAAGCACATTAAACCAGAAGCTTCAGTTTCACACGGCTCAGCAGATCTTCCCTTCAGGACCGGAATGAGCAAAATATAATATTGCAAATTCATGTTCATTCTAGGGGGGAAAAAAAGAAGCTTCATTTAAGACCTGATAGCGGACCTAACAAAGAAGGCATTCAGTTTTAGTCCTGGCATGTTTACATATCAATAAACACATCGACCGCTATACAAAACACAAACTTGTAAACAGGAGTTTGTTCCATGAAATCGAAAGCTTATCGGCTCAAAACATCAGGATGTTCAAGGATATCAGGATGAGACTCTTTTACAGGAGGTTTTATTGGCTGTGGTTGAACATGAACTTATTGAATAGTTGTTTATAAGTTAAAACCTTATCATCAAAATCATAACCAAACTTTTAATACTAGGGGTGTATAAACAATGTGAACAGATCACTATCGAAACATCTGGATACACATTCCTCCCTCACTGTTGTGGTTTATGCTATCATTTTTGTCTATATGCGAGACCAAACATGTTAGCTAGCTAGATAAATAAAGCATTTAATAAAAATATTTATAAAATGTATCACTATTTTCTATTTTTAGCATCTACAACTATTTGGACTTACTGTAAATAGCATCTATCGCTAAGAAAATATGCTATTTCTGCTAAATAGCCGTTTCCTGATTTTTCTAACCCCAGATAATTTGCAAAATAAACAAATGCACTTATATTATTTGTTTGCATGTGAGATATCATGAAAATGAATATTAGTTCGATAACTTTCCATTCTGCTAGTTTTCACCTCTGATATTATAACAGTGACAAGAACTGACCCGTCACCGGCAGTTTGATTGACAGGCGATCTGACCAATCATAACCCTGAATCCGCCATTTTGTCCGACAAAGCAGTCAGAGGAGTTAGTAGATTAATGTTGGTGAACTTGAAACAACATTCCTTCTGATGTTCATTCATGTTTATTTGATGCTATAAATGAACTAGTATGAAGAGATGATCGGTTCACGAGGAGCTACAGCGATCTGTCACGACACATTAAAGACACACTAGACGCTATTTATTGTTTATACTTCTTTAAAAAATTACAATATATTAAATATGAAACTGTTTCATATGTCTGTCGACGTGTTGTCAGTGTCCTCTTTGCTCCGGGATGTATTTTTCACTGCGTGAGAACATGATGTGTGGCATGAGAGCGGATGGCTTGTCGGACATAGCAACAGTAACTAAAGGGGGCGGGACTTTGCAAAGAACCAATTAAACTTGTATTGATTTGGAAGTAGTGGACGTCATTGCGTTGGGTGCTTTTGCCATGGTGAATTGTAATATCGGAGCTCCATTGATCATGGCTTTTCAGAGTCGTGGCGCACGCGACTCAGATTTGACTAAACTAACCCATTTCAGCTGTTCTGGAACAGAAAACTCACCTCAGAGTAAGTCAACTCGAGTTGGTTGAACCTCTATATTGAAATGGACCCCATGCGTTGAGTTGCTGCCACGTGATTGGCTCATTAGATATTTGCGTTAACAAGCAGTTGAACAGGTGTAAAAAAAAAGTGGCCGTGAGTGAATATACACTATAAATAAAACATTAAAAAATAATAAATATAGAGCGCAATTTTTGGTAAAATCACTAATGCACGGCTTCTCAGGGGGCTTATTTCTTTATTAAAAGAAAATTCTAGCAATAAATATCAGTAGTCAGCACATTAACCTTATAAATGGAAAAATATTTTATCCTCAGTATGGTATCACTGTGTTGGTTTTAGCCAAAATGTTGAGAAAGAAAATAAATGTATTTAAATGAGCACGATTTACTTAGTTTGAAAACCACAGATATTCAAGTACAGACAAGAACTCCTCTCAGTTTCTCAAGAAAAACCACTAAACTTGCTCATTCCACACACACACACACACACACACCTTTAAAATAACATTCCTCGTGTGTGTGAAACAGGCCACTGGAGGAGGAACATCGAGAGCAGTGGGTCAAACGAAACCGGCCGCTCACTGGAATATCCGCTGAATCAGTCGACGATAAAAGATATTGCGCAGGACTGTTGTGAAAAGGTGCTGTGACTCAAACTTCAGACAAAAAGATAAGAAAACTGCAAAGAATCCACTCTCAGATCGGAACATTTGAGAACGGGCTCTGTTCCAAACTCTAGTGCTGAGGCTCCATAACCCCCAACTGAAAATGACATTTTGCTCCTCAAAATAAAGTTCCAACAAGAGTTATTAATATGTCACTAACTTACAATTGAGATATATATATATGAAAAGTTGTCAAAAGCATTAAAATATATTTATCATTTTCATAATCAACATATCTCTCGGTTATCTGCCATCTTGCACTGCTTTTTTCAATTAACCTTTTTGTGATGGTAAAATTGACAAAAAGAAGAGATCTCATAATACGTCCGTTGTTTCATGTCGGAGCAACTACGATGCATTAAAACGCAGTGAACGTAGACCGCTCACAAGGCTTGGAAACAGAACCGAATGAGATCTTTTGATAGCATTGATTTTGTGGTGCAGGGAAAAAGTAGGTATAGCTTATTTGTTTTAAATTGAGTAACGGTCCACAGCAGAAAAGGTAAATCGATCCTGGAGTTTCATGAAGGTGATACTTGTTGCCCACTGCAGTTTTGGGGCCCTCATTTAATTACCTGGAATGTTTTCCAGCCACCATCCATTCCTCTTTTCTGAACTCTACTACCACAACTTGGCCATTTCGATTTTCCATGAGACTTTTTTGTAAAACAATATATATTTTTAAATCCACGTAAATCTATTTTTGATGGACACCACGTCCAAGCTGCACAGCTCAAATACAAAATAAAGTCAAAATAATCACCATGTGCAGACTCCCGATCATATTTCACATCACTGGGAGGCCAGAAATTGACGACAAGAGATCCGAAGTTGAAAAACTTAATCTTTTATTCTTGTCGTCCATAACTGGACTTTTAACTTTGTCTGTAGGCTATAGCAATAAACAATTAAACTAGACAAAATAGAACCATTTAGCCATTAAAAACGTAAAATCTTCTTGCTTCGCTTCTGAAACGCTTCTGGTGTGAGTCGACACCGGATAGAGGACGGAACAAAAGTGCAGTAAGGGATGAGGGGCTGGACATTTCCGAAACATGATCAATGCGATTGACCAATCACAACACGGTTTCAGCTGACCCATCAGAGCACATTGTGCTTTTCGGAAGAAGGGGCTTTATAGAGACGGGAACTAAACTGCACTCAAAAAAATATTTCTGTCTAAACATAAGTTTTATGTAATTTAATTACATTGCAATTTTCCATCCATTTGGATTACATAGTTTTAACATAAACAAACTAATAAACTTAATGTATTTCATATTTGTCAGTCATATGTAAATGAAATAGGTACGATTTACGTAATAGTTGAGTATATGAATAGTGAGAGATTAAATGTCTTTTATCTTCAGTTGATTTCATCAGTTGTAGTTCTTGTGTTTCTCTGTCCTTCAGTGATTCTGCTTGTTAACAGCAGGTGTTCATCATTAATGTTCAATCATCACTTAATGATCTCATTAACTCTGACACTGCTTCAATGGTACTTTAACTCAGTAGTGTGCACACACATGACCACTAAACAGTGTTAATTAACCTGGGCATTTTTCTGTGAACTATTACATAAATCTTACCCATTTCATTTACGTATGACTGACAAATGTTGAAGAATGTTTTTTGAACATTCAAGCATGAAAACCTATTCTATTAGACCCCAAAAGCAAAATCAAGACTTTGTAAAAGGGCTTAAAATGGCCACTTTAAGTTATTTAAAACATTCATTAGTCTTAGGTACTTAATGCGAGTTATAACACAATGCGACTTTACACAGAGTAGGTTAGTAAACAGACTCGCACTAAGTTAAATTCAGTCATTCTTTCCTGTCATGACAATGTAAAGCCAGTAAATTTTGCAAGATATTGGCAATGACAGCAGTAAAGGACTGTTTATATGGAGAAAAATACACAGGAATTACACAAATGTGCTCAAGGTCAGATCCTCAGGGAAAATGCATACTGAAAATTTTTGTCCTCGTCGCTTCTGATTAAAGCATCTACTAAACGCACAATGTGTTCATAGTTCTTGAAGAGTCATTTCACTGCTAAAAGGATGATTTAGATAACTTTACATATATTCAAATTAATCCATACAGAAATGTTTGATAAGCAATTTAACAAAAATACAAGCACTTTGGATACAATTGGATGCTCTAATGCAGCTAAAAGGCAAACAAATTGGGTTAAAACTTCTTTTCGGACGCAGAAATCAACACATCATGCAACAATTTTGATAAACATTTTCCATTTTATTAAATATAAAACATTTGTCCCAGTTGTATGGGGGCTAACAGAGAACTGAAGTATGAAATCTCCCCAAAGAAGAAGAAGAAGAAAAATCGAAACAGACTACTGTGGGAGATTGGTCCTCACATCAGAAGGCGAGGCGGCGGTTTAGGCCAATTTCCCCGTGGAGTGCATGGCTCGATCACAGGAGAATGGCCTGTATGCAACCGTATAAAAAAAATTAAATAACGAACAGGAGCAAACAAACTCTGCTCAAATGAAATGAGAAAATAGTTTATCATTTTTGTTAAGTGGCTTCTTGTTGACATACTTTCATAGAGCTGTGTAGAATAGAAATCTGGTCATTGGTACCTCTATCCTACAGTACAATTCATGTGTTTTTCCTGCTCCAAAGCCTTGTGTTCGGACAGACATACACACACGCACACATTCACAAGCACGCTCGGAACAATTATCACCTACAGCAATTGTGCAAAAAAGTCTTTGGTAATCAAAGTAATTCGAGATGGAGAGAGGAAAACGTACAGGAACGAAAACACTATCCGTGACTGAGACGGTTATACAGTCTCTAACACACACACAACCTCAGTCCGATATCATACGAGAATGAACGTTCAATAAATTAGACAGTGGGAATGAGTTGGAAAGATCTACATCCAGCAGTTTCATTCACAGAAGTCAATAAAAATAAATCAAAATCAATGGAAACAAAACAGTGTTATTATGGATCCCCCCAGACAAAGAAACTGAAAAAATAAACCGAAAAGAAGAAAGAAAAAAAACAACAACTTTTGATCAATGGCCCTTAATTGTCACAATTAAGATTGTTATTTTATAGATCCCCTTTCCCAAGTATCAATCACTTGTACAAAGCTCTCTGTAAACATTCACAAATAAACATTTACCATTTGCCAGACACCACATGTCCGTGTCCAAACTTCTTCTTCAATCCATTGCAACACATTTTCCGGTGAGGTACACAGCAGTCTGTACGTGAGGTGCCATAAATATAATGCTCAGTATTAAATTCGTAAAATAGATCTCTCGTTGTTGCTCCTCTTACATCAATGTTCCTTATTTTAACAATCGGTAATGCTGCTTAAAAAAAAAAAAAAAAAAAAAAAAAAAAAGGTAGAGTCTGAAGGTGTCGTGCTGCTCCTGTACAGTTTACAAAAGTTATTTCAAAATATATCCACAGAAGTCTTTGCTGTAAAAAATAAATAAGGTAGTTAAAAAACACCATAAAGAGGAAGACAGGTGGCTGTGCGCTTGCGGGGTCTATTCTGTCCTCATTGATTCGTTATTAGAGTTCGAAATCTTTCGGAAGCCATGGTTGTTCTTCTCCAACCACAGCTCGGCAAGTTGCTGCGTTGAGCCGTGCGACGATGCTTTGGAACCCAGGCACATTTTATACTGCTTGGGATCTAGGTTGGGGTCACAAACCACGGGGTGGTGGACATGCACAATGCCAGTGTCCGTGCTGCGGAACAGCTTGATCCCGGACTGGATGAATTTGTTAAAGAGGTCCACGTCCTCCAGTCCCCAACCTTGGATTGAGACGTCAAAGCCACCCGCTTTGACCAAGTCTCCTTTGTAGACACAGACGATCCCGAAACCGTAGTGTCTCCACAAGCCCGTTTTGGATGTGAACACATAGTGGTTGTCGCTGGGCACCTTGCCCGCGTAGACAACCTTTGGGTCGTACTGACTAAAGATGATGGGAAAGTACGTCTGTTCGCCAAGTATGGTGTTCCCACGACATCGGGTCAAGAAGTCAGGAGTAAACAGTAAGTCCACGTCACAGTAGAAGAGTAAGGAATCATTGGTAAAGTGGGCCGACCCGACCTCCAGGGCCAGAGCACGGGAGAAAGGGCCAGAAACCGGCTTGATCTCCATATCGGCTTTTGGATACTTCATGTGATACTCCCTCATGAGCTCGATCTGCTTAATGCGCTCCGTGTTGTTGTCCGTGCTGAAAAGCAGAATCAGCAACTTAACGTTCTGGTTGGGAATGAGGCAGATCTTCTCGAAGTTGGCCATGAAGCGCACAAAGATGTCGTAGCGTCCCGCCAGCGGTACAAGGATGTTGATCTTCTTCTCTTTGGGTTCATGCTGCTCGACGCCTGGGCCGCTCAGCTTGAACGGGACGAGCATCTTGAGAGAGTTGGACAAGAAGGACAGCGAGTCTGAGTCCTGGTTGATCCTGGCAGCCAGCACTCGGGCGTCCATCTCCTCGTCTTCCAGGAATTGGATCTTGCTGAATGTCTGCTGAAGATAAGCGTGCCTCCTCACGGGCACCGTCATGGTCTTCCCCTTGTGCTTCTTGTAGAGCAGCAGCAAATCCAGTACGTACTCCGCCCCGTACATGGGGTTGACCCTTCGATATCCGTACTGGATCTCTTTGAAGTCGATGACTCTACCTCGCGTCTTGGCATTGGCGTTAATCATCTCCATTACCTGCATGATGATGTCGTCCAGCGCCATCTTCTGTGAGGAGTCAATGCCTCGGCGTGGAGGCTGACCGTCCGAGGACGAGAAAATGTACTTGCCAGTGAGGAACTCCCATTCTAGCACCTCCTCACGTTGGTGGGGATGAAAGCGCATGAACGAAGGAGGCATGCCCAGTTGGAGGTCTTCCTTGTGCACCTCAGTGTTGCTGTAGCGGCTCATCTGCACAATCTCGCGGTGAAGCTGGATGGTGCGGTGGCGCAGCTCAGCAATCTTTCGGCTCAACATGTAGCTGTGCAGGCGATACTGGTATGGAGGGTTCTTGTTGGGGTGAAGGGTTATGGCCCGGTGGATCTTGCTGTTGTGGAGATCACGGATGTAGCCCTTCTTGTTTGGCTCATAATTCTCATAGAACAGCTGCTGCATCTGGAAAAGAGAAAATGGGTATTAATCATTGGTTGAATGTCTCAACGTCATAATAGCCAACTGTGCAATAATATGCAAAAGAAAACAAAAAAAAAAGAAAGGGCATAACGTGTCTTTAGCAAGGCCTCTTTTACCTAATTTTCTAATTAAAGGGGCAAAGTGAAATGCAAACAAGCAAGTTCACCTTAAGACACAGGAGAAAGTTGGGAAGTGGCCACCAGACCAATCATGACATCAAAAGGGATACGATGACATGGGTATGATTACAGAACAAGGCTCGTCTGAGGATTGTGGAAGGTGATACCATCACTAGCAAAGAGTCACAAGACCCAACTAAACCATTTCTATGGCAGTGCTGTAAAGAGTTCGTACACAAGGGCAAAAGAACAAGAGCAAAAAAAATTCTCAATTTATTGCTGTGACCTTGCGTTGACATTGTGAATGTCACTGTGTAAATTATGCCTGGTGGGGCACATATAATATATTTTAATAGACAAACTGGGGGCCGTTTGAAATTCATCCCTGGGCCGTAATTGGGCACCCCTTCCATTATTGATAGAGTGTTGGGTGGCCAATGTCTGATAAGTTATGACTTGATGTCTAAAAATATTGCTCATGTCAAGTCATACTGTAAGTATTGACAGAGCAGTTGATAATTGTCCATTTTGAGATAAATAACAATTTTGAAAGTGCTACTTTCATTCCATCAAATGCTGCCATTTTACTGTGTGTATTATGTCATATAGCTGACACCACTGAGACAACAACTCAGAACCTTACATTACATTATCCTCTACAATATCCTACAAGTCAGTCTAATCATTTGTAGACCAAGTAATAACCTGTTATCACTGAAGGCAAAACCAGGTGCTCCCAACGCCTGCTCTGCTGGCTCTGGTTGAAAGTGTAATAAGGGTGTGAGGAACATGGAGCCAATAAGCAGGTTAGAGTGACCTGAAAAAGCTTTGCTCCAGCTGAGAGCCTGAGAACGGTACTCAGCAGTAGTCAGGATTGTTGGGAACACTTCATCATTAGCCACCCCGCAATTATGCCAACTTCGGGTCACATTTATTCTTAAAGCACTTTATGACTCATTATAAAAATTCCATGACGGCTATCGATGTGGTGATCGTTTGGAGCTAAATCACATTGTCTGGCAATTAGGAATAGAAGTAGACAAAATTAAAGGTGCAGCCAAACAAAGAAGTAAATCTCGAAGAGGAACTAAAGGATAGTTAAAACTCAAAATTGGACCTCGCATGCCAAGACAAGGCAAATCAGTGTTATTAACGAAATTACAATTTTCTCTTTGTGTCTCTTTGCCCCGAAGCAACCACTTACATTTAGTATTTTATCAGATGCTCTCATCCAAAACCATTTCACAGTCCAATCTATTACAGAGGTTTCACGAATCTTTTGACCAATGAATTTCCCTAACTCTTCCACATGGATTACTGGATGAGATTTCACTCACAAAGAGCAATTTATAGCCAAGAAGAATGCATATTCACTACAGAAATTTCCATGACTTTAAAATTTCACTCATGGAAATGACTTTTGCAGGCTTAGAAAAAACACAGATTTAAAACGTTTCCAGCTTTTTCATGACACACACACACACACACACACACATATACATAGACACATATATACACACCACCAATTAGGTCATGAGATGGATTTACTTTTTTCCCCATAATACTCCAGAAAGTTTTTCCCATCTGCTGCTCAACGTACGGCAGTTGACACAAACAAAAACATTTAGACTGCGCTGACATTCAGATAGCAGACATGTCCCTGCAATTGAGGATGCCAGAGAAATGAACTCAAGCTGCAATCGCAGCGTGCCACAGAACAAATGTGCCACTGCAGTGATAGGACGGTCATATGGCGTCCTCGAGCCTAAACAAATACATTACAACAAGACACAATCACTTCATTCCCACAGATAAATCCACACAGGCATATGACAGCATCAGTCTGTTTTTTGTCAGTGCACGACGGGTTTCCATTACTGCCTATAACAGGAAGCTGGAGCGAGAAAGTTCGTATGAAGGGAAAAAAAACCCTTAAAGGAACAGCTCATCCAAACGAATGAAATTCAATCGTCATTTACTCGCCCTCATGTGAATTATTCCTTTAAATCAAGGGAAATGCTTTGCATATGAGAACAATAATAATCATTTGAGCATATAAAGTGCCAATTAATAAATAAAAACCAGTAAATAAATGAATAATCAACCATAATTTCTGTCTGTCTATTAGGGATGTGACTGAGAAAATTTTCCCACCAGTTAATCGACGTGTGACAACATGGGGGGGGGGGGGGGGGCTCCAATTTTTTTTTGCCATGCGCATTTTACTTTCACTTTAAATTAGTGTCACAGGACATCCACAGACATTCTCTTTAGCAATTGCATGAATAAGAGCTAGATCAAATAACACAGAAACACACACTGTCGATGGCAATAATTTCACAAGGGCCAAATAACAGCCTGGTCTATATTGGGCAATCATGAACCCATCCAAACACAGAGACCCAAATTACTGAGTTGCATCAAAGTCCCTTTCAGGCAAGCGATTTCACTCGGCGACCATCTTTACTTCAGTCATGCAAGTTCAGCTCTTATCTCTTTGAATGAGGAAATATCAAATTCTCCAAAAGCTGTTCACCAAGCTTATTTTTAAACGTCATATTTGAAAATCACCAATGAAATTCGACAACAACGGTCTCATAAATTTTGTTTCTAAATGCTCAAATCACAGCAACCGGAGCTTCTAACGGCGGCTGACTTCACCAATTGGTAATCGTTTTTTTTTTTTTTCCTGAAGAAAAATTCCTCCATATTGAGTGTTGCACTTTCTCCCACTGTGAGTGCACTGTTCGTACATCTAAAGTCATTGGTTACATTTACCAAACACAGTCTTTGTCAAATGGTGCACATTGTAAATTTTAGCAAAAGCTTGGATTTTTGACTAACACCAAGAGAGGGGGAAAAAGCATTAGTATTGGATAAAAACAGAGCGTGTCGTAATCTGCACCGGTGACAAAGTCGACAGGATCAGTGTAAAGCAGCTCAGAGATGCTACATCTAAACAGACAGATGTTTGACTTGTCCTGCAAAAGGTCAGTGCACTACATTTCCCATTTAAACACACACAGCAACCCTCTACAATGAGATTAAACCACTCGCATATGCGACCAAATTTCACAAGAGGCGACTAAATTAGCCAATGGCTAGTAAATTGTATGATTTCAGTTGCCTGTAATTGAGTTACAGGCAAAAAAAAAAAGTTAATTTAGCGTAGATATAATTTCATTGCCTGCTAAGCTTCACGCATAGTCGCTTGGCTGAGAGTTCCTTCTGTCGCTTTCTCTCACACATGTTTTCTCAATGTGAGAAAGCAGGGCTCGTTGACAGAACGGTCACCGATCGGACCAATGCTGCCTCTGCAGCTGAACGGACAATTTCACACAAAAACATGTCAAAATGCCAATCTTAGCGAGTATAATAGTAAACAGAGTTGGTTATGTCTATTTGAATGTAAACAGCAGAGAAAGTAAACACGTGTGTAACAGTATTGGATCTGTGCATTAGTCTTAAAGTGACAGCAGCCTAATATTCCTGCTGCTGTCTGTGTGTTTTTTTTTTTTAAGATTTGTTTTTTTTTGCCTTTATTATGACAGGACAGTAATTAGACACAAAGCGAAGTTGGACAAAGAGGGGGACGGGGTCGGGAAAGGTCCACGAGCCGGGACTCGAACCCGAAGCGCAACTGCACTATATGCCGGTGCTGCCCACTAGGCTATTGGCGCAAACTGCTGTCTGTGCTTTAATGTTAATCAAACAACAGAAAACCCCATGACTGAATAACTTTTGTAACTTTAATAAGGATTAATCTATATTTAATACAGTGAAGACTATGCAGTGCTATTTTACATTTGATTACTTTATTATAATCAAATAATAAAGTAGATCTGCAGTCAGATCTACCTGAAAAAGCACCATTTATTTAATTCTTTTCTATTGTGTTTATTTATGCCGTTTACATATGACTGTATTTTATTACAGACTGTTTACTTGACTTTAATAGTGTTTTTAATTATATTTATGTATTGCATTGTTCTTGCATTTCATGTAAAAAGTCTGGAGAGTAAAATTTTACAAGCCAATGGCGACTCGAGCTTCAGTGTGTCTGTAGAGGGTTGTGGAGATTTGGGAGCCAATGTTAAAGTCAACATGAAGTCACAATTTACATTCTTAATAAATAATTTAGCAGAATACCCTTGAAATTGAAATGCATCAGGTTACGGAAGTAAAACGTGAAAGGATTTTCACGCATTATCCATTTTTTATTCTTTCAAAGCATTGATTGATTTTGATGTACAGCTAATGCCCATGACTTCTCCTCAGCATTGTACTGTATTCTCCACAGGCTCCACGGCAGATCTGTTATGACAGACCACCGCTCCCGAGTGCTGGGTGACTCAAGGATTTGTTCCGGAATGGTAATTAGTGTGGGAATGTACGGGCGAGTGAAATCTGACATGGAGAAGCACATCCTGCCAGTGGAGCATGTGATGCAAGATTACAGCTCAGATTCAATCCGTCTGAACTGACTACAGCTCTGATAACAGTAATACAATACGCTATGCTTGCTGGTTTTAAATTGCAGCTGGTAAGATAATGCGACTCGTTTCTCCTCTTTTGCAAAGGCTGATTTCATCATTTAAAAATCCTATAATTCCTGTACAACCACCGTGTCGTTTTGACATTCAAGAATGTGCACTGTATTACAATTAGATTACAACACTGTATTTTTGGCTTGTTTACCAGTAACAGGGTTATTATAGTTAACTAAAACTATAAACAAAAAACATTTTTGTTACTTGAAATAAAATATCTTTAACAAACTCATTTTTAGCTAGTTGAAAACTGTGCCATTTTTCTTTAATGCCCTCTAGATTCACTACTTTTATCTCTGAATTTCTCCTCTCTTGCATGTTAATGTTATTTAAGTAAAGTAAATGGCCGTGGCAATGTGATGCAATTAATCAGCCCACGAGCGTGCCTGACCGGAGAGGGTCTTAAACATGCCAGAGCGAGTGGATCTACGCTAGGATTTATCTGCTGATGAATAAGCAACATCACAGCTCAGCCTGCATGAAACACAAGCAGAATCAAAGTCATATATGTGTGACGCAACAACGATCCCAGACAAAGAATTAAAAACATCCAATTGAGCTGCAACTTTTGCCAGAGTTGTTAACTCAAAGCACTGTGAAGTAAAACAACTGTAATTCCTTCCACTATTTAATGGGAAGCGATTACTCCTGATGTTAAACACGTGTCAAGGCCGATCTGATGGCCGAGCACTGCACACCGCTGGAGAGCATCAAAAACAGATGGAGTGTTTCTCTGAAATATTTGATGCATGAGGGCGCAGAACTCGGTGGAAAAACTATTTGTTTACAAATGTATTACATTAAAAACAAGGACGGACAAAACAGCACATGTGAGGGAAGTTACTGCAGTATTTCAGCTTTGAAAAATGAATAAAATCTATATAATGTTCAGATGTGAGCAAGACTGTGGATGAACGCAAGGTCATTAATGGGAGGGTAATACGAAGTAGGACTGTTTTCCCATCGCCACCCAATTATAAAAACCTAAATAATTATGATAGTAACTATTCAATAATTAAATCACTTTTTCCATTAGCTTTGAACATATTTAAATAGTCAGATACAAACTTGTAGTACTCTCCATTTACTGAAAAGTACAAAATAAAAAAAGGTTAAAAATTAATAGAAATGTTAGTCAAAAGACATTTTTACAATGCAAAATAAAATAAAATGTTATCATAAATATGAAATAACATTTATATTAAAAAAAATTAATTAATTAAATACTAACGGACATACTAAATTTATATTATTAAAATAATAATAATTTAAAAAATTAAAAAAATAAAATTAATCATACCTATGAAATACTAAATAAATTTCAACTAAACTAAAAATAAACTATTTAAAATTCTCAACTTTAAAAATTTAAAAATATTATTCCACAAGATGACTAAAATTCTTCTCAAAAATGTGCAGCAGTTGTTTGCAATTTCTTCACTACACAAAAAAAAAAAAAAACACAAAATACATTATTCTCATGTAAATCTATGTGAAAGGGGAAGATGTATTTGAAGCCAAATCTCTCAAATTAAAAATTAATCTAACACTCTTAACACAACAAAATGGTCTCCGAGTTGCTCAGTTGTTCACTCCTCCTTCCATCATTTTTCTCTTGACATTCTCATCTCAATTCTGCCGGTCGGGTTGCAGGCTGCTTGCGAGAGGACGTGAATAATGGCGATTTCACCACTCCTGTCACTGTGTGATCAACGTCTTTGGTCCGGGCCTGAACTGGCACGCTTTCTCTTGCGTTCTGGAACGCTGAATGAAAACACTTCAGTATGCCACATTCAAAATCATCATTATGCAACACTCACAATGACGCAGATGAAGCAGCTTCCTCTGCATCACTGTGAAAAAGGCTTGTTGACTGAGAACAAGAAATGTCCTTGAACCAGAAAGAGAGAGGGAGTGTGGAATGAAACCATGAAGACATGCCAAAATATCACCCGTCTGGTTTTGGAGGTCATCGGGTCTCATCAGCAAAAAAGACGCCATGCATTTGGCCACAGAAAAGAATTATGCAAATCGGTTAACGGCACAAACACACCCACAAAATTAGTTCTGTATGCAATTTGCATAATGCAAAACCTTTAAAAACTTGAATTACTTCTGCCGTGGTTGATGAAAACGTATAAACATCATATCTTTTAAACTAAATTCTGCTTACCAAAGGCTTTCCACAAGAAAACAATAATTTCACCAATTAAATAGCGCTGGCTTTCCAGGTTTACACAGAAAATAATGACAAAGTAAATCTAATAAATTAATATTTACTTAAATTAAGTATATTAAATTAAATGAAAAAACATTCATATGTAACTTTTTTTTACCATGCAAAAAACAAAACAAAACATGAAATATTAAATAACATACTACATTTCTATTACAATAACAATAAATAGCATAGATTAAATAATAAATAATAGCACTTTTCTATTTAAATAATAAATAAAATAAAATGTAATCATACCTATGAAACTCTAAACATACTAAATTAATATATTAGAAAATGAATAAATAGTATGTTACTTCGTACAATTAATTAAAATAATAAAAAAAATTAAATAAAACAATTGTACCTAAGAAATACTAAATAAACTAGATTAGATTAAATCAAAATATATTTTTTAATAATATAAAAGTCAGCCATAAAGGCCCAACGGAAGAAACCATACAAAAACGTCCCCTCAGTCACCAAACCTTTGAGTTTTAATAAAAAGCCAAAGATTTGTCCATCAATGCCAGCGGATTTGATCATTACGGCCAATAATCGGCCCCATTGACGGGTCACAAAGGACGGTCTCAGAAGATAATGAAGGGTGAGCAGAGGTGGACGCTTCTGTCACTGCCCTCTTTATTGGATCGATTCATGGAGCTTGACACAGATATTCAGCTCTGATAATTGATGGCCTCATCCAACACCTGTCAGCTGAAAAGCTCCACGTGGTGAAGAAAGAGCAGCGGAGTGGGACGTTAATAGGTATGGATTCTGTGAGCGCAGGCAACCTGTCAAGGTCTCCTCATTAACATCTGCCGAGTTACTCGGAGACTAATCAAATCTGGCTACCGCTGAGAATTCGGTGATGTCAGGTGAGCGTACCGGTGCGCTCTTTGACCTCCCGTGACTGCTGTGGTTTAGCGGGGGAAACCGGCCTTAGGCTAAAGACAAACACGGATGCTGGAGCTAAACTCTGGAAAGCATCATGGGACGTTATTCTGAGATTTTTTAGAAAGACTGCATGGTGTTGTTGACTCTCAGCGGGGAAGATACAGGACTTGAATCTCTACCCGCATCCAAACATCTTTCATCGGAATCATAATTATTTAATACGGATTTATTCTACTGTAACAAAACAGACCATCTAGATGGATAAGCGCATGTGAGGAACGGATAAAGATCGAGTCAGTCATCACCAGTCATATGAAATCTGCTCCCGTTACAGTCATAAGTGTTGTGATGACAGGAATGGGCGTTTCCCCCCCATCTCTGATTTCTATTTAAAAGCCACAATAAAAGGCCCTTCTCTTCCTGGAGCTATGCATGACTTATCAATGATCATAAGGAACCTATGGATGACAGACACATAGGTCAGTAAAAGATCATAAAGTAACTGCAAGTGCAGTTTATGACATACATCATCATACGAGTCAATGAAATTCAAAGAATTGAATTTCTATTTAAACCAACAAATCAAGATATGATTGCTAGTGTTTTATTCTATATTGGTTGTTTTACAAAATCCTTGAATGTGGCTCATCAATTTGGAGTCAGAAATATTATAATACGTATGGTTTTATAGTTTGGAGGATGAAGAATTACATAACTAGAAGCTATTTTTGCACAGACCCGAAATGTATTCAGTTGTTATGAATAATCTTTTGGTTTGCGTGCATCCAGTTACAAAAAAAAAAAAAAGAGAAAAATAACCCTCTCCCAAAACAAACAAAAAAAAACAAGATGAATCATCTTTAATTTCTATTTAACTCACTGGATTATCCAAATATAAGCATTACAACATGATTCAATTCCGAGCAAAAATATTGGATGGGAGACTGCATTCATATTGCCTACAACGTTTGTATTCGGTATTTATTGCCGCTACTTTATCACAAACAGGTTTTAATGCTTAAATCTAGATCTGAAGATGCTAGAAACCCGACAAAATAAAGGTAATGCCTTTTTGAAACAGTTCTGACATTAACAACAGCCAGATTGCAGTTCGACAGATAGGAAAACAATCAATCAATCCCTTATCTTGTTCCATGGTGCTTATCAAGAGTGTACAGTGAATAACAATACGATAAGAGCACTTATTATAGAAAACGATAAGAGCAGTCTCAATAACCCGTACACGCAAACACACGCACAAACGCACACATGCACACGCACACACACACACACACACACACACACACACACACACACAAGCACAAACGCACACACACACACAAGCACAAACACACACACACACACAAGCACAAACACACACACAAGCACAAACACAAGCACAAACACACGCACAAACACACGCACGCAATTAATCCTGCTTGGCCAAAGTGCAGCCCGGGGTGATTCAGACCACTCGGTCTGAGACTCCAGTAAAACGCTCGGATAACCACGGCCACGGCATCTAATGCTGTTTTCACACTTGGTTTAATTGCTTTGGTCTAAACTAGAGACCTCCTTTTATGCGGCATCAATGGGAGCACCACTGTGAGAACGATGCAGCTGTTTGCTATTGTAGCTACTGTACGTAATGACGGAAATTTGTGTCTCAAATTGACTCGAGTGTGAAAACAGCCTCGTACAGCAAGATATACTTCATTTGAGAAATTAAACCCTTTTTTAGAACTAATGGGAGACTGATTAAGAGATCTATGGACAATTTGTCAATTGATGTTGTTTCCCATAAAATATTTATTCCCAGAAAATAAACTAGTAAAAGAAAAAAATATATAAATATTTTCTGTTTAAATGTTTTTTTAAGTGAATATTATATATGCTATTGTTCAAGAGTTTGGGGTTTATAAGATTTGTTTAAGTTTTAAAAAGTTTCTTCTGCTCACCAAGGCTGCATTTATTTGATCAAAAATTCTGTAAAAAGCGTATTATGAAATATTATTAACATTTCAAATAACTCTTTTCTATGTGAATAAATTTTAAAACGTAATTTATTCCTGTGATCAAAGCTGAATTTTCAGCATCATTACTCCAGTCTTCAGTGTCACATGATCCTTCAGAAATCATTCTGATATGATGATTTGCTGCTCAAGAAACATTATTATTATTATCATCATCAATGTTAAAAACAGTTGTGCTGCTTAATATTGTTTGAACCATGATGCATTTTTCCAGTATTCTTTGAAGAACAGAGTTCAAAAGAACACCATTTATTTGAAATAAAAATATTTTGTAACATTATAATCTTATTACTTTAATGCAAAAATATTAATTACTTAAACTAAATTTTTTTTGAATTGTGACAATTATTTAGTGTGATATAAATCCAGCACATTCCTTCATTAACATTACCACAAAAAGTATGAAAAACTGCTTTCATACCAACTCAAACTCTGATGTCAAACATACTCAATCTAGTGATAAAGCATCCTAAATATTGCCTTATAAAGTGGTGATGTTAAAGCAGCATTATTGGGAAGGGCTGGCCTGATATCTAGTCGCATACGGGGACTTAAATTCAAGACCTCATTTATTCAATCTCAGACCCGTTTGTCTCTGTTCAATTTTCGTCTGCATTACTGTATTATGGAAGCTTTTCATTCTGCGCTTTAGTGAAATTATGTCTGCAGCAACTGTACTATTCCAATCCATTTCCAAATGACTATAATACAAAGGAAGCTGCCATCCTGTCCGCTGACAGAATGTATACTTAGGCTGGCACTTTTGTCTTTGGGTAATTGAGTTACAAAGCTCTTCAATTTGCAATAACCAGGCCCGTTCCTTGATGGGATGGTGCAGTAAGCCGTACCCCAACAAGGTCAGATTTCCATCCCTTGCAGTCGTAGCTGCTGAAGAGGGAACGCTAAATTTAATAGACTGCGGGAGTAAAAGGAGATGACATTAAAAAATAAGAAAAAGCACAACTTTGGAAAGCCTGACTTATGAATAGGAGGAAATTCCATATCAACACAAGGCTAGGATTGAACCGCAAAGTAGGACAGGAAGTAGAGGGAGAACAGTAGCTACCGGCTTTGTGGCGGCCAACGCGGTCCAAAAACAGTAATTAGAAAATGAATAAAGAAAAATAAACTCGTGTCTGGTGTGGATTTCAACGCAGCAGCACAAAAATCAGGCCAGATTCAGACCAAAACAAAGAAAAGCACAACAGCAGACATCAATAGTAATATTATGGTAATGGTAACAGTAATGTGGTGAAATATTAATTTAAAATAACTGTTTGAATATATTTTAAAATGTAATTTATTCCTGTGAAGTAAAGCTGAATTTTCAGCATCATTACTCCAGTCTTCAGTGTCACATGATCCTTCAGAAATCATTCTAATATGATGATTTGATGCTCAAAATATTATTTTCAATAGAATAGAAAGTTCAAAAGAACAGCATTTATTTGAAACTGAAAGCTTTTGTAATATTATAAAAACAGAGAAAATCTTATCAATCCCAATATTAAAAAAAAACAAAAATTATAAATTATATAAAATATATATATATTTGTTTTATTTATATATATATATATATATATTTTTTATTTACATATATTTTATATAATTTATATATATATATATTATTATATAAAATATATATAAATAAAACAAATATATATATATATATATATATATATATATATATATATATATATATATATATATATAAATAAAAATAATAAAAAAATATATATATAAAAATATATAATATATAAATAAAAAAATAAATATATATATAAAAAAATATATATATATAAAAATAAATAAATAAATAAATTATATATATATATATATATATATATATATATATATATATATATATATATATATATATATATATATATATATATATATATAAACCCGTGTCTTGAAGCTATTTCAAGAAAAATACTATGTCATATCAAATCAATGCACAAAAACATGTTTCAATGCAAAATATATATTTTATTCCACTAGAAAAAGAAAAAAAAAAAATGCATGTTCTCTCTTGGGAATTGAATGAATTGTGAAAAGCAGGCGTTATATACCGGAATGGAGACAGGTGGTTGGTGAAGAGGGAATGAAACGAAGACTGACGGTGCATGAAAAGACCAGAAACATGCATAAAAGGAATTACAGTGTAGTGCTTTTTTTATTGATTTCATTTTGATTTTAAACGAGCTATAAAACTTCAGCATGCAAATTTTGGCACAGACAGTTTGAAGTGCTGAGGAACCCTCAAGCCCAAATCCTGAGCGAGGAGCTCTTTAAAAGAACCGGTCAGTCTGAAAGCATAAAGCAGCAGCTCTTCAGAAATCTCAGCACATCTGAAACCCCAGAGGGCTCAAGGAAAGCGCTCGAGACACGCTGCGGCTCCATGGCGGACGCACATCAGACGGGCTCATCTTTGATATGTCTATTTGAAGTGGCTTCCATTCAAAGCCAATGATGATGTTAAGAAGCACATGCTAGTGACGGCCGCACAACACAAAGCAACTCGGCTACAATGACTCAAAAACCAACGATACCAAAGGGCACAAATGCATAAAAGATAACCATTAACATGCAGGGATAATGTGCAGTCAACCAGCAAAATAAACCGTGACGTGAAGAGGAAGAAGGGTCTCGTATCAGCCGAAAGCAATAACAACCGGATGATTGTACATTTTAAGCTTATTACATGGTAATTTAATGAAATATCGATTTGAGTTGAAATTAAAAAATTGGCAACAGTCATTTATGCAGTTAAGTGGCCCAATCAGAATTAAGTATTTCAGAAAGCCATGTATTATGCATAATCAAATTGTTGCGGCTCTAAAACGGTGTCTTAAAACAAACTCAAAAACACACAACTGTATTGTACAAACTGACGTCTTATACCAAAGACTGTAGATATACAAACATGGTGCACTTATACTTATGAACGGGAGAATGTGCAACACGCAATATGGCGGAAAAAGTCCCGCCTTATGAATAAGGAAGTCAATTGTCAATTAGTAAAGTCATTGCGTCATTGCAGCTCCCAGATGCAGTTTTTTTTAATGCTACCTAAGCAAAATATACAACATTTATGGTACATTTTATGTCAGATTTTAAAGATGATTTGAAATATGTTATTGAAATGTGAGTTCAGTAAGCAGTTTGTGATTTCAGGTGATTTCTCCATTCAAGTAGACAGGATTTGGTCTTGACTCTTGAAATAGCTGTCCGGAAGAGTTGCAAATATGGCTGCTGAGTGATCAGGCTTTCCTCGAAAAAGACTTACATTATATGCGTCATGCTGAGAATCGTCCACTGGTAAGGTTAATGAATTCGCATTGCTGTCGCTGCCGTTTAATACAAGCAATAAAGGGACAGGAGGTGACGCGTTACATCGGTTTTACTGCCTAACTCGCCCTAAGCCATGGTAAAACTGCTGTAACGCACCACCTCCTGCAGCTTATTGTTTAATAAATATAAGTGGCTCATGTATAAGAGCTTGAGCACAGCTCGGTTTATGCTTTCATCAAACACTATCTGAAGTCATTCAGTTCTGCACGGTCACACCGGACAGCAAAGCCAATAAACCAGCTGCCAAGCTCTGTGTGAAAAATTACAAACAAGAAGAGCCTTATAATAAGTCACAAAACACTGAATAGTCAATGACCGCAGCCAAGCACAGGGGAGAGTGGGGCAAACTACACCACTTTTTACTTCAGCTGTCCTCTAGTAAAGGACAAATTAGATAAAGGTAAAACAAAAACAGCTTATTATATTTCATACTGACACCTATTAATTCAAATTAAGAGCTTTCCAAAAACACAGTATATTAATGCACATTTCTATTCCCCAGCCCTACCTTGAAATGAAACAGAACCCGTCTAGGATGGAAGTGAAAGGGCAAATTAAAGGTGAAACGTTAAGAAATGACGGTGGTATTTCTATTCAAACAGAGGAGATCACGTTCGGTCTTCTTGGCAAGAATAATTCAGACAAAAATAACCTATCATTTATGATTCAGTGCAATATGGACACATTAAACCACAGAGAACCGATGCAGGAAATGAGATAACACTGTACAATGGTGCATTACATCTACATTTCATGGTGGGCCAAGGCGCTATGCAATAAACTCAACAGATCAAACTAGATTTATGAGACCATTCAGCAATGACTCCCTCTCTTTTTCCCTTTACAGATGAACTTCCTGCTTTAACTGTATCTGCGTTTCTCTTTTAGCCTGCAGCATGTTTAACTCACGGTCTGACACCTCTGCCCTAGAGAGAATGATAGTGCCGAGGAAATTCTTTCACTGACCGCAAGTTGGAGCACCCCTCAGCCGTCAGGTCATTCCTTGCCTGTTCGTCATGGAGGCTTGTTTGTGACGAGCAGCGGAATTAATGAAATCTGGTTAGGTGCGGTCTGGGGTTTATAGGCTAGATTACTCAACGTCTGAGATGAGGAAGAGGGGGAAAACCTCTTAAAAACCTGGTCATGATCTTCAAATAAATAAACAAATAAAAGAGTTAAGATGCAAAAGCCGCTAAACGCCACCTCCGTTAAAAATGAGATTATGATATTAAGCGAATGCTCTCCACACATAGTATACGTTCAAATACTTTCGCCTCAAATCCGCTAAATCCCAGCATCAGCCCATTCAGAAATACCGCTTTGTTGGGAGAAACCACTAAACTCCACTTCCCTTAGTCAGCAAAAGCCTCTAAGTCCACAGAAGAAAGAAATCAAATATGATTTCAAGATGATTGACGGTGTACGAGTCGGCGTTCAATTGCTGAGTTTCAAGTTATCATCATGTTTTGTCTGTCGTTACAGTGGCAATCACAGGATTTCGTGAGTAGCAAGTAAACACGACAGTGTTCCTTTTGCTGCTGTAAAACTGACAGAAACAGATGTTTTACTATGTACGTTTTACTTGTTGTCCAAAATGGTGGACTAAGAGGTTTTTGCCAAAAAAAAAAAAACCCACACATGGACTTAGCTGGTTTTGCAGCAAAAATTGTCAAATTTGTTAAATACCAATGAATTGAGCATGAACTGAGCTCTCCACCACGACGAGGAAGTTTCAGCTAAGGATAACCCCTTATTTACACGGCACAGGTCTGCAGCGTGTTACGGCTCCGGCACGGCCACTCTAGTCAATGCTTGCGTTTCCACCAGCCGCTTCGAAATAAGAGCCGTTCAACATTGCGTCTAAAACGTGTGTAAAGCGCAGCCGTGATGTCTGTCGTTGCTATGCAACCATGAACTGCGTTTTCCACGACAACGAGGAAGTTTCAGCAAAGAATGACTGATTTCTAGTCCTTGCATTAGCTCTACTACTAGATATACAGATGAGAAATGAAAACCCGCCCTGTACAGCGATGATCAGCTGTTTGGCTGAGCTTTTGATGTTTTGTGAAGGAAAAAAAAAAAAATGTAAAGATTACTGATAAAAATGTGCGATTAAGTTGAGATTAATCACACGTTAACTCACGACAATCATGCGATTAAATATTTTAAATCGACTGACAGCCCTAATATATATATATATATATATATAAAAAAACAGCGAATATTTTTTTTAATTTTTTTGCCGGGCAGTGTGTGTGTGTGTGTGTATATATATATATATATATATATATATATATATATATATATATATATATATATATATATATATATATATATATATACACATATATATATATATATATATATATATATATATATATATATATATATATATATATATATATATATATATATATATATATATATATATATATATATATATATATATATATATATATATATATATATATATATATATATATATATATATATATATATATACACACACACACACACACACACACTGCCCGGCAAAAAAATTAAAAAAAAATTTGCTGTTTGAATTTAAACAGGCGAATAGGAGCCTATGATTGGATCGTTACTGCAGTGATTATTATAATTCTAGCATTTTATATGTTTGGAAACAGTTCTTCTAACTGTAATTGATGGGGTGTGTAGCTTTTCATTTCTTAAACCATGTAGGAAGACAAATCATGGCCATATTCCAGGATGACAGTGTCAAGATTCTTCAGGCTCAAATTGTGAAAGAATGGTTGGGAGGAAGCATGAAGAATCACTTTCACAGATAAATTGGCACCTCTGAGTAAATTCAGTGAAAGTCTTTGGGATGTGTTGGAGGAGAATGCACAGTGTTCGACTTTTGCATTGTCAAAATCTGATGTACCTCTTTATTGAGATAACATCTCTCTTTTGAACTCTGATACATCTCCCATTAATAAAACCGAAAAAATGATGCAACTCTAAATTATGTTTGTTTATCTGCTAACATACAGATACGACTATTCCTCCCTGAACTGTGGATTACAGTAAGTGAACTCTGCAATAAAACCAACCACACCGCTGTCTTAAGAGGTTCAATGTAAATTCATTGCAGTCCAATATATGTCCGAGAACTTCAAACCCACACGCCCATTACATAAAGATAAGTTATTCAATAACCTGAAATCACTTTGTTCTTGCACTTTTGTGCACTTTTTGACAAACAGAGAGTGGGAAGATATACCCATAAACCCACAGGAACACCTCTGTGTGCTATATATGATGCATTAACCTTTTGTTGTTGCTCCTCTGAAGTGTTTGCGCTAGATAGTATACTATAAATTGCTGTGGCCAAATGAACAGAGTTAGGGTGAGGAACTCTTACAATCAGTAACAAATATCAGGATTTGTCTCTTTAGTAATAATTAACAAAAACAGATCAACTTGAACAGTTAGTTGCATATTAAACTAAGTAATAAGATAAAGAGGCTGCGTTAATTGTGAATATAGTATAATTTAAATACAGTACAGTATAAACAGTGTATTTTATCAACATACAATTTATTAAATAATTTTTGGCCGGCTCCTGCGTCAGCGTCACACTCACGCGTCGTGCTGCTCACGTGAACTGCGTCTGTCAATACTGAGCCAGCGATCTGACGTAGAACCTGGAAGCGCTGAATGTAAACGGCTTATGAGAATGACACCAAAGAGAAGATCTTGTTGAATAAAGTAATTTTTGGGTTACACTTTATTTTAATGTGTCAGTATTACACTGTAATTATACATTTAAGTACTGAGTAATGACAATTAAATACATGTACTTACTATAGGGTTAGGATGAGGGTTTAGTGTATGGTTAATTGGATGTAATTATGCATAATTTCTAGTTATTACTACAGTAAATACATGTAACATACGTAACAATGACACTGTAAAATAAAGGGTTACCAATTTTTGTTTTGCGCACAAAAACTATTCTCGTCGCTTGATAAAACTGAAGTTGAACCACTGTAGTCACATGGACTATTTTAATGATGTCAATACTACCTTTCTGGACCTTGAAAGTGGTGGTAAAACTGCTGTCTATGGGGGATTAGAAAAAAACCCTCTCGGATTTCATCAAAAATATCTTACATTTGTGTTCCAAAGAGGAACGAAGGTCTTATGGGTGTGGAACGACAAGAGGGCGAGTAATTTTCATTTTTGTGCGAACTAACACTAAATAAACACACAAAAAGTGATAAAACGTGCAGTTCAAAACGTGAGTCCGATGTTGATTCAGTGAGTCAACTGGCAACTTGTCAGTACCGTACAGTACAGTATTTTGTTTGTAAAATCAGACTAAACTGGTTAAGCTGCATAGTTTTGATTCACTGAAAAGAACCAGTTCTTAAGAGTCATTTGCTTATTAAAATCACACTAAATTGGTAAAGTTGTATGATTTTGATTCACTGAAAAGAATCAGCTCATGAGAGTCATTTGTATCAGACTAATCTGTTTGCATTTTGTGTTGCTCTAATTCAATGAAAAAAACCGGCTCATAAGAGTCATTTGCTCATAGGATCAATTAAAAAGAATGATGCTTTTCTTGGCGTTATTTTGTGGTAAACAACATGCAGTCTTTATCTCTTCCAATCCAATTCAGATTCTGGTAAATATGGTTAGTTTTGTCATGGTGTTAACAGCCTCAAGAGCCTTGTTGCTTTCAAATATTATATATACAATTTCTGATTAAAAACCTCCATGAGGTATTAACTAAAGTTAATATTTGCTCTCTATCAGAGTTATGAACCGGTGTTCTGGTCTCAGCTATTTTGATTAATCAGTATCCAGAACCGGAACTGTCTGTTATATAATTCAGAGACATCTGAGTGAATTCGTATTGCTTCTCTTTTTATAGCTGGGTGGCACACACAAATATAACCTCATTCAAACCATCCAGCGAAGACCAGGATTCAAAAGCCACCCTCAAACAACGCATTCAAGTTAGCTGATATTGTCTGTCCTTTTTTTTTTTTCTCATTGAGGGTAGTAATTACAGTCTCCGGGAAAGTTGCGGCAAGCCTGTGGCACAGTGGCGCTCTGTTAGCCTTGCTCAAGAGGTGCCGCCCATGGAAAGTAGGGAGAAGTGGGGACAGGAACTGGATTGTGGGTGTTTAGATAGAAGTTACTGGGAGAACTGAAATGATTAAAGTGAAACAAAGAGAGAAATGGAGTTAAAAAAGATACCCAATTACATATAATCTGTTTAAGTGCGTCTCTGACCTAAACAACTCCCAAACTCCCACAATCAGAAAGCGTTGTTTTGGAAAGCTCAGTGCTAGGTTTATAGAATTGAAGTGTAAACCATGGGAGGACCACCACAAATGGAAGCTGTGTTTATATAAAGCTGCAAGCTGGACAAAGCAGGGAGATTATAGCTGTCACTTACCAACACACATACCCGAGTGTGAAGGGGTGGTGAAATCATTTCACAAATACAGCCTCACTTTCAGCTACAGATTTTGTATGTGCGCATACAACAAACAGCTTTACCATTAAACAGATGGTAGAGCCGCATGATTAATCATTAAAAGATTGCGATCTCCATTCAAACACCCACACGATTTTATTCCTAAATGAATGATTCGGCTACGCCTATTAAACCTTTGACAAAATCATAACGAAACATTCAAATCTGCATTTCACTTGCAGCAGTTTGTGCGTCGGCTTGCTGAAGAGATACTCAGCCTATAACATGCTCTCACACATTTAATTTTTAACACTTTGAGTAAAATTTGGGTTTCAACAACCAGAAGCATTTACTCTTGTCCAGTTTTGTATGGAATGAGTCTCAAAACACCTCTCAAAAGCGTTCCGGAGGGCATTTACACCTGGCCTTTCCAAGATCGGATAGCTATCCGATCAGAGACAATACATGAAGCGGCCAGATGTAAACGGGCCCTATAATAACCGGTTTATTTGTTCTTGTTACCTGAAATTTCAGGCCGTTTTCATCTGGTATTAAGATGAGTTTTGGTTGATCGGATCACAAGTGGACGACGCTAAATACAGGTCTAAACGGGGTGTAAAACATTTTGAGCTTGTCCGCTGTCGGCCACTCCAAGAGGTAGTCGAAAACACTTTCGAAAGCATTTCTTTCGCAGTGGAAATGCTTGTGGGGTTGAATGCGTTCAAACAGCTACAAAAAAAAAAAACGCCTACTCTCTCCACCTACTGACCTAATGCGTAAACATTATAGGAAGAGCGCAAACCAGACCGGATTTAAACTTTGTCGGTTTAGAGACACCCAAGATTGGTTTGAAGACGAAAAACGTACCAAATGTTTTTCCCGTCGTCTCCAGGCGCATTCATATGTAAATTGTGTGAGCTTATTTTGTCCATTAGATCAAAACATCTTGAAAAAAAAAACCCATACAATTGCCCTCCCCTTGAAGAAATCAGGACAAAATTTGTTGAAAGTGGATACGGATTAAAACACCAGGTATAAATGGGAATGTATCTTGTTCATCTGCTTGTGATCCAATCGACGCATCTTAATACCAGGTGTAAACAGGACCTCAGATTCATCTTGCATGAATTAAAGCACGAAAAACAGACCAAACTAAACCACTTTAATATTATAGAAAACACATAATCAGTCCCTGAGAAAACGATTGAACTGTCAGCTGTGACGTCGCAAAAACAGAATTTGTGTGCCACAAAAAGTGCCATTGAAAGTGAAAGTGGCTTGTGGCCAAGGACGGTGTCCCACACTTGGAATTTGTGCGATGCATTTTACGCATCCAAGTACATTTTACTCATCTGGCGGTGCTACATATTGCAACCACTGCATACTAACTGGCTGGTTGTATATTAGAATGAACACAGAGGCTTGATTGAAACCATGGATATGTGCGGAGTTGATTCCTCTCACCAAACCCACATGTCAGGAGATGAAGAGTGTGGCCTGTTTCACACATTCTGCATCTGTACGGTGTAACATTGACAGCGTTTCTGCTTTTCATAACAGGCCCCAAACAGAAAACAAGCTGTATTTTTTATTAATAACAGCCATAAATTATAAAACAATCTTTGGACACCAGATATTGAGATCTAGGGAACTTTATCATTTTGAAATCTAGTTTGCATACAGAGCATTACATTTACATCCAAATAACAATTATTCTACATGGATTCCAAACCTCGAAATATTTTTCACATAATGTTGATTCACAGCATTCATTTTTGATCATATTTTATGGTGAGTTCATCTTGCAAAATGCACATACTGTGAATGCTGCAACTTGATATTATGGGAAAAAAAAAAAAATCAATGCTTGGATATGCAAGATGAATGATCCAGGCCTGAGAGTTTCAATTTAAAGCATTAGCCTCATGTCATACAGCTGAGCAGTAACTTACTGTACAGGCAAGATGGCAGCTAGACAGGCAAGTGGATGATGGGACCTCAAAAGGGTTTGTTTTTCAAACAGGACTGTTTTGGCTGGGAACGTCTTAATGACAACCCGCCGTAAGCAGCTGCAGCACAACACAGCAGATGTGCAGGTGTCGCTGACGTTGCTGCAGGGAAAGTTTAGTCTCTGTCTGAAGTCTCATGAGTCAGTTCTCGAGTCACCGATGCAAAAGGGTTCGGGACAAAGACAACTGATACAAGTAGAATTTGTACAGACTCAGCCGGAGCAGTTCTTGACTTATTCAGTGAAACACCAGCCACTACTTTCACCATGGCCAACTCAACATATATACTGAGAATTCTCTCTCCATCAGTGTCGACTCCGGTTTGAACAAAGTAAGGCTGAACACCGTTACTGACAATCCTCATTTTGGTCGCGTGAGATTCTCCAGCTTTGTTGTTGTTGAGCAACCGAAGCACGAGCTGTTAAAGCTCTGCCCTCTTCTGGAAAGGGGTCAGGGAGCAGCAGCTCATTTGCATTTAAGGCAACCCACAAAAAAACGGCGTGTTTTTGCTCACACCCAAATAGGGGCAAATTTGACAAGCTATAATAAATGATCTGTGGGGTATTTTGAGCTGAAACTTCAATCAAATTCTGGGGACACCAGAGACTTGTAGTACATCTTGTAAAAGGGGCAAAATAGGTCCCCTTTAAGGAAGCAGAACTGTATGATTAGAATCAGAACTTTAATTATTAAATGTGTTACAATTACCATACCATACAAGATGTTCCTAAAAAAAAAAAAAAAAAGGTACTTAATTTACTTCAATATGCAGCATACTTAAAGCAGCATGTGTGGAAAATAAACAATACATGCTGAAAGGTTCTTCAGAAATTGAGGAGGAGTTTCTGGGAAAGGCTGCAGATGGTGGCAGCTGTTAAAAATGCTGATGGTAATAGTGGAAGATGAGGACATGGATGTCTGACTGCCAGCGATGTATTTAAATGACCGTCTCTCTCACACAAAACACATTCTGTCATTACCTTCCCTTTCTAAAAAAACAATATACGAGATATGCAAAACTACTGTGCATGAACCGCAACATCAGATCCTGACAAACCAGCAAGACTACCCGCCATGCTATTCAGAAGCAGTTATTTATAGAGGTCTACATATTTTAGTTAATCTGTGAGCTTGTGAATTGTGACGTGAGAAGGCCAGGGAATCATCGAAATCATACATTAACAATAATTTTCACTTCACACATGCCGTCCAAAATGTGAACGATTCATTCAACTAGTATGGTTCTCTACAATAAAGATGTCACTTCAATTAGTCTGAATCAAAGGAGAGAGGAGAGTCATCAGTCTGAATCATATTGTTACAAAGCCATTCTTAAGTAAACTGTCGCATTAAATCCAACCCAACTGTTTATGCAAGAATAAACGTAAGAGCCATTTACAAAGAAATTGGCTCTGCTTGTGTCTCATGAAAATCGCACACACACACACACACACACACACACACACACACACACACACACACACACACACACACACACACACACACACACACACACACACAGAACCAAGTTTACTTAACATGAAAATAAAAAAGGAAATTAATAAGGATGACCGACTGACTGTGCTCCACTGGATCCTTCTGGTTCAGAAGCAAAGCCTAATTAATCGTGTTTATTGACGTTCATATGAGCCTCTGCCATATGCAGCACAATGAGACCCTCGCTGTGCCTGACGAAGGAACGGCAAAGGCCTTGGCACAACGCGAGATAAGCTTCTTTCCCTCTTCTTGTGCCTTCTTCTGACCTCCCGGGAAGGTTAATTGCAAATTTAATTCGTTGTAACAGAGGCCGGTAAATTTTAAAGGGCCGAGTGCAGCGGCAGGCGAATAGTTGGCCGATGGTACGCTGGGAGTTTCGGAGACAGCTGCGTGTTTTCGAACCATTTCCAATGAGTGAACTCAAGAGTCCCAGACCACGAGAAAGCAACGTGGTCGTTAACGACTGGGAAGTCAGGCACACTGAAGTAACCGACTGTAACAATGGAAACATGCTGGAATGACCTCACAGCTTCCTACGGAGAAGGAAAGACTATAGACGTGCTGTTAAATCACCATTAACTGTTACAGAGAAAAATGAGGTGCTGATATTTTGACAGATTTAACAGACCGAGATGTGTAAAACTACATATGTTCATTATTTACTAGTACAGGGATTCCCAAACTTTTTTCTCAGGAAAGCCATTTGGACCTAAATTTTTACTTGAAGTACCTTCTGAGATTTTAATTCATTTAGAAATTATTCAATAACACATTTGCATGTTCACGGTTCTTGGTTAACTGACCCTAAACAGTAATGTATACCTGTATAATACACAACTCTCATGCTTCACTACAGCCAAAGATGAATCCATGTAGATCGTTACAAAAAACCCCGACTGAGCATAAAAATATTAAATATAAAAAAAATATTCAACAGATAAATTGGCTCACTATCCATTATACTACCATAATCCACACAATAAACAGAGACCTAGTATGTGTAATAATGTGAAAATTGTTTTCAGCAGGCGATTTGAAATCCACCAGTAATTGCTTTGAAGGCAGCGGATCCGTTTCACATGCGGTGCTTTGATGGCTGCAGCAGCGACGCTTTAAAGATGATGAATTAAGAGATGCAGCTTCACAGAGAGGATTTGTACTGTCTCAGCATGACAAACTCTCCCTGAGACGTTTCTCTAAATACCACTAAACAACAAAACGGTATATCCTAACCAACTTTATTAATGGACGTCTAGTTTATCCCGATCCATTCCCAATGGAAGAGTTGCTGCCCTTGGACAACTCCAATACATTTGTCTTGAGATGTCAGCCTGGCAGTGGATTAAGAAATAACACATATTATGAGGTTGGATGACCGATAAGTAACTGGTTTCGGTTGCTATACGAACATCATCTCAGAACCAGAGCGGTAATTAGCTTTTAAAACCCTCCCAAATATCCTCATGTGTCCAGAGAGAGATACAGTAGCGAGATCTTCTTGGCTCTCACTTATTTTAGTAAAACAGTTTGCCAATAAGCCAGTGCGATCCAAAAAGCAGCGCTGCCTCTCTCGGCATGTGCCATGACTTAGCTGAGGGACACGCCGAGCCCCTTTCAATCTGTCTGGGCCGGCGCTCTCAAACGGAGCAGAAACCCATTTGGATGCGGCCCATGGGAGGCGGACGGGCATCAGACATCCATCTTGCTGTCAGGACACAGACACCGCAGTCTCTCTGCACGCAGAAATCGAATAATGTACCCATAACGGGCACGCTGTGCTTATCTTTCCCAACTCGTGGTGTAAGATTATTTGACATCACTTCTGTTGAAAAGACATCAAATATAAACATTGTCCACTAAACCCTCAGATAAAACCCACATTTGTCCTCAGAAGACTCTGGGGCCTCATCACTTTTAATTTGTAGCTTTTGCAACACTCAACAGGAACCGTGAGAAATGACAACCCTGGATTGAGACCATGGGTCAGACGGACCTGAAACAAAAAAAATCAACATGAAATCAAAATCTACTCTTAACTATTTTTCGACACGTTCATGGTTTTATTATGCATGATTCATTTGTGCTTTGTTTGTTTATGTAAAACTAAATCAGGCTTCATTAAAAACCTTTTGATTAATTGGTCCACTTAATTGACCCACGCAAAGACCCGCCCCCCTTTAGTTACTGTTGCTATGTCCGACAATCCGTGCGCTCTCACACCACTCATTGAATATCCTGTTTCGATTGTAAATTATGTCAGATACGAAAGGAAAAATCGGTAGCAAACAAACACCCATGACGGCCAAGCCAGAAGTATGAACAAATATGTTTGTTTTCAGAGAAATGTTTTGAAAGCACAACAGAACAAGAGTGTTAAAATTCGTCAGGCACACTCCAAATGGCTGCACGATAAACTGAAGGAGCAAGTACAGTATTATTATACAAAATGACACTCTTCGGCTTTAAGAGTGAATCTGCAGAGGTCATTCGCCGTGTTGGACTCTTTCCCGTCTGCTCTCTCTCGTCACGTTACTTCAATTAACTCTGCAGGAGCCCAGCAGGATGAGCCCAGAACATTCCACACCACCACAGATCTATGCCAGGACTGAGATAAAACCAAATCTGTACACGTCTATCAGAGATAAAGCCATTTAGACTAATAAACTTACACTAGGTTTCACAAACCACCAAATACAATACTGAAACATAATTAGAAGCAATTACACTGACATATTCATTAAGCCCAAAAAAAGGGTCAAAAAAGGTGAAAATACATAAAGGAATCATAACTAGCAGTACTAAAAGATTAAAAGTATGACAATTTTTTTTTTTACTTGCATCTGACAGATTGGAATTTGCAGAACACATATAAACAAATATCCGCACCTTTTCGCATCAGATAAAGATCCGATATCTGAATACCTGACCTATGTCTAAACACGCATGCGATTCCCCTTAGAAATTCCAAGGTGCCACACGGCACGGACAAAAGGTTTGCCCACAAAGATATCTTTTTAATGTCGTATTACGACGCAAATTTGCCTGTATGCACTCGCACTAAAACCCACTGCTTATTTTTACTGAGGTAGAAACTTTATTAGTTAAGAAATTGCACACACACAGACACAAAAGAAACTGGCTTTCCACCTCCGACCCCTGAATTTTATAAATAAAACAGCTTTGCTACAGAAAGCTATGATAACTTTGCTGTTCTTGTAAATAAAATAAGCTTCATTATTACATACAGACACACTGTAATTCACACTCACAATCTATCCCTCAATTCATTCAAATTAATTAAAACAAATGAAACAGTTAATTTCACCTCAGAATTCTAGATCTAATGAGCCGTAGATAAAACAACAAACGAAAATTACTGTTATTTCCATATCGGTTCAGTCAAATTTTGTGCTGCAAACCTCCATGACAGCTTTTAACTTATCCTTTCTGGCAAATAATCATGGCCACCCGACGGGAATTAAATGAATAATTTTAGTGCAATCATTCAAAACCCGAGAGTTAACCGCATGTTGTTTCGTAAAGTGATGATACTGATATCGGATACCAGTTGTAGAGGGGAGAAAAGAAGAAAAAAAAACTTTTGACCATATCCAAATTTAAGACTTGTAAGTCAGCAGAGACTGTCAACTACATCATCCCTTGTGAAGGCCTCACCGACACGACCGCCAGTGGCACAGATCCCCAACAAACCGTCCATACCGGCGTGATGAATATGATCTTCAACTAGATGGAACTGGATTAAATATTTTGACTGTTACGATCCCAAATCGGACTTAACGCTCCCTGAATCATAATGAAGCACTGTTTGCTGTTGGCCAGAGGAGAACTGGCCACCCAGACTGAGCCTGGTTTTGTCACCTGTTGAAGTTTGGGTTCCTTGTCGCTGTCGCCTTTGGCTCATTTAGTTGGGGACACTTGACATGATATTGAATGTTTTTGATTTGCCTGCATTGAAACCACTGTATGAGAACTGAACTGAGCTGAGCTGGACGATTGCATCACTGTTTTCTCCAGTGCTGATATACAGATAAATTAACTAAAATTAATAACTATTGATTTTTACAATGGAATGAATCAATACTGAATTTATTTAAGATGGAAAATGACACCATTTTCTTTAAGAGCTGAAATTATGTGCCAATTATTAATGTAAAGCTACTTTGACACAATTTGCATTGTAAAAAGGTGCTACATTAATAAAGTTGACTTGAGTTCTGCATAAATCATGATTTAGGCTGCGTTGTCATGAACAAAATATACAAAATTTTGCCTTAAAGAATGTTGAAAGGGTGCACATAGACCAACAATTATAGTTTAGATTTATTTAAACAGATATATACATAATATACATGTGTAGATGGAACACAAGAAGACACTTCCTTTAGGTGGAACCATGATGGATATTGTCATAGCTGTCCAAAAATGCTAAATTGCGGTCTTAAAATATTATTTGATATTCCCATAGCTATACTAGATTGAAATCTAAAAAAAAAAAGTATCTGAAGTGCCATAAATCAGTCACTTTTACATTTTGGCCAAGTAATTTCAACAATGAATCAGAAACAGAACAAGGCAACCAAAGTCTCCACGGTCCAAAAGAGATGAAAATATTATTAGCCGTCAGACACTTTAAGAAAACAATCACAGACTGGACACTCGAGAAAAAAAAACATACAGTGGCAGCAGAATTGGTGAAAGATCCTTCCTGTTCTGCAGCGCCTTTTGAACTCAGTAACTTTACAAACTCGTATGCTTGTGTAGCCATTTCTATTAAATACTTCCTTAGAAAAATCCCTAAGAAAACACGGTTGTTTAAAACATTTCCATTAGAGAAAAATTATATAAAAAGGAATAAAATAAAAGGATTTGGGATGTACAGCAGGAACGACACCGCAACAAAATTTGATCACGCATCTAAAAAGAAAGCAGCGTGGCCTGAAGAGATAAATATTTGAGTCATTATCAGTTAAACTTAAAAATGGCAGTAAAAGGCGAACAGATCACAAAGTTTCTAAAATCGCAAAATGTTAGACTATCAAAATACCACAGTAAACACATTCTGTTGGTGAACTTCAAGATTACAGGGAACAAGTTGCTGCTTTTGATGTACAAGCAGATGTGCATTATGATGTACTTATTTTTTCCCTTCTTATTCAAAATGCTTTGATAAAGAACTCCAAAAAAGCCTCATTGGAAACTTTCCCTCATATAGGAGAGGGCTGAATTTAGCCCGTTACGAGTCATTGCTCTTTGGTAGGATGCAAGGAAACTAAAAGGATGCAATCAGGAGCGCCTGTGATATAGACTTGAAAACAGGGTTCCAGAAAAGTCACGTCTTAAAATTGCCTAAATGTGAGAGTTAAAATAACAAAACCACCCGAAATTAGAATCAAATAACCTTCAGAACAACTTAAATACAGTCATATACATCACAAAACAGCCCTGCATTGTTTTACATGAAATGACAGTAAAATGAAACCGGTTGTTTATGAAAATTGTCCATTTGGATTTCTCCTCATACGTGATGATGCACATGTTTTTCCAGCAATTTATCATCTTCATCATCAACCAGTGCTTACTTTAAATATAATTCAACCTGGACCTGAAATTTCAGTGTATATCTAATGTTTTTAGGTGCCATGAATCTGAGTAAAAAATAAAATCACTTCTTTTTTGAATCAACATCAAAAAGCGATATGATAAAAGACACCAATGTTTAATGTAGTAATGTTTCTAAAAATTAATATGCATAAACAATTCTTCCATCACGTAGTTCTAAAGTCTAAAAGGTCGAGAATGATAACTGTAACAATAACTGTAGGGAAGTTCACAACAACTATAAAGAAAACAACACAGAAGATAGATATCATTGGAATCACTTTCAGATCCATTTTTCTCCAGCTGATGAACGCTAAAAACATTGACCGCCAATCAGAATCCCACCTGATTTAAAGTGATAGTTCAAATAATAATGAAAATGTATTCGCCCTCAAACCTCATTGACTTTGTTTGCATGGGGAAATAAAAACATTAAGACATTTTTCAGAATACCTTTTGTGTTCCACAAGAACCGTCATACAGGTTTACAACGACATGAAGGTGAGAAACTGAGTTTTGAGTGAATTATTCCTTTAAGCCTGAAGTGTAAGCACATCATTATTTACAACAGATTCTCTTGATTAAAATGAGTCCAAAATCGGCATAATTCAATGCGTCGATCACGAGACATTCCTCGTGGTTTTACGACACATAAAACCCCACATGCACCAACTAAAATCAGATGTAGCTTTTACATGATATTTTTGCTTATAACTTGATGAAACGAAAAGTCTACCTTGGTTGCAAATGCTGTAACTTTTGATTACTTTATGCTATCACCACAAAATTTAAAATGTAGGTAACTTTCACCAAAAAAAGAATTGTCGTTCTACTTTATTTACTTTCTAAGATACTTCATTCCAAATATGAAATATATAATTATAATAAAAAAAAATTGTATTTTATCAGCAGTTTATTGGCATGAGAATGTCCATATGTAAGATTTCTTTCTCTAAAACATAAAAAGTTTTCCAGCAAACGATGCTGACCTATTGACTCTCCTTGCTGTAGCTTTGGAGTTATGAGTCTTTACTTTTGTGTGTCACTCAGGGAAAAAAAAGAAAAGAAAAACTACTCTAAAAAATGCCTTCAGGGCTCAAAGAGTTAAGGAAAACTTGAATTATCCACACCATCTTTCCTTCTTTTGTAGCCAAGCAACCTCCTTCCCAAACTCGGCAGCAATCATACTAGTATAGGGAAATTATACTATGAGATGTCCTAAATTCTGTTTCGAGTGTTGAACGCTGTTTCATCACATCCAGTGGGATTTGATGAGATGGCACTTTCCAGAGAGGCGGATGAGAAAAGGCTGGAAAAATTGAGACAGGGACTGGTGAGGATAGATGAGGCTTTCCCTACTGGCCTCGAGCTGCGCTGTTATTCCTGGAGGCACATCCAACTCAGCAGGTGCCGTGCCGGCAGGCCAGACATCATGACACACCGCTTCCACCAGCTCGAGACCCTTTAATTATTTAAATACACTGCCACTTTGATGATGTTAATATTTCAGTGCGTCTGAAGTGGCTAGACACAGATTTATTAACCTCGTTGAACTGTGAGAGCGAGTATTTTGCAGTCTGGATGGATAATAATTGCCTTTATTGCATTCAAGGATGATTTCTGCAGTAACCAGCAGCACGCGACATGTTAGAAAAGGCTTGGCAGACAAAGACTGCTTCTCAGTCTGGTGTCACATTCTAAAGCAAAGAGTCTTTTGTCAAGAGCGACAGTGAGGAAGCATGATGAAACTTCCCAGTGTCATTGAAGAGAACGAGAGACCGACAACATAATAAACATCACCAGTCCATCAATAAGCAGCGGTCAGTCACAAGCAGAACCACCAGCTTTCATGTGTCCTTCAGTTTGACTAGCAAAAAGCAGTGAGTCGCTCAGGTTTTTGAACATCAGATGCTGAATGCCTCCACTCACAGAATGAAAGTGACCCAGTGTCTCTTTTATAACGCAAACGATTTTAAAGTAAATAACATACTTCAGTTTGCAATGTTTCAGTGAAAATTGCAAAATATGGTGAAATAAATGAATAAATAGTTCCCATCCCATATGTTCAAGAGAACAAAAACCCTCTGTGACGAGCAGGGCGGGCGAGAGCCGTGAGGGAACGGCGCGAGGCCGGTGACGTGAGTGATAATGAGCGTCAGCTGCTCGCCGCACCGGTCTCGTGTCTCTCACGGAGGAGCTCCGGAAGCATAAGGACGAGAGAGGACCAGGCCTGGAATTTATGTTGTGTTTTATTTTGTTTGTGTGGGCGGCAGTCGCCGTGAGGAAACTGCCGCCCTTTTACTTTTGTTTTATAGTTTGCTCTTTTGTTTGATTTAAGTTGTTGAACGTTCGCCGGTTCCCGCCTCCTCCTTCCCGTTCCTAAGAACTGTGTTACACCCTCTCTTCCAGGGAAATTGGTGCAAGATAGAAAAATTTAAATAGAAAATTGCAACCACTGGAGTAAGGCACTAAGCTTCTTTTATTAAAATGTAAAACTTCTTATTACCCAAATTAAAAAAAAATAAGACAAAAAATATGTTTTAATGTATCTTAAAAAATTAAGTTAAAATTAAAACAATTGTGTGTATGTGTAATATTTATTTATTTTTTAAATTTAAAAAAAAGGTGTTTCCATACAGCATTTTTTTCTATGCAATATCCCACAATTTACCAAAATACATGAATGGAACCCCAGTAATTAGAAATAAAACAAAAAACAAAAACAACTGATTTGTGATCAGTTCTACAATGTACAGCCAATACTACAAATTGTATCATTGTGGTTCACAAAAAAATAAAACAATAATGCTGTAGCTGAACACTGGCTAATATATGGCTTCCGTTTTAAAAATTAAATGTTCTCAGACTGCATTTCAAAAATATTTGTTTTAGATCATTAATTACCATAAGCGTGCAGTTGTTTCATGCAGATAAATGATCGCTCCATCATCAGACCCATTAGTAACCAATTACAATTAAGAAGGTCTGTGGTGAGAGAGAGTGACAGCATGCTGTGCCATCATGCCGTCTGTATCTCCCTGCCAAACACACACACACACACACACACACACACACCCCTACCCAGACAAGGTTATCCCACGTCAGCTCTGCTAATCTAAAACAGGAACTTAAGGATAAACAGGGACTCTGGGAAGCCGCTTCACAGCAGGGACGGCTATGGTCTGTGCAACTAGCAAAAGCACCGTGCCTTACCTCGGGATGCAATAATTCCAAGTTATTCTGGTGAAATGTAATCATAATATTTAGAAAGCAAGTCAATAAAATGACCCACAAACAATGAAACAGTTGTGCAAGTGATTATTCTGTTCGCCTTTCCTTAATTTTACCCCAAAGAAAAAAGGCAATCTGTTTGTTTAAGGCGTTTAACTTAAGTGAGAGTCATAGGGTGATAATTACTCCTGAAATTTCATTGAAACATTGTAGTTGTATATGTAAATAAATACTGAGATGTAACTTTAGTTTACTGTTGCAAAATATCTAGACACTGAAGCGCAATGTAAATAGAGCTGATTAATGACGACAAGGAGTTACAGGCTTTAGGTTTGTTTTTTGGACCTGAGCTTTAGATCGACGACTGATTGATTAGATCGTTTCTGTATTCCTTAGGGCTGCAGTTTTTCTTCATCCATCTTTTTGATACAAGCCGACTACAGCCAGGCCTTGTTGTGTTTGAGTTGTGAGCGGAGACCTATTAAGGAAAGTCAGGCGGGCATTGTCCTTCGAGTCAGAAGTGTGAGGTTACAGATGGAACTGTGAGGTCAAAAGTTAAGAAAACAAAGCGATCCCTGGGAAGGTACACAAAGAGCAGCAAGGCCTTTCATTTCAGCCATCCCAGCAAACCACCCACAATGACAGCAGACCTACCACATCCGAACACAGACACATCTTCAGAATCACCTTGCTCAATCAGGGATTGATGTTCTGATCTGCCTTGCATTGGCACTACAAATCTGAAATGTTAACGAAATTACAAAGAAAGAGAAAAATTATTCTAATACACATATTGTGAACAAAAATATAAAACAAAAAGGAGAATTATTTTTTATAAATAAAATATTTATACATGTACATACATATATACACATATACATACATACATATATATATACACTATATATACACATATATACACACACACGTATATATATATATATATATATATATATATATACACACACACGTATGTATATACACGTACATATATATGTATGTGTGTGTGTGTGTGTATATACACGTATATATGTATATATACACACACACACACATATACATATATAGACATACACATATATATATGTATATGTATATGTATGTCTATGTATATGTATATGTATGTCTATGTATATGTATATGTATGTCTATGTATATGTATGTCTATGTCTATGTCTATGTCTGTCTATGTATATGTCTATGTATATGTAAATGTATGTCTATGTCTATCTATGTATATGTCTATGTCTATCTATGTCTATGTATGTCTATGTCTATCTATGTCTATGTATGTCTATGTATATGTCTATGTATGTATATGTATATGTCTATGTATATGTAAATGTATGTATATGTATATGTCTATGTATATGTAAATGTATGTCTATGTCTATCTATGTATATGTCTATGTCTATCTATGTCTATGTATGTCTATGTCTATCTATGTCTATGTATATGTCTATCTATGTATATGTCTATCTATGTATATGTCTATCTATGTATATGTCTATCTATGTATATGTCTATGTCTATCTATGTATATGTATATGTATATGTCTATGTCTATCTATGTATATGCATATGTCTATGTCTATGTCTATCTATGTATATGTCTCTGTCTGTCTGTCTGTAATATGTATATATGTATATATCTTACTAGTATGTATATGTGTACGTATACCAGTAAAAGTTTACTAAATGTGAAGGACATTTGCATGAAAAGGCAAAAACTATTACTACAAAAAAATGTACACTAACAGATAATGTTATTAATCTGTGCCAGAATCTCTGCATTGAATTGAATCCTAAAGAACAGACAAGGCCATGTTTGCTTTTACACACTTGAGTGCATGTTTGAAAACACTGTCTCGATCGTTCACACTTGCACGGATGTTCAATGGACAGCTGGAACCACATGTCGATAAAAGCGTAGAGACCTTTGGAGCGCTGTGCACTGCACCGCTCTGAGGCTAATGAGATTGTTTAGGCTGGTTCAGCATTGTGGATTCGGAAATCTGTATGGCAGAGACACCTGGTCAACAGGCCCTCATGCTGTAAGACTCTTACAGCGTAATCCAGTTTAATAGGATAGAGGGTTTAGCCGCTCGACTGTGATTGCCACCGATGAATGCTCCAGCCGAGCAACATTTAAACTAGTCTCACTGAATTAATTGGTTGTATGGTGGCAAAGGACCTCGTGAAAAGGTGGGTACGAATAACCATGTTTGAGAACGAGTGAAAAAGCAAAGAAATGAGAACAGATGGCGGTCTAGGGGGTCACTGGGTCGGTCCTTCTACAAGAACGAGGTCATGAGCTGAAATGACTGGTGCCTTAAGGATTTGACTTCAACACAACACAGAGGTCATTCACTGGTGACATGTTGACGTTCTCCTACCAGACAAGCTGACATTCTTTGCCCCTGACCCTAAAAAGATTAAGATGTCTGCGGTTAAGCTATAGTGTGTGCATGTCGGGGCTGGGCAAAAATCAGAATTGAAGAATCATCTGGTCACCAACTGGAATTCAAATTGAATGACAGCAAGAGGATTTAACTTGATTGTAACTCAAACAAATTCAACACAGGTAAAAAGAAACTCAAAATACTGACAGTTCCGTTAATTGTCCCGAGCGTCTTTCACGCTGGCCATCGGGTAGTCCTTATTGTCAAGCCCTGACAGGTGAGGAAACGAGAATGCACATGGTGGCAGGGATGCATAGACGTATAGACATTGTGTGAAGATGTGGAGCGTGTCAAAATAAAGGATCGCTTTTTTACGTTAGCCATCTCATCAATGTATCGATCCATATTCAATATCTACCTACATCCTATCTGTATAACCGATATCCTAAACTTTATATCTATATCCTGTTTCTATATTCGACATCGATCCTATATCTATAAATCCTCCAGGTATTGTTAAACCTCGTCATCGCTTTGAAACAAGACTTGTCAAGCCAACATTCCGATTATATTGACAGAGATTAAATTTGGGTTGGGTTGAATCCTTCTTGACTGATAGATTACAGTGCGTTGGGGTAAACTCTGCTTTGCCTTCTCATATTGTTACCAACACAGGGAAGTACCATCTCCCCAGTTTTATTTACTCTCTATACAAATGAAAGTCGAGGTTCCTCATCTGATGTTTTCAATGTTAAATATGCAGATGATACAGCAACTGACCCTTCGGAAAGACCCACGGCCCTTAGTTACTGTCACTACATCTGACACGGCATGGCACTCTCATGCCACACTTCTGTTCTCAAGCAGTGGAAAATACATCGTGGAGTAAAGAGGACACGGTTTCATACCAAAAGTAACCTCCTCCGTCTCGTCTCTCGGTGCGTTGTCAAAGTCTTAGCAAATTGTCATTTTTTTTAAATGAAATTCAAACAATAAATACCATTTTGAGCCTCTTTAATGTGTCGTGACAGATCGCTGTAACACTGTAGCACAAGTGACACGTAAATCATCTCTTCCTTGTTATTGCACGAAATAAACATGAACGAACAGAATCAGAAGGCGTGTTGTTTTAACCGCAGAAAGAAGTCAATACACCATTTTTCAAGTTCAAGTCCACCGGTGTTCATCTACTAACTCTTCGGCGTTACGATTGGTCAGATCGCCTGTCAATAAAACTCCCGGTGAAGCATCGTAGATGTGTGGATGAGTTTGTTGATTGGTGTCAATCCAGTTTCCTTCAGTTAAAACTAAAGAAATGATTTTTGACTTCAGAACAAGAGATACACACAAACAAATAACAGTCAATGGTGAGTGCATTGAAGTAGTAAATGAATATAAATATCCAGGCACAGTCATTGATGTAAAACTGACATGGGACGTAAATACAAGAGGCATTTACAGGAAAGGGCTGCACCGACTGTATATACACATATACTGGTTCTTTTCTATCGCTCATTTGTGGAAAGTATTTTGACTTTCAGCTTTATTGCTTGCTTGGTATTTCTCACTGTCTGTAGTAAATAAGATTGTGATGGCTAGTAAGATTGCAGGTAAAAAGCAACACACTATGACAACAATATGTGAATCTCGAGCTGTGAGGAAAAGCCATGTAATACTCCAGAATTTATCACATCCTCTTTATGGAGAATATGAGTTATTACCATCTGGTCGAAGGTACTAGATCCCATTATCACGGACTGCCCGCGTACAAAGATCTTTATATCCTGCAGTATAGCTCTGGTAAGTAAATTCTTGTGATATCACAGTTGCCATTTTACATCTACGGCAATGATTTTGTTGTTTAATGTTGGTCGTATTTATAATGTGTTGTAATGCGTTTGTTTTTTTTGTATTTGTTGAGGACTGAAGGGTTGCAGAAAGAATTTCCGAAAAGAAAATAAACCCCAAATAAATTGAAATTTGAATTAGGATTTATAAAATCTCCGGAGGTTTCATCTTTGTTTGCTACTACAATTCAAGTGGAATTCTAATGCGGAAATTTGCATTAGAATGTAATTGCATTAAATATTAACTTAATTTAAAATGTTCATTTAAATTCAGTGCTGAATGACCGTTCCATCTACAATGGAAGAATAAAGGAGGAATGAAATGGCCTCGGGGGACGTGTTTCCGTTCCGCATCAACAAAAAGACTGGCATTGTGAAGCATATTTTGCAGTAAGAAACTGGAGTGCCAATCTGTCCCAGTGCCAAAGCAGGGAATGAGAAGCACTCTTCCTCCTCTAGATTGCCACAGGACATGGGATATTCAGCAGAAAGGTGGAACAATGCCGTCGCTGGCTTGTGTTTGTCCTGCTGAAGGGGCAATTACACTGCTGAGATTCACATGGCAGTGACAGGCGGAGGTGAAATGCAGGCAGACGGACTCACTGTACAAGGCCGTGCGATTAAGCAGCCGGCCCGTCTGACGTCAAAGGAGAGCCCTGCAGACGAGCTTCATCTGAAGGCGGTCTGACCCGCCGACTCGACCTCGTCTTGCTCACCAAACCTGTAAACAAGAAGACTGAGGCGATGATGAGCCGATGAGCGCAGGGGGTGAGATTCTGGGGAATTTCTGAGGATGTTTTATGGTGAAAGAAACACAAGGACGCAACCTTATCCACACGAGACTCATTAGAGACTAGAAATCCATTAAAACGGAATTACATGGAATTCTCCATTAGCGTAATTAGAATGCACTGCAAAATTTAACCCTACGTAAAGATTTTGAAGTGGTCAACTTGTTAAAAAAATGTCCTACATCTCTTGGGTAGAAAAGAGAAAGTTGTTATGTGAACGTGACTGTCGTTTTTTACACCTTCACCCTCATGTCATGCCAAACTGCTTTTATTTTTTCCATGGGAGTTAAAAGTATAATATACTTTAAGAATATTTCTCCATACAACAGCAGTTTACAGTCAATACAACTCCGGGTTATTATCGTTAGGCCGAAGTAATGCAAAAAACCTTAAACCTAATTTCTTATTTTTGTTTAGTTGGTTAAAGTACTAAAATAACAAACTAGACTAAATTATGAAAAATACTAAAACTAATTAAAACTGAAAACAGAAAATATAAAAATAAAATCTATTACAAAATAACAAAAACTATAATATTATATCAATGATACTACAATAACCAAAAGGTCCAAAAAATTAAAAAGAAAGTAGAAAAGCATCATAGAAGAACTTAATGACTATTGCACCACATTTTATGTCTTCTGAATATGATAAATTTGAGTGAGGAACAGAATTCAATTAAGTCATTACACATGGAAAATCATTTCTTCTGCTGCAGTCCATTCAAACTGCAGCGACATGATGCCATTTTTCAATCTGAATGGCATCGAGAATGACACATTACAGGGAATGACTCTTAAATTTCACTTTGTCCTTCAAGCAAAACTATCTTATGACTTCAGATAGCTTTGAATACTTCTCAGCTGAATGGAAAATAGCTGCTTAAAAATTATTACATTTCAAATAACAGCATATCATGGGTTTGGAATGACATGAAGGCGAGTAGACGAATATCAATTTATAAAGAACGCAACGCATGAATGTGATTAATTTGACTACTCCAATTCCTGTTCACCGAGATTCCACTGAAACACATTCATTGGGGAACAAACATCTCTCATGTCAGCGAGTACGTATTTCAAGGGAGTCCCACGGCAATCGACACCAGAGACACCACATCATTCTCACAGGCTGTCCTTCAACCGCCAAACACCAAAAAGACTCATTTCTGACCTTGAGTCCACCTCCCACATCACAGCTGCCTATGTTGGATAACACCCTAGCAAACGCTCTAGAACCAAGCCACATATCATTTTCATGGCAGGACTGGAATAAACTACATATATGTACCATCTGCCCAACGTCTGTTAGAATCTCCGCATCTTCAGACGACTCTTTGGGGATCCATTTACTGGTTCAGTCTTCCGAATACTCTCTACACTCCCTAAACCGTCTTTGTAGGACTCCTGAATAAGTTGCTTTGGAGCATTAATGCTAAAAAAATAAAAAAAATAAAACCTCAGTGACCAATTATTGCAGACAGCGATGATGTTTGTGGGCAGAGCCCTCTTTTTTCCCTCACAAATCTGTTTTTATCTCACAATTCTTAGAAGGAAAAATAGAACTGTGAGATGTACTTGATATTCAGTATTTTTTCCTCAAAGTTGCGAATTTTTCCCCCTCAGAATTGTGGCATAATCTCATAATTGACCGTTCGCAAAGACCCGCCCCCTTTAGTTACCTTTATGTCCGACAAGTCATGCGCTCTCTCTCACGTCACACATCATGTTCTCATGCAGTGAAAAATACATCCAGGAGCAAAGAGGACACTGACAACACGTCGAGACACAAGACAGAGCAGGTTACTTTTGATATGAAACGGTTTCATATTTAAAATATTGTAATGTTTTAAATAAGTTTAAACAATAAATATCGTCTAGTGTGTCTTTAATGTGTCGTGACAGATCGCTGTAGCTCCTCGTGAACCGATCATCTCTTCATACTAGTTCATTTATAGCATCAAATAAACATGAATGAACATCAGAAGGAATGTTGTTTCAAGTTCACCAACGTTAATCTACCAACTCCCCTGACTGCTTTGTCGGACAAAATGGCGGATTCGGGGTTACGATTGGTTAGATCGCCTGTCAATCAAACTGTTTGTGAAGGGTCAGTTGCAAGTTATAAAGCCCTAAGTGGGAGATATAAACATGCAAAGTCAGAATTGCAGTTATCTATGTAAAAATATTTCATGCTGTAACTGCTATGCATTTATGTCCCCTATGAACTGCATATGTAAATATTGTGTAGACTTACCGTTTACATCACATTCATGATTTAATAGTAGACTAATCACTGCAGGTTTCATCAGTCCAGTCTGTGACTTGCAACAAACATCTGTTTAGCTTCAAATGGCGTCTTCAATGATGGCATTCTATAAAAATGAAGACTATATATTTTGCATTCCGATTCTGACATCCAAGGGCACAACAGAACATTTTTATCTTATTCTGTGGATATTTTCCATTTTCCTCCACTGTTTTTCTGTCACCACAACGAGCGTGTAGCTACAAGTGACATAACGGTGACATCTGCTCCAAATTGGTCTATAAACCCTGCCTACAACCTGGTTTCCCCAAAACTATCATCAGACATCCTATCTTTGCTTATTTCAATAAATGTTCCTGAAGGGAAGATATTCCAAAGATTACAGCGTTTCAAAGAACACATAGGCCTAAGATGAAGTATTCACCAACAATCAAACGGTGTTTGATGTTCTTCCTTTACATAAATGAATTGCGCTCTCCCACAGAGGTTGTAGACAGGCCTGCCTTTATAGTTGCTATAAAGCCTCTTGGGATGATGTGAGTGACGGTACAAATGCTGGTTGGTGGCGGAAGCTAAAACTGTTTATTATTGAAAGAAAATGCTGGAGTTTCAATGCAGTTCCACAAGGTGGGGGAAAAAAAAAAAACATGTTCATTTCAGGATTTTGGGGAGCCAGTCACAAACTAACTGCTCCTGTTGGTTGACTAAATCTAATGCACAAGGTGTTTCTGTATGAGAGTCTGCAAACATTCAAAAAGAAATCAAAGCGTTCTTGTTCACCTTGAGCAGTGCATTCAGCAAACCAGTACAACGGCTAAGAACTGACAGAAGCAAACAAAAGCTTTAGCACACTAGTTATCTTTAAAATTTGTGAAAACCACAAAAATATGCAACGATGTGTTTGTTAGCATTTACCATGGCAAGCGTCGCTACCACCATCTCTCATACTACAGGTTAGTGATTGGAAAAAACCCCTCAACTCTATAAACCCAAAGTATTCTTCGGTTTTAACCAGTTCTTTTAGTATTATTTATATACTATAAGGGCTGCACGATATTGGAAAAACCGTACATAGCGAAATTCAGTTTTTCTGTTATATTATTGCGGTATGAAAATTTCCCCAGATTATAGAAGAGGTGTTATTTGACTATAAAACATTTTACATGGACAACTTTTAAACATAACATAATCTCAATCTTTTTCTTAAATTTCCATTTTAAAACGCCCAATTCGGGCTTTATAACTTGCAATTGTGAGTTTGTCAATTCTGAGGAAAAAAAAAAAAAAAGTCAGAATTGCGGGATATAAATAATAACAAGTATCTCTCACAATTCTGTTACCTTTCCAAGAATTATGAGATATAAACTCATTTGTGAGAAAAAAAGGGGGCTCCGCCTACAAAAATGTCAGCGCTGTTTGCAAACACAAAATAGGACTACGACGTGACTCCCGAGGACGTGCACTTCTCGATATCGATGCTAAAGCATTATATCATGCAGCCCTTTATACGATAATAGTTTTATTAACAATTTAAATTACATTTTATATTTTTCATTTTAGTTTGATTTTTATGCATTTTTATTATTGTTTTTAATATTACCATCCAATTTATTTTTTATTTCATTTATTTCAAGTTCTATTAATTTCAGTGCTTCAACTTAACCGAACATTAGAAATGCAGCCTTGGCAACGAACTGAAACAAGTTCTTCCCAACATTTATGGTTTATGTAATTTTATTTCAGCTTTATCTCAATTAACGTTTTAACGGATGAAACATTTTAGTATTATACAGTATGTTTTGGCCGCCTGCGTTTTGACGTTTCCCTTAAGCGTTTGCATCAAAACTGAGGTATACTTTGGGCTTAACTATTAAACTAAAGCATGTAACTGATCCTGCGCAGTCTGTGCTACAGAATGACGCCTCAAATCACATAGCTTGAGGAGAGGTGTGTTATTACTTTTTAAAGAGTTTGAACTTCGGTTGTTTAAAAAAAAAAAAAAAAAAGTTAAAGTTGCAAGTTCTTGGGCCTTTTCTTTCTTTCATTCCCAGAAATGTGAAAAAGACAGTCATTTAATGAACAACATCCCACCAGACTACACCCAAAATCTCATTTCTCAGTTTAAATACGCACTTATGTCTTGCTCTTGGTCTATAAAACTATTTCCTTCCATTTCACTTCCCTTTAAATCCCTATTAGCATCCTACACTGTGGGAATATTCCTAGAGGAGCAAAAAGCAATAGACAAGACATTGTTTTTTTATCTGTCAAAATGACAAAATATCTTTTTCTGAAATGAATCTTCAATTGAATTGATGTGAATAACATGACTGGGGGAAAAAAAATTAACAGATAAAAATACATCAAAGCAGGCAGCACACAGAGCTTCCTTGGTTTTATTCTAATGAGCATCCGGCGTCTCTTTCCACAAGAATCGATCTCTTTCTTGTTTGTCCAACAGTAACACACACAAGTGGAGCGGTGGGAAGAGAGAAAGAAATGAGATTTAGAAGAACAAAGGCTCTCAGGGCTGAGCTGGCGAAGCGCAAGCTTACTTTCCCCAACATCCCGACTCTCCGCAGGCTCCCTGCCTAGTTGGAGATGGAGCATTGTGGTCTCACACCTACAAACAGAGCCTTGAGGCTGAAAGAAACCACGCAGGATGTCACCACTCTCTAATTCAAATCTCCTCCGAGCGTTAGTTTGAGTCCAAGAACTGACGTTCCACAGATGAAGGGTAACACAGATGGCACACAAACACACACACACACACACACCATGACTGACGACACATCCCTTCATCAGTATGGTCGTCTGCCGCCACCAGGCACCAGATGTTGCCTCGGAATCTTCCCACAGATGTACAGATTGAAGGAGCAGCAGCCCCTTCCATCACGCTCGAGCCGTCATCAACTGATTTAAACAGAACCATCTCAGCATATTAGCTCATGAAGCAGGTGGACGCTGCCGCGTAATGCTCCCGCAGGGAAACGCTGGAGAATGGAGCGCATTTGCATTTCAGAGCTCTAGCTATTGATATTCTCAGCGAGTGAGTCATTGGCAGTCAGTCGCCATCGCAGGCGGCATCATGAACGCTGGCATTTGGCAATAAACGATCCAAGCAGCAGCATGAATTCTGCAAACTATACAAAATCATCACGTAGGCCTGGACGATTAAACGAAAAGTAATTGAAACCGAAATTCAGAAGCTCTAACTAATGTAATTTTCCCATGTCGGTTTTTTTTTTAATCCCATTAATACTTACAAACATACTACCACGTGACTCCGCCCAGTCCAGCCAGCGGTATATAAGCAACATGGAATCAAAACACACAGAAGGCACAAGCCTGAAAGAGAGATCACTTTCTTTCACTTGTGTCCTCACAAAAGTTTGACAATTGTATGTTTAAAGGCTTGCCAGTTTGGACATTCAAGCAATTTTAGACCTTTGGATGTGTATTATATTGAGTTACTGCGCTGATGCATTGTGGCACACGAACATACATACAGACCGTATCTCGCACATCACGTGAAGATCCCACGCACAGGAGGAGCACAGAAACTTGTCAACACTGTTCTGTGATTTATGACTAAAAGTAGCTTAGAAACTCAAAAGTCACAGTATATATTGTTCTACTTTTGAAGTAAACACTTACAACCCACAGTTTCACACACGCAATCGCTCTCTCATTAATGCATTCAAATAAATGCACTGGTCGGATTTAGAGCAGAAATCTGTAAGAAATGTTAGAAAACATAAAATAACGACTGAAAGAAGCTGTTATGTCAGAGCACTCTTTCATTCGGAAAAAAAAATCCAACCTTTAATAGTCAAGGATATTGTCAGTGAACTATAAGAGAGAGAAAAAAAGAAAAAAAAAAGAACTGATTTGATTTTAGGTCATATCGTCCAGCTCTACATTTAATTTAAGGTAACGGGTCCTAGTTAAAGATTTGGTCATGTGACAAAGATTGTAAGTTTGATCCTCAAAATAAATATATATTAAAAATTTGTACATATTAAGATTCTAAAGCAAATATTTTTTAAATAAAAATTAACAATTATTTAAAATTTAAATAAATTTTAAAAATGTAATGTTAAATGAAATTAATATTTTAATTAAAATTAAACATTAATATTAAATTATCACATTTTATCGTGTCTAAGCACTTTTAAATGCTGTAAATCACAACATTATAATATACAGAATGTAAAATGGGTATTAATTTTCAAATGCTTAAGATGTCAAACTTAGTGTTATTAAATTAACATTTTATTTTAAAGACCAACTTAAATGTTAAAAAAACCTGGGAAAATGAGAATGCACAATTAAATATCCAGCATCGACAGATACCAATAAAAATAAATAAATGAATTCATATTGGAAAAATAATACTGATGGATGAATGGCATTCCAATTCTGTGGGCATCTTTGCAGCGTTTTGTGGATGCAGAATCCGGTTGGACCTGCTAACTAGAAATACATTCAGTAAACGGATAGGTTATCAATAACATGCTCAAAAACATTACAATCACAACACAACCACAGCAATGCCAATTATCAGTAATTGATCAGCACAATATTTCCCCCGTGTCGCGGGTAAGTCAAGGCCACTACTATAGACGCTCAAGCAGATGGTGCACCAAAGGGAACTGGGCCAAAACTCAAGCGTCCCTAGAACTTATCACGGTCTACCCGTCAGAACCGGCTGCAGGCCTCAGGGTTCTCTTAATGCTAAACTCATGAATCTAAAAAAAAGGGGGTTTTCAGAATCACACAAAGCGAATTAAATCACATGAAATTAAAAATGTTATATGGGGAAGTAGGGCATTTTTTCCTCATCTTTCACTTTCCTATGTGTAATAAGCCCAAAATTGCCAGCTAGACACGGAAAAAAGGGCGTATGCAATGGTGGACAGGAGAAATGAGGCCATGGCTGGGATGTGTCAGGAATATGCCCACAGAGGTGCCAGGACACGCAGCCTTCGCCAACCAGTCAGGCCTAACTTTTCTGCATCTCCAAAACATACTTTTACCAAGGAAAAGACACCATAATAGATAAAGGGAGACAACCAAAATGAGATAAGTAACTTGGGAATGCCTGCTAAACCAGGGGACTTAAGAATCAGAGCCTTTGCCAGTGAATCTTTCAGAGATATGGGACGGTATGTCCTTGATGAGACGGTTCTGAAATCATGCATGGCCGTCTGACAGTGCGGCACATCTGAGACGTGCGGTTTTGCGAAAAATTAAGTGGAGAACCCAAAGTAAACGCTGAACATATTTATCTCCATGCTAGAAAAATACAAGTAATACTTTAAGCTGTTTGCTCAGTCAGCCGGCCAGCGCTGGTAGAGACCGGGCTCCACGGCACATGAAGTTTTAATCCCTAACAAATGGACGTTTTCACCTGGTATGAATTAATTTCAACTGCAATGTGCAGATTTTTGCAGGCCACCTCCAGCTGCGATGAGAACGAAGCAGGCAGCGAAACACTCCCAGGCCTCTTTGTTCCGACTGTTTGTTGTGCATGAGGGGAAAAAAGAGACTTAAAAACAAAGTCAGCTTTCACCCTGGAATGGCAGTGACCTCGACGGGAGAGCGAACCAGTAAAGAGGGCGATTAGTATAGCTGTATTATAGTTCTGTAATGGTGCTGCGAGCCAAGAGGCACATTAGATTTAGTGGTAATCCGAGTTGGGCTCCCGTTTCCTGAGGCTTTGCTCCCTTGCACATCTAGGTTGTGTGCTATCTGTAGGCAGAGGAAAATGGGGACGGATTCACGGAAATTAATCATAATAATGGTAATGATTTCATAACGTGGAATGTCACAGAATAAAACAAATCGTGATATGGACTAGTGTCTGAATATTAAAGTGCAATTTAAAGGGGACCTATTATGCCCCTTTTTACAAGTAATTTAAGTCTGTGGTGTCCCCAGATTGTGTCTGTGAAGTTTCAGTTTAAAATACCCCACATATTATTTATTATATCATGTCCAATTTGCCACTATTTGGGTGTGAGCAAAAACACGTTTTCGTATGTGTACCTTTAAATGCAAATAAGCTGCTGCTCCCCACCCCCTTTCCAGAAAAGAGCGGAGCCTTTACAGCTTGTGCTTCGGATACAACAATAAGATTGGAGAATCTCACGCACCCGAAATGTCAAAAATTGTCAGTAGCGGTGTTCAGCCATCTGTGTTTGAACCGGAGTCGGACACGGAGACACAGGAAGAACTTTTAGAATGCAACAGGATGTTTCAGAATGGATAGTTGAATTTATGTAGTTGGAGTTAACTTATTCAACTTATCGGTTCTGTGATAATCATCTATAAATTGTTGTACAGGTGCTCATGTGGGAACTGTAGTAGGATGTTAGTAATAACCAACTTTTATGCAAATCCAGCATTGAACGGAGCCTCATTTGCGAAGAAATTCAGCGTAATATTATTTGCACACACATACTTTACCTAATTTCTTCAGCACATTTACTCCTTTACATTCATCTCTGTGTGAATGAGCACCAGAGTTTCGTCTACAGCACATACTCATGCCACGCCAGTTTGACGATTGTGGCGTTTCCTGCGTTTGCCATCACACTATATGAGGACATGAACATACGAAGATGTCCAGAGCTGCTCTGAGCGTCACCTCACTAGCATGCCACCATTTCATTTGATAAAAATGATCAGATACACACAGAAACTGAAAGGTCTTCAATACGACCCACCAAAATAAAAGTTTAGTTTCACTTAAAGAAATAAATTACTTCAGTACAATAGAATGTATTTCTGAAAGTATTAGTTATGATATAATAATAATAATTTAATTTATTAATCCCCTAGTGCACAGCTTTATTTGCCATGAAATAAACTGTTAAATTTTCATTTAATTACATTAATTTAATTATTAGTTTTTTTCAAAGTTTTATGAATTCAATTGATTAGACATCCAGAGAAATTAAAACAGAAAACACGAAATTTGGGGGGGGTAACGATTTCATAGGGCCCCGTGTCTTCTACCGTAGGGAACCGTGAGAGAATTACCACCTTACAGATCAGGTTCGGAGGAGATAGAGCACAAATCTAAACCATCAGTGAGCTTCCTTTCTGCCCTTTACAACTAATCCAAGCTTTCCCTAATCCCCTCTCCAGCTTAAATAGTTCCAGGCAAGATGACACCCGTACATCCTTTAAACACCCATCGGCCGCAAACAGCCATTGCTGCAAACTTAATAGCCACCAACACTCGGAAGTTGAGAAGGTCTGATGTGAAAGCCTATACAAAGACCTACTTCACAGCTGGACAAATGGCAATATCCTGATCAACCGTCTCAAGACATGGAGCGCACACCAACATTTCCATTTCATATTTGGAGTATGTTGTTTAAACCGTAATTGAAAAGTTCATAAAGGCTATTAGTTACAAGCATTTGTGACCATTTTCCTTAGCCATCATCTATATTGACTGATGAATGTAAAATCTGCTATTTCCAGTTGCAATCCTTCTGCATGCTTTGTGAAGCATGAAAGCTTCAGTCCCTATTCATTGCACGAAAATGCATCTAATAATACCATCTCCAGAAATTCTCCATGTGTTTCATGGCAGGAAGTCATGGGTTTGGAATGACACAAGTGTGAGGAAATGAGTACGTAATTTAATTTCTGGGTGAAATATTCCTTGAGTCTACTTTCACCAGCTGAAACCAACAGATTAGAAACAAATGGTGCATCCTAACAATTCCTATTCGCTCGCCACGGGCAGAAAGACGAGATTAAAGAACTGCTGGCATTTTGGTAGCGAAAGACGACTTCTAAAAGAGGAAGAGGGTGTGTCTGGGAGCACACTGTTCTCAGGCTGTTTGGTCTCGCTAAACACGGACGGAGCAGCATGTGCTGACATCAGCATCTCCTTCACCGTGCCCTTTTTTCCCCGTCTCATTGTTTAAGATCCTTTGCTTTTTGTCCGTTTGTGAACTCCTTGATTCTATTCATTGATGCTGATTCTTTAAGATTTCCATCACTTGTTTGCTTAGCTTTATTTTCACTAAACCGCTTCAGTCTTCCTTATCCTCATTTCGTTCACATTCCTCCGTCTGACAGGAATGACAGATCCTGTCTGGTCCTCAACGGATCAGACGTGATGAAAACATCCCCATGCCGGGACTTACAATTCACTGCTCAACGAAGCCCATTCACAAAACCATCACCACTACCATAAAACAAGCTCACTTATAGCATAGAAAGACATGAATATGAACATATGATGAGTTTGAAACAAATTAATGACACTATAGGAACAAAACATTAAATATATGGACCAAGTTTTCGGACCCCATTCAAGGGGGCGCTGTCGAGCCCCCCTGCCACGCCCGGGTCCCAGCCTCTGTGACGCCCTAATGGCCGCAGGTTCCAATGCGTGTGCAAAGTTTCAAGAGTTTTCGTGCATGTTAAGGGCCCCCAAAGTGCCAAAAACCTTGAATAAAAAATAAGAAGAATAATAATAATCCTAAGGAAAACAATAGGGCCTTCGCCCTTTCAGGGCTTGGGCCCTAAAAAGAACGTAAAGAGCTCGAAGTTGAGTTAGAAGCCCCAAACTATATACTACAATATCCAGGACATTTAATTGACCCTTCGCAAACAGTTGATTGACAGGCGATCTGACCAATCATAACCCCGAATCCGCCATTTTATCCGACAAAGCAGTCAGGGGAGTTAGTAGATTAACGTTGGTGAACTTGAACTTGAAAAATTGTGTGTACTCACGTCTTTCCGCGCTTGAAACAACATTCCTTCTGATGTTCATTCATGTTTATTTGATGCTATAAATGAACTAGTATGAAGAGACGATCGGTTCACGAGCCGCTTGAAGGATCTACAGCGATCTGTCATGACACATTAAAGACACTATACACTATTTACTGTTTAAACTTCTTTAAAAAATTATGATATTTTAAATATGAAACCGTTTCACATCTTGTCTGTCGACACGTTGTCAGTGTCCTCTTTGCTCCACGATGTATTTTTTCCCTGCGTGAGAACATGATGTGTGGCGTGAGAGCGCATGGGTTGTCGTAGATAACAACAGTAACAAAAGGGGGCGGGTCTTTGCGAACGATCAATTGCTAAGAATTATTAGCCATTTTGAGAAAATCTGTTTTAAACAAATTATATTATATTTTTTGTTCAAAACAGTGCTATATACTAAAGTATATATATAGAAAGTTACCACACCTCATGACACTGATCAGGTGTTGCATTTCATATTCAAGCAGAATACCAAATCAATAAATAAATAAATAAAAGTTGCCATGTTTAGGTCTAGTAGTGAACTTGAGTTGTGCTGTATTTGTATGTAAAAAAAACTGATCCCAGTGTAGCTGTAATGTAATGGCGAAAAACATTTGAAGTTACACAACAGGAGATTATAAATGAAATTATAAGTGAAATGCATGGGTGTTTTGTACATGAGATGTTCATTTAGTGTGTTCACATAAAAGCCAAACATTTTACAAACTGCTCTGAAACCAATCAAAACTTCACCCCCAAGCTGAGAGAAACTATAATTAAGTGTGACATGAATCTTCTTGCACAATTTAGGACAACGCAAGCAGTATGAATCTGGATATATAGGTGTGCTTTCTTTCCTCACTAGAGTCGTCTCAGCAGCAAGGACGTTCTCTCCGCTCACAATCTCCTTCAGCGCAGCATTCGACCTGCCAAAACACTGCAAAGGCCGCTGATGAGGCACAGTGTGAGTCATTTACATAAGGTAAACATCGACCCACCAAGTAGTCGACTAGTGAAAACAAGTCGTTGTGTAAACCTTAAAAGAACTAAAAGATTTGTCCTCAGACCAATGTGGAAGAGAAATGATTGCCGGTTTATGATGAAATAATTTCCAACCAAAAACAGAGTCAGAATCCTTTTTATTTTCATGAAAATACTGTCGGCACGTTGATCAATTGCTCCTTTATCCCATTTAATGATCCGTTTAAAAAAATAAAATAAAAAAACAGCAGCTTTCAGAGCGATCAAATATTAATGACCCACTAGAATCTCTATTGTGAGTTTTAAGTAGTTTGAAATTCTTCAAGTGAATGCGGAGTCTCGTTTAATTGCTTTGGTAGTAACTCACGTTCCTGGCCAAACGCACTTCAGGCGGGAGAGAACAAAACAAAAAGAGGCACAAAATAAAAGTTCAGCAAATCTGCATCACAGATTGTGCTTTTAGAGGTAGAGTTTAGTCTGTCTCTGACTGGACAAACCAGGACAAGTGAGAGAGAGAGAGCGCAAGAGAGGCAGGAAAAAAAAGGAGAAACAAAGAGATCGTGCCAAAGGGGAAAAAACTAGCCCAAACAGGAAAAGGTAGCTCCTGGATTGCCTTTGGAGAGAGCAGCAAAGCTCTTAATAAGCCTGCTGGTGGAAATGAGGGGTTCAAATGGCACGCTAATGGACTTCCTCTAAAAGAAAGTGTCAAACGGCAACAAACGGCTGTGAACATGGCCAACAAACCACCCACTGAAGCCAGGGAACACAAAGAGACTGCCAATGAAGCGTTATCTCCTGCTATTGATATCTGACGACACTGTAATTCTTCTCACTAAGAGCAAGACAAGGACTTTACACACATTAACTTTCATCTTGAAAGACCCCAGTTAAAAGCTTAGTAAGATAAGCAATTAAACAATTAGATGAGGTTTACTGCACTGAAAGATCAGCTTAAAAATTACATTTAAAAAAAAAATAAAAAAAATAAAACATAATATAATATAAGATAATAAATTAATTAAATTAATATTAATTAATTATTTTTATTTGAAAACTAATAACTATATATAATAACTTTTATTAATTACATTAATAAAAATATTTTAAATAAATATTTGCAATACATACATTTTAATAAGCAAGTATATTATATAATTATATATTATTATATTTATTTATATATAAAATATAATAAATATAAATGTAATATGTTTTAATAAGCAAGTTATATATATATATATATATATATACACACACACACACACATACATGCATATATATATATATAAAAAATAGTTTTCCACATCCATGCAGTAAAAGGATAAAAAGAATAATCTGTACCAAAAGGCTTGTTCCCACAGCGTTAAAATAAGATTCGGTTAAGTCAGACAACAACTTCCTCTCAAACAGGGTCTTTAGGGATGTGCCAACCATTAACAGCTTAAAACGTTCAATATTATTTCACAACATATGTCACCCAGTTCTCTTACAAACGCAAAACGGCTGTATTACATAAGAACCTCCAAATGTCAGGAGCTACAGCAACCATCACTATATAATCATGTACTATAGAATAGAAAAAGAACGCGGCTTCTGTTCTATACTAATGCAACCCATATCCACGTCTACAGAGAAACTGTTTGAGGACCCGTACGTTTACGTAAGTTGCCAATAACAGGCCAGTGTCCTGCAAGGTAGACAAGCTTCAATGACAAGCATCTGAGTGTATAACTGAGGGTGTAATGTTTAGGGATTTTGAAGCACGAGGCGATCAGCCGTTAGCTAGCAGCGAGCCAGTCATTCCCTCAGCATTCCTGAAGTGGCACACACTGAGCTCGCTGTTGGAGAGTAACGGAGGAGAGACATGAAGTTTGGGTATTTAAAGGGGCCACAATATCATGATCATTTTCAGCCACTTTGATCCTAACCATTAAGCGGACTCTTTTTTTTGCTACTGTATAATAAGACATCTATGTTAATGACCTTCACATTCAGTCATAGTTTGAAAGCAGTGCCAAGTCAATCACTTTTACTTTTATGCATTTGGCAGATGCTTTTATCCTAAGAGACTTGAGTGCATTGAAAAAATATAGTATATCTGTTAATAACCCAACATTCAACGCCATGTAAACACCCTAAACTGCATTTTTACCTGAGGACAGTAGCATAAACATAGCCATTATTATTTAGTATGTTGACCATTCAGTCTTAAGGCCAGTGTAGTGATTGGCAATTAGTTGGTTTAAGCAAAACCTTACTTCCCTGGTATCAAAACTTGTATTAAAGGGTTAATCTACCCTAAAATTAATCATTTACTCGCCTTCATGTCATTCCAAACATGTAAGAATTTACAGAAAGATATTTTTAATGAAATCTTCCGTCTCTCCACAGACAGTCCACGCAACTTATTCACATAAAAGCCTAAATATAAAGTGATTCAGTCTCCTCCGATCTCTTCATGAACTTTTTGAAGCGTTAAAGTGTCAGTTGTGTGGATTATCAATGGAAGGACTGAAATCTTTCAGATCTTCGTGCGTTTCGAAAAACGACATGAGGGTGAATAATTAATGAACATTTTTTTTCATTGCTGTGTGAACTAGCACTAATGCATTTTACTGGTATCGGTAGCAAATACTGAACTACTCCGTATTGAGCAACGATAGTGTACCCAATGTTAAAAGTAAAAAAGATAATAATGCAGTAAAATACTAAACATAACAGAAGTCATTCTTCGAGGCATCCAATCAAAGTGCATCCAATCTTCTTCAGTCCAATGTGTCAGACTCGTGCATAAACTGCCCTTTGCACACAAACCTTTTTCACAGCAGATCAGATTATTTACGGAATCACCTGATGACTGCACATGCATTTCCTTCATCTTACTATTTACCCCTAAACAACTGAAGAGCAAAAAACACACAGATTTAACTAATTGAATAAGAGCAGCAGTTGAAAGCAAAGTACATTGGCGTGGTAAAAATAGCAGTGCCACAAAGACGCTCTTGTTCGGGCGTTACTCGGAGGGCAAAAGAGCGAAAGAGACAGAGACGGACTTATAAAGATAGCGCGGGTGTGACAGCATCTCTCGGAGGGAGGAGCCAAGCGTCAGACCTGCAGGAAACAGATGCTGTTGGTTTTCATTTGCATTAGCTGTACTTTGGCATGTTTGGTTGTTGGCATGGAAACTATGCCAAACCACAAAAACCGCCCTTAGTCCACACGGAGGGCCATCCGTATGCTTAGTGCCACATGCAAATCCTGCTTCATTTCAACAAACAGGGTTATGAATGATGTATATAATGAAATTACTACAAACGTAAAGATCTTAAATGTAGAGAATATAGAATATTAATTCGAGCAAATGTTTCTTTTTCAAATCAATAGATGCTGTTTTTTACTTTCTATTCAAAGAATTCTGAAAAAAAAAAAAAAAAAAAAAAAAAAAAAAAATCACACTGATAATAAGAAATGTTTCAAATTCACATATTAGAATGATTAAGACAGGAGTAATGATGATGAAAATTCAGGAATAAATTACACTTTAATATATATTTAGACAGAAAAAGTTTTGTTTTTTTAAAATTGGAATAATATTTCATCTGTAGGTTGACATTAGCCAGTAAGTAATTTCAGAAGCAGAACAAGTTATGTAAAAACAACAACGCCTCGAGGAGTTTGCACAAATGTCAAGGATATTAATCATAAATTCTAAACCAAAAAAAAATAAAACATTTATTTGACAAAAGAAAACTGCAATATGTACAAAAACTAAACAGAATTACATATAAAGTCAAATTTTCATCATCTGACAATCCATTAAATGTTGCCAAATCAAACTTTTTTGGGTCCCAAAACAAAAAAATACTAACTAGTAACAAGTTTTTCAAAGCTATAAGCATAAGAATCGAAATACAATACGAGTCCGTCCGCTCAAAAGATAAACTTGGAAGCAATTCGTGTTTATGATTATGATTGAAACAGAAAGCAATATAACTGACAAAGCACACCACACAATTGCCAATTACTTGTGTAATCTTATCAGTGCACAAGATATTTATGGCTTTTACTCTACAGAAGGAGCATTTCAAGCTTGCTGGCTTTCATGCTCGAGCAAACCCCTTTAACCTCTGTTTGTATTTATTTTTAAATGAAGCTAGTAAACATTTATTTGCTCATTGCAGCTATAATTTTAGCATCCTGCTCGGGAGCGCCGAGGAGCAACAGAATAACACACACATGAGTCCAGTAGCCACAGGATGTCTGAAAATACATGAGGTTTGCCACATACACGGCAGTCTGCTGCGAAGAACTGAAATGAGTTGTGAACCCAAGAGACAGAGACACCTCGACATTTTCATTCCGAATGTGGAGATCTACACGTCACATTTAGTTACGCCTCGTTAGACCGGCGTTCTTTGCACATTTTTAATTTGCCCGAGACGGTGAAAACGCATGTCTGGGGAAAGATACCATCAAAACTGGTTAAACCTAATTAAAGGGTAAATAATAAAAGGTCACGACATAGAAAAAAAAATGCCACCGGTGAACCCATTCAATGCTCTAACAGAGCCAAAGAACGAACTATGGCTGGTTAGTCCATCGTCTAAACTAATAAACCCTGTGGGAACAGGTGAGCAGAGCTATGAATAGCTAATATTGTAACTTTAACAAGCTAAATAGGCCCAATCAAATTAAGCTCAGAGGATCAAATCATTGGAATGTTTAATATGATTGACTACTCATTCTGGGTGCTGTCAAGGTCAACTGGGCTTCAACCCAAGCCTGTACAAACGATAGTGTTTCAAACTCTAGTGAGCTGCCCAGCTGTCTAGGTAGAACCCGAAGAGAAATGAATCATCATAAGGAGGCCAATTTAGAACATTTTTTCCAATATATTTATTGGGCCTCTTTTACAGCACACATAAATGTTGGGTAAAAGAGTGTATTTTTAACATATTTAGGACAAGTATACACTATGGTTCAAAAGTTTGGGGTCGGTGTGATCTATAATGTTTGTGAAAGAAATCTCTTCTGCTCGCCAAGCCTGTATTTATTTGATAAAAAAAATACAATATTTTGCCATTTAAAATAACTATTTTATAGTTGAATATATATTTAAAAAGTAATTTATTCCTGTGATGCAATGCTGAATTTTCAGAAATCATTCCAATAAGCTGATTTGATGCTTAAGAATCATTTATGATTTTCAATATTGAAAGCCGTTGTGCTGCTTAATATTTTTGTGGAAACAGTTTTTTTTTTTTGGGGAGTCTTTGATGTATAGAAAGTTCAGAAGAACCGTATTTATTTGAAACATAAATATATTGTAACAGTATAAATGTCTTTACAGTCAATTTAAAGGGTTAGTTCACACAAAAATGAAAATTCGGAACACAAATTGAGATATTCTTGATGAAATCCGAGAGCGCTCTGACTCCTCAATAGACATCAAATTAACCACCACTTTCAAGGTCCAGAAAGGACTTAAAGACATTGAAATGGTACTGAAAATGTCCCCAAAAAATGAAAATTCTGTCATTAATTCCTCACCCTCATGTCGTTCCACACCTTCGTTCATCTTCAGAACACAAGAATACATGACTGCAGTGGTTCAACCTCAATGTTATGAAGCGACGAGAATACCTTGTGAAAAAGTATACTTGTCGCTTCATAAATGAAGGTTGAACCACTGCAGTCATGTATTCTTGTGTTCTGAAGATGAACGAAGGTGTGGAACGACATGAGGGTGAGGAATTAATGACAGAATTTTCATTTTTGGGCGAACTAACCCTTTAATGCATCCTTGCTGAAAAGATATTAACTTGTTTAAAGTTTGGGGTTATTTAGACTTTTTCTGTGTGTATTTACAGTAATTTTTAGGATAGCCTTATCCACGAAAGATAGAATGCTGCCTTAAAATTGAACTGAATATGTTGGGAGTGCACTCCGGCTATGAAGTCTTACATAAATTTTGGAACAAATACGATATAATGCAAATTCAAATGGAAAACAAAATTCCATCCATTGTTATAATGCCACAATGATGCATAAAAATGCACAAGAACCCAAGAATTGTTTTATTATTATGGTGAACAAACACTGCGGGTGAAGTTGAGCCGGCACAAACTATTTGTGCTTTTGAGAAAAAGCTTTCACATATCTGCGCACTGTCGCCAATCCTCAAAAACACTATAACTGAGTGCAATAATGACCCATCTCGCATAGATCTCCAAAAAAGATTCCATGAAAATGGCCACAAAATACAGGACTGCACTAGCAGTATAATTCCGGGCTTCGCCGAGTGGCAAGAAATAGACGCGACTACAGGCGTTTGTTTGTTAGAGCTCGAAGAACAGAATATGCGTGTGGGAGGCTGACTTCCTGTGGATGTCTGAGCAGAAAAAGAAATGAAGGTCTTATTGACACACTATGTGACACATAGAAGAAGGTGAGAGAACAGAGGCCTGAATCATAAAGTGGTTTAAGTGGCTGCGAGGTCGAGAAAACTAAAAAATACATCATTTTTTAGCCTTGAATAAAATGTACTCAACATTGAGTATACGCTTTGAAATGGCTTTGAAAAAAGTTCTCTCTTCAAATCATAGGAGCCATCATTTTAAACATAACATGAGCAAAATGATATTGGTTATTCAAGATCACATTTACCAGCATTCATACACGACATTGCTAACCTTTATGACACAGATCTGTGGTCACACTGATACGGCGACAACAGATGTGATGCTTGGAAATACGTGCTTGACGCAAAACAAGTTTCACTTCTGGTCTGCTGAGCTTGCACAGGGAGCTGAATCATGTAAGACTGTCTGGGTTCGAAAACTCACAGATAGATGCAAATCATTACACTGGAAGAGGAAGCAGATAAGTTACGGCACAACGCCAACATGGGGATAGATCTCTAAATGACTCGAAGGCCTTGGCCAGACAAGTCAGTCAAATTCTTTGTAAGTGGCATGTCATCACGGAGCTCACTGAGAAACAAAAGATGCTTAATGATAACGTGCACCAAATTTACTTGATTATATATATATATATATATATATATATATATATATATATATATATATATATATATATATATATATATATATATATATATATATATATATATATATATATATATATATATATATATAAACTTGTTAATACTGCAGTAAAGAAAGAAGTATACACTATAGTTAAATAGTTCGGGGTCTGTAAGATTTTTTTGAATGAAGTCTCAAACCTGTATTTATTTGATCAAAAAAGTGAAATATTATTGCAATTTAAAATCGTTTTCTATTTGCATATTTTTTTTAAAATCAAATTTATTCCGGGGACCAAAGCTGAATTTTCAGCATCATTACTCCAGTCTTCAATGTCACATGACCCTTCAGAAATCATTTTAATATGATGATTTGATGCTCAAGAAACATTTCTTATTATCCATGTTAAAAAAAGTTGTACTGCTTCACATTTTTTTGTGGAAACAATACATTCTTTCAGGATTTGATGAATAAAAAAAAAAAGAAAAGAAAAGTATTCATTAAAAAAAAAGTATTTATTTGAAGTGTCAGTTCTGAGTGAGTACATTCAATAACAGATATGATTAATGTAATGTGTCCTTGTCGAATGAAAGTATCTATTAGTAGTATTTTTTTTTTTTTAACTTTAGTAGAAATCACACAGTGTTCTAACCAGTTGACAAAAATCCAGAATGGTTATGATGGAAGAGAAAAACATTTTTCATTTTTTTTTAACAACATTTTTCCAGGTTAGGACACAGTATTAAATAAGTTACTCAAATTATTCCTTATTTTATTTAATGTTGAGAAGGTCTATTCTACCAAGACAATGAGCAGACCAAATAAATGCACCGACAGTTTAGTGACACGAGTCATAAATCAAGGCGCAGATGGAAAAAATGTGGAACCCAATATTGGCTTACAGCTTCCATTCTTTGTCTCGTCATTTACGGCTGTTTTCCGAGCAAACAGATGGGCTGACAACTAAATAATGGCTGAAGAACGGCCTGTCAATATTAGTCAGAATGTGAATGATCACTCAGAGTCACGTGACAGGAGACAAAACGCCGTACAACACGACATACGATTTACATCTTGCATTGTTCTTGCTTGAGGGCTTTTCAATGGAACAAACTACTGCTTTACAATGCTCTTAATTGGCACATTTGTTGGAATAAGACAGCTCTTCTTTTAGTTGTAATTTGTGAGCAAAAGTCTCACACGTCGTTCAGAGAACATCTGTGACAACATAATTGGTGTAAAGATTAGCCAAACTGTGCTGCTGAACAAAGCTAGCAGAACTTCTGCATTCAGTGTACATTCAATAACACGTTCAAAAAAGGGATTTTAAGGACTTTCCCCGAGAGCATGTTACACAACAACTTTCTCAGTTTTACTAAAAAGCACAACGAAAAAGCAAACTTCAATATTTATCATAAAAACATGAGCTAAGGGTGAACACAGCTCAAACATTTGGGATCACTATTAAGAAGAAAATAATATTTTTATTCAGCAAGGATGCATCAAATTGACATTTATAAATGTTACGAAAGATTCAAAATAAATGCTGACACTTTCTATTGATCAAAGAATCCTGAAAAAGACATTGTATGATGTTTTTCACAAAAATATGAAGTAGCATAACTGCATAAATGTTTCTTGAGCATCAAATCAGAACATTAAAATGATTTAAATATTATATAGAAGCTCTATATTATAGAATGTCATTCTTTTCTCAAGAAAAAAAAAGATATTTAACATCAAATGGACACATCAGAGGGACTGGCAAACACATAATAGTTAAGGATGCTCTGATTGATTTCGTTATTAGCCAATAATGGCTTTATATAGTTTGATCGGTGCTCTCTATAAAGGCCGATCAGAAGATACAAAACTCACAAGACAATGTTTCTATTCGCAGCTAAAATTGCTTCACTACATTCACCGGTCTGGCAGTTTTACAAGCCCAAGCTTATCCATGTCAGCTAAATCAGAGATGCTCTACTGTTGCTAAACTGTGGGACATGCTCGATAATAAAAAGAGTTATTAATACTGCATTGAGATACTGTTCCCTAAGCTTTCTGTGGAAGACGGAGAATCACAGCGAACTTTGAGCTTGTGAAATATTTCAAAATGCCTAGATTGGCATTTTCCCTTAAACACACTATCGTTTATGACTTCAGTGAACATAAACAGTTGGGAAATATGTGCATTGTATAACAGTATATTGGATCCGTGCACTCGGTCAAGTGACAGCTGCCTAATTTACCAGCTGCTGTCATTAATGACATTAATGTGAATCAAACAAAGGACAGAAAATCACTCATTGCTCTTTAGTAGATTTAGTATGATTAATCTAGATTTGACTTATACAGTGAAGACTATACAGTAGGGCTGTGCAATTAATCGCAAAACAATCGCGATTTGAGCACATGCAATTTCTAAATCGCATAAGTCTGCAATTTTATTTGTTAATTTATTTATATTTTAATTCAGAATACTGCAACGTTATTGTGCACATGTTTAAGATGTTAACCAATCAGAACTCACTCAGCACACCGCACAAATTAGAGCAAAGCAAAGCAGGAGAACAGAATAGGCAAACGGGAGGAAAGAAGAAAAAATATGGATGCGGTTCAGAATAAAAATGATTTGGTACCAAAGAGAAATTCCTGAAATGTAACGCGGGCATTGAATACAAGTTTAAGCAAGTGAAATAATCGTAATTTATTTTATGTTGTCTGTTTTTAAGACACATTTTTTTTTTACAGTTTTGTTTATCAAGCAGTTAATCCTACTGTACAGGATGTTACTTCATTGTGAAATGTGTGCACTAAAATACAATTTTGAAGTTTACTTATTATGACTGGAATTTCAGGTTAGTTAACCTTAATTTATTTTATGTTGTCTGTTTTAAAGACAGTTAATTACAGTTTTGTTTATGAAGCTGTTAATACAGTTACTTCACTGTGAAACATTTTGTTATGTACTTCTTGTGCACTGAATCCATTCAGAATGTAGCATGTTTGAAAAAGCAAAAACAATTACCAAAATTGCAAAATAAATCGCAATTGCAATATTCATTAAAAAAAATCGTAATGTGATTATTTTGTCCATATTGCACAGCCCTACTATACAGAACATGTGATTACTTTCTGTCGATAAAAGCTATGTGTTGGAATGGAATATGTCGCATATGTTGCTTGCCAATTCATTACTTCATCATCTCTTAATTGTTTTTATACTTAAAATACGTTATTTATTTTCGGTGATCGGCATCAGACAATACTGCTGCCAGGGATCAGTTTATCGGCCCCAAAAAAAAATAATGGTTATGTTTAGACACTAATATGCAGAAGGTCAGCGAGCGAGAGATGCGAGAAGGTTTGATATCACTGGTTAAGTGTAAAAAGATTCGATAAAAGTGTCTCTACGTGCAAAACTCGCCTCCACGAGGTGGGTGGTTGCTTACTGGACCATGTCAGAAAAGTCTACCCACACATCTCTATGATATATCTGACCTCTAGATATGGCTCGGGTCCCTCAGTTAACGCTAACTATAATGATAATAACTATATTAGTTTTTACAGCAATGTTTATTATAAACGCGTTGAAGTTTTATCATCTGCCACTCGAGTGCTTTAAAAGCAGAATGGATTCCGATTGGCTGCCAATGTTCTTACTGTTCGTAAGTTGGACGAATTATAGTCATCGTTATTGGTGTGAACGGGCCTTTACAGGTCAAAGTGATGCTTGATTTCGAAAATCCCAACAAATTAGTTGCTAAATGGGCAATTCAGAGAAAAACAGATGGAGAAAACGTGACATTTCATTATACCCACTTAAACTGCGCGCAGGAATCATCTCAAGTACTCGCGAGCCCAAAGCAGAGGTCAGATGAGACTGTTTGCGCTCGGGCCATAAACAAACAGAAGTTGAGCAGCAGCACAGACAGATACACATCTGAAGAGCTCCAAACAGACAAAGACGCTTAATATCAGTATTTAAGGGAGTAACAGGCTGCCATTTTGAGCTGTGAGGTCTTTGAGGTCACTTTACGAGGCTGAAGCTCTCGCAGGGCCCGTCGAGACTTGCAGTGCAGTAGGTCTCGACCGTTTCCATAAAGAACCAGAGGCAGAATGCTCCAACATTAATAGCAGGTTGCCCAGCTGTGCCGTCTCTAACTAATCCTGCACGGCTGTAATTAAAGCACACATCAAATGCGCATTAAAATCCCAGCGGCCCCAGTCACAGGGGACACCCGTTAGGACTCGGAGGTTCCAATTCCGCCCCATTCCACAAGCCGAGAAAGATTCATGGAGCACCTCTGATAACTTTCCAACCCTTTAATTTTTCCGTTTTGCAAATTTGCGAAAAGCGATGTCACATTTACGGTGACGAATTGCGCATGTGGCTCCTTCATCTGGAGCAGATGGAAAAAAGGTAATCTTGCCTTGACGGATGGTCTTGGTAGACTAAACGATACGCAAAAGACTTATTTGAGATGTTGGAGAAAAATGCAAAGTGCTTTACTCAAAACTAGCAGAAAAAAAAAAGTGCTGCCACATCTATAAAAAAAAAAAAAAGGAAAAAAAAAGAAGGAAATCCAGATAAACATTAACAGCACAGAAAGATTCACAGAAAACTTCTAGTTTCCTTCCCCACAGCAAACAGCTGAAGTTGTAGATGGAGGAACATGCATAGGTCGCTTTTTACCCCAAAATCAGATAACATTTTTTTTGCCTGAAAAAAACTATTTTAGGACCATGATGTAAAAATTATGGAAATTAAGCACATTTTCCTCCTCAGATTAGTTACCTCATTCCTGCAACGCATCTGGATCTTTCACTTTCTCTTTCTTCCTTACCAGCAATAGTCATTTTCAATACTACATTATAGTATCCATTAGATATCCATCAATTCTGAAATATCTAAAATGGTTCAGATACTAATTTTCTGCAGTATCGATACGCCGTTACCAGCTGCGTGTTCTCACTCCCTCTTCTCTCTGACGCCGAATTGACACACACCCGCCTCATTCGCTCCGGTTGAACAGTGCTTGTATCGCGCGTAATTTTATCATTCCCGTTTTTGCACTCACACCAAACGCGTTTGCACCGCTGATCTATAAGTGGAGCAAATAAAGCTGCTTCTCAAACTGCTCACGAGTACCAAATTGACATTTTAAAGTGGCTTACTGCACATAAACGGTCAAATACATACAAAATGATGTCAAAATGATGCCCGTCTTGCAGAGTAGTCAGATACATACAGACAGTTTTGGAACGTAAATAGCTGAGAGAAAACACATGATGTTGTATACAGTGTAACAGTATATTGGACAACAAATGCATTGCTCATTGCTTGTTACAATGCAACTGCAACTAACGGTGCATACCCCTACTACTACTACTACTACGTGCGTGTTCAACATAGTGATGATGCAAGCTGCCTCTAAAAACACGAACGATTTAGAGGAACAACTACATGGTGACTAAAGAGCTCTGTAGAGTGCATGTCCCTTTACGGCCGCTGTAGAATCATGCCGGTGCATAATGACAACTTGACATGGTGGGGGGGATCCGCGGTGTTTGAGATGTATAGCTCATTCTATGGTAATAAAAACATAATGGTTCGTTATGCAAGGTCTTTATGCACCACTGAAGACAGTTATGCATATTATCTTGCATTTCTGTCAATAGATCCTTATTTTTACACATTGCACCTCTAATGCAATAACTAATGGGATCTTATTGTAAAGTGTTACCTGTACTGAAAAGGAATTAAAAAAAAACTGTATAAAAAGTAATATGAATCATGGAGAATTATAGCAATTTCTCTCAAAATTAAAACATCAAGAAACATTACAGTAATGAGAAATGGATTGCATCTGATTAAATGTCATGAAAACAATGCAAAAATTGTTATGGTACTGAAAAAGGATTAATTTTCTTGATGCAAAATAAAGAATATTTTTTGTGAAATACGGCAGACATGTTCTCTGCAAATGGACAGTCTTTTTTTAAAGTAATTCTCAGCTACTCAGTCTGCTCACAAAAAGAAAAGGGGAAGATAAGGCCATAACAGTATATGATGACGGCCTTCATCCATGGGAGAGATGATGACTCATCTCTCCGAGGTCAGAGGTCACCCTTTCAAAAAGTCAGCGTCCAAACTCCAAAGCTTCATTTCCTATGAGTCACCCCATCACGGCTTTGATAAAACAGCTGATCTAGAACGACCATCCCTGGTCGGCAGAGATAGGCTCTGTTCCCATTTGAACGGATTCCACTATTGTCCGGCTCTCTCAGTAATACCTGGTCAGGTATCGCCGAAATCCTTTGAAGGATCAAAGCAGCCTTGGAGTTCTGATGGTGAAAAGAATGCAGCCCTTCTCTGCTTCGCTCCAACCTATAATTTTCAGTACCATGAAAATTGCAGCTCTGAGAGTTCAATGAAGAGTCTGATTTTCGAACAATATGCATTATAAACCTTGAGCTGAAGGAAATATAGGACACTAATAATTATGCAAAGGGTACTCTGCTCTGTCTTGGTCATGTGATCACTGTGGTTTCGCCCTGTAATTACATAAACTACACACACAAATAAACACATCCAGGTGTTTTGCACGTTATGCCCCACAAACTTCATCTCATCTTACCTCATAGGACCAGACGCACTGCACCCCGGCGAAGCGGCGCACGCAGCGGCCCACCTCCACGTCCTCATGGGTGGTGTACATCTCCTGCAGGCACTGGCGGATGTGGGGCACCATCCTGCGTAGCACCTCGCGGCTCATAATGACGCCAGGGCCGCCCATGCAGAAGTTCTCCCCTGGTTCCAAGGCCAGCTTGCCCAGTTCGTCGCGGGCGCCCATGCCCGTCTGGCCAAGAAAGATGGCCTCGCTGCTGTTGAGACTCCTCAGAAAGCTCTCCAGCTTCTCGCTTTTGATGTAGACGTCGTCGTCAGCTCGCATGAACCACTCGAACTGGTCCAGGTAGTGGTCATGCATGTACTTGAGCATCATGAAGGACTTCTTCTGTGGAGGGTACGAGTCGTCCACGTTCTGCAGAGCCACAATGGGAATTGGGATCGCCGTGTCAGAACCCTCGCTGGAGAAAAACTCCACTTTGCCCGGAATAGTCTTGGCCCAAGTCCTGCACAACACAAAAAAGGAGAAATGTGTGTGTGAGCATCATAACACAAACAAAAAACTTCACTAACAGTTCACAATTAGTGATCAATTGACCAATAAATTGGCCTGGGGGAGGGCGCCATATAACCAAAACCTTACATGTTCAAAGTAGAATCACAAAACAGTTATTTGTGCTGCAAACTTAACCTCAACATGTTTTACATAGTAGTTAAACAAAACAGTTATGTCTATTTTTCTAAAATCTCAAACCGAAAGGCACAATGTACTATTACTGAAAAAAAAAAAAAAATAATAATAATAATAATAATAATAACAATGTTATCCATCCCATCAAAACCAAAATCTGCTTGTTTTTTTTATATTTAAGTGAATTGAGTAAATATTTTATTTATTTTAGCTATTCTCACATCAGCATTAAATTAAATTATCAGGAATGTGATCAGCTAAGGACAAAAAAATTATAACATTTCTCTATTCAATATGGCTAAACAAAGAAAATGATAATTACAAATAGTATTATTCTTAAATTACAAATAAAACAAATCATAGCAATAATAAATGTAGCAATAATATGAATGTACCTTAAAATAAAAAGCATTTATTATTTCATTTCTTTGCTTTCAAATATTAAAGTAGAGCTTTTATTTTTGGGAGAAACCAAAGGGTTTGCACTTATTCCGAAATAAAAAAAAATAGATATTTTGATATGTATCGATGCTGAAATATCTGAAATGGTTCCAATACTTCTTTTCTGCAGTATCGAAACACGTTACCAGCTGCGCGTTCTCACTCTCGTCTCTCCAACGCTGAAATGACACACACCCGCCTCATTCGCTCCAGTTGAATAGTGCTTGTCTTGAGCGTAATTTTACTCATTCCGGCAAGTTTTGCACTCACACCAAAAGCATTTTCACAGCTGATCTATAAGTGGAGCAAATAAAAGCTGCTTCTCAAACCGCTCTGAGAACCAAATTGACTTCTTTTTTGTGGCTTATTGTGCTTAAACTGTCAAACACATACAAAATTATGTAAAAAGGCCCGTCTTGTTGAATATTCAGATAAATACAGTCAGTTTTGAAACGTAAATAGCTGAAAGAAAACATGTTGTGTAATAGTACATTGGATCTGTGCATAAACTCTTAAAGTGACAGCAGCCTAATAAAACCGCAGCTGTCTGTCATGTTAACCAAAGAACAGAAGACAGAGATATCACTCGCTGCCCTGAACGAATAACTTTAATTTCTGTATTATTTCTAACTTTTATTTTGTCTTTTTACTCTATTTTTATTCATTTGTGCAATCGTTTGTTTGTTTGCTCTTATTTTACAACTGACTGTTTACTTGTCTTTTTGTAAATGCAGTTCAAAGACTCAAAAAAGGGTGCGTTCACACTTGTCATGTTTGGTTCGATTAAAACGAACCCTGGTGCGATTGCTCGGTTCGTTTGAACATATGTGAACGCCACCATCCGAACCCTGCTGCGCACCAAACAAGCGGACCGAGACCGCTAAAAAGATGGGTCTCGGTCCGCTTCCAAACGAACTCTGGTGCGGTTCGATTGATATATGAACGCAACACGGACCAAAGACATGTAAACGAACCAAAAACAGGACGTGATGTCACAAGATGCGACGCTACAAGTCAGCTGATTTGATGACGCGGAAAGATCGGCGTATCCAAAATGAGTCGAGGGCAAACGTGGAGCAACGAGGAGGTGAAGAGCCTCATCAATATTTGTTTCTGCAAACAACGGAGGAAATCCTGCTGCTGTTTTGAATGTTTTATGAGCTCTTCGTGATTCTCAGCTGGTAAAAATAAAGCATATGTTCACGCATAAAATGATGGCGTTTAATCCAGCACACAGCATTGTTTTGAATGTTCGGTAAGCGAGCTCCGTCGCGAAATATACGTCATAAAAGCCGACCAATCAGGTCGTGACCGTATCCCTATGTCTTTGGTTCGGTAACTTTAGGTTTGCGGTTAAAAATGCCAGTGTGAACGCTAAGCGGACCAGGACTATATGTTTTGTTTTTGTTTTTTGGTCCGGACCAAACGAACCGAACTACAAGTGTGAATGCACCCTAAAGCTCCCTGTGCTTTATGTATGCTATTACATGAAAAGGAGTAATTATCAAAAAAAAATATGAGATAATAAAAAAATTATCTGTATGGCTGTATTGTATCGAATGATATCGAATATCGATATTTTTCAAGCTATCGTATTAAAGTAGGAAATTCCAGCATGACAACATGAGCTGCTCGCGTGTAAATGAACCGTGCCACGCTTCACTGAGATTTACACGCTTCACTCGGGTCATATTAGGTAGGAAAATACCTGGTCTTTTCCCAGGTTGGAAAATCACATTTCTGATTATGTTCAGTAGATATCGGCATTGAGACAAATTGGTTGAGCCGTACTATTCAGAATATAATGACATGAGCAACTGAAGACTTGAGTAAATGTACTGCCTCAAGTTATTCTCAGGATGATGAAAAGATTAAGCAAGAAGTAGCATAAGGATGATTCAGATCACGGTTTCAAAACAAAAAGTCCCAAGCTGATTAACTATAAACATGTGAAAAGAAAACAGATCAACTAAAAGCAAGGATGAGATGCCAAAAGCTTCATTCTGTCGTGTAGGAGGACGCTTACAGCAACTTTATCAGAGCTTCAGAGATACACAGAACTTAACACGGCAACATTCCCGTCCAGAGACTCCAGCACGAGTCTCTAAAATACACTCGTGTCCCACATGTCAGCACGTGGAAAGGCTGCACTGTTTTTCTTCAGATAATATCCCCTCTTCTTGCCAACATCTAATTTTACCAAAACCCTGCTTCCTGTTCACTGCAACTAAAGGGGGAACCAAAGATACCAGTGTTAACCTTTTGCACACTTCTGAAGACATGGTGTCACTCTGACATTCACCGCTAAAAGCCAAAGAGAAAAAGCTCTGACAGACAACCAGCATGAAATAAGCTCTCGGCAATCTCGCTCACTCATGCACATCAAATAATGCAATGAAATAAATGAGATTGCAAACCAGGGGAAATAATACGAATTAGAGACACAATGCTTTGCATCTTCAAATTGCTCCTGTGCCGAACTGGAAGCACTTAATAGTAGGAATCATCCATTGTAAATACTTCAGTGAAGCTCTGGCTTTTCCACAAAGGCACAAAAAAAAAAACTCTCTGGCAAAGAAATACTGCTGATTGAACATATGACAAATGTTTGCTTCAACACAACTCTGTCCTCTCCATCTTTACACAAATTACCATGGTAACCACCACAGTCTCAGCCAAAGTAACGTACAAATACTATTCCTAAACTAATATGTGGTAGCACCATTTAAATAAAAAGAGGAAGACACCGACCATGATGATTCTTCATATACGACCGCATTTAATTAGCCTCAAAAGAGGAAATTAAACTCCCCATTTACCATAGTAACGTCAGTCTCCACCAAAACACCATTGAATTATTTTACTATAGTATAACGGTGTTAAAATGGTACATGTCATCAAATACAAGAGAAAGAATTTGAAGGCTTTATTAACATTGTTTGAATAAGATCCAGTATTATAATGACTATATGCAAATAAAACTACATAATTACGACGATTTGACATCATGGCGATTCTTTGTACATGAATGTGTTTATTATAATGTTGATTCGACAGATGAAATAACATCCTTACCATGGTAAATCTCGTTCCCACCAAAATACCACATTACTATTTAGCTAACAATGACACTTACAGGTAATTCAATGCTTTTGCGTAACTACGTAACCCCAAATAGTAACTGTGACGTAAAATAAGTAAATTTAATTCTTCAAAAACATATTTATTACGACTTTACACTTCTGAAGAGACCACACCAAGGAGATGTATCGCGTTAAATTACCCTAACATCTCTCTATCCTTACCATGATTTACTCTGGTAACGAGTCACAATAGTCGCGACAACAACAATCAATGAGTCGCTGTATTTGGGCGGGAACTACGGTTACCATGGTGATTCTTTGTAAGCGGACGCGATGAATTACCTGTACGCGGCCACGGCGCGGTTGTTCAGGTACTTCTGCGCGGTCATGACGCCCACGAACAGGAAACTGTTGGACTGGGGCACCGCGGGCTTCTCCGTGCTGGGCATCGGCACCCCTCCGTACTCCTTCCTCATCATCATCATCCCCCCTCCACCTCCGCAGCCGCCCGTGCCACCGTTCGCCCGGCGCTTGTGACCCGCTTTCTTCAGCTCAGTGGCCCGGGGCAGGATGAGCCTGGACGCCAGTGTGAACCCCACCACCAGACCCAGCAACACACTGAACCACGACCTGCGACTTCTGCCTGCCATTTCAGCTTAAACTCAAACCAGTCAGGGCTTTTATTTCTCTGTGCCTTCGTTTCTTTTTAAACGCCACCCGCTGCTGCAGTCCCGTCCAGAACACTGGGTTTGGGTCCGAGCATGATCGCCGCTGATCACCGTTCACTGCCGCTGTGTACGTTGCAGCGCTCCAGTCCCCGTATATCACCAGCCACTGCCATCTAATCACCAGCTATCCGCTCCACGCGAGCCATGGTCGGATTCGTAAAAGGTATCTCCGTCGTTTCGAGTGCGAATCGGTGAGAAGTCAGGGGAATGTAACGGTCGGCTGTCTGAAGAAGAGCGGCTGCATCCTCGTTCTCGAGACTATCTCGCCATTGTGAGTGAGCGCGAGTGCTTGAAACGCGTCTGCGGCGACGCGGCTTAACCGTCAAGGGTTTTTGACACGCTGGAGGCGCCGTAGCTCGTTCCTGATTGGCTGAGGACAGTTAGCTGATGACGTTTCGTGCATGGGAAAAGCGTTGCGCCTTTTTTCGCGTGTATTCTTTGAAAGGTTAATCACGAAACTTTGCGGTTGTGATGGATACACACGTTTTACTGTGGGGTTTTATTTCATAATGTATTCATTAAATGTCAATTTTTCTAACCAGAAGGCTGTTTTCCTTTTACTTTAAAAAAATAAAACGCATATTTATAAATCGTCTGAAGAGTGCAAAATAAATAAAAGACATTTTCCTTTCAAAAAAACAGGCTACAAAACTAGCGAGAATGATTTAGGATTATGATGTTCATCATCATCTGTGCAGTCCATTTTCTGCATATTTCTCGCATACAAAAATAATGTGACATATTTATTGTTATTATTGACAAATTTAACATTCACCTCGTGAGGAATTGGTGAAAAAAATAAAAATATTTAAAAAAAATATATATATACATATATTTATATTTTATATATATATAAATATATAAAATATTTTCACACCGTAATACTATATGGAGACTGCAACGTTTTGTCAATTTCAGCTCATTTTATATTTTAAATTCAATATATTACTTACATATTTATATTTCTTATTTAATAGTCAAATTTAATATGATTTCCCATGAGAATTAAGCTTCTTCGTTATGATGAAAACTTCTCTAGTTTATAAAAGGGTTCCACGTGCTAATCTCGCCACCTAGTGGACAAAGTGTGATATCGCGAGATTACAATTTGTAGTTCATTCAGGTCCTTCCTCTTCTGCCGTGTATTTTCCTATGGCAAAGTATATGGATAAAATAAAGTATATATATATTTTTAACAAAACATAAGGGTGAATTTTAATCTCATCACGTTGCATAGATGTTATTTTTTTAAATAAAATATATTTTCTCTGAGTGTTTGACTTTCCGGTGTCCTAAAACTAACTTTCCATGCTGTTAAAAAGTGTAAATTGTTACACTGATGGTCCTGAAACAGGATAAAACTGTGAAATTTGTTGTTCTGACAAACGAGACATAGGCAAACATTGAGTAAAGTATGCATTTTAATTCCGAAAAACCCCAAATAACTCCGATACGTCATTTCTAAACAAATGCTTCTGAAAACACCAAAGGCCTCACAGGCTGCCATTTTACATCACTAACGACTGCATTGATGGATCCGTCATGAAACGGCAACTGCTACGTTTACAACAGAACACAAACACTTCAATGATATAAATGTAGCACTTTGCATTTTTATTTACTCTCTCTAGATGTTCATTTAGCACAGCCGTTATAAGTGCAAAAGCTAAAAACAAGAACACGTTTCATTACTGAATATCATCAGCCTGCCCCAGGAGTATTACTACCTTTGATGAGGAGGCGTCATTAGAAGCTGTCAATCACACAAATAGGCAATAGTTTATTAATCATAATGTGCAAAAAGATTTTAAAAAACACTTTCCTTTAACGAGTTAAAAAATGAAGAGCCCGTCTTTATCGACTCACCCTGATGTCATTCTGACTACAAATGATGTTATTGTGAGACAATCATCGTGCGGCTCAAAAGAGAACAAATGAACCTTAGAAGAACTATAAAAGCCCATTCAACCAGTGCACCAGATTCAACATCATCTGAGTTCATAAGATAGAACTGATCGATTGAAAAAGTAACAGCAAACAGGATTGGAATGACATGAGGGCGAGCAACAATCTAGAAGCCAATGAAAAAAAAAAAATGAAGATCCTTAATAACCATATCTTCTATTGTCCTATGATGAGTGCTGACAGCCTTATTCAGTTAATATTCATGTGTTCCTATGGGGGAGTGTCAAAGGGTCAGAGGTTACTCTGACGACCTTTACCCTCATCCACCAGCGGACGGTCCTCTCCTGCCGGGTCTAAAGGAGCACGTTCCTCCTCCATCTCCAGACAAAGGACTGTACCCTACAGCACAACAGACAGGAAATTAAGAAAACGACAACATGAGTAACAAGAAAATAAAGTCCCAAAATATTTTTAAACGACAATGTAATAATGTCTAATGTCACCAGGGTGACAATTTTCATTTTAGGGTGAACTATCCCTTTAATGTCTGAATATCACTGCAATATTGATTAACAACCTGGATCCTTTTCCCCAGTGAAATCTTGGGCTATTCTGAAAATGGGTTAATTTTCTGGGTTAGTGCACTTAAGAACATTCTGTATGCACTTTCTGAAAGTATGTTAAATAATCTGATTAAACGGGTGTTGGTGTCAAGGGCTTTTCACACTGTGCTTAATCCCGGGTTATCCTCACTCGCTTTTAGAAGCCGGTAAAGGAGCGTTTGAGGTTAACGCCACTTTTTACCCGGGGTTATGAAACCCTGTTCTGGAGAAGGGTTAGCATTGCCAAATTTGTACAGTGTGAAACGATGCAGAGTTAGAATGTTACAACTAGATGCTTGGCAACCGACAACCAGTCGCGTGCCTTATATTCACACGCTTTGGGCAGTCATGGAAACGCCGCACGTCGTTTCTGCGTGTGATAGGAAAAACGTCAAACGGCGATGGAAAACGCGACAACTGAAGTGAAGAAGAGACCGTCATTCTTACCTTTATAGTTCGAAAAGTTCACTAAAAAAAAAAAAACCTTGACATTACAGTCAGCAAAGTTAAATCATATGAGGACGCGCAATGCAGTGACACTGACACGCAAATATGCAAATAAGGGCTTTAACCCGGGGTTTAGGAACTCTCAAACCTGTATAGTATGAGCAGTGTGAAACGTGAATAAAGATAACCCAGGATTTCGATTACCAGGGGTTTAGAATGACCCAGGGTTAACTATTTCAGGTGTGAAAAACCCTTCAGAGTAACAACTCAAAAACTCAAATAATAACGTTACTTTACTTTACACTCAAATAGTCATGTATACATGTGTGTGTGTATATATATATATATATATATATATATATATATATATATATATATATATATATATATATTATATATATATATATATATATATTATATATTTATAATATATATATATATATATATATATATATATATTATATATATATATATAATTATAATATATTTATATATATATATATATATATTTATATATATATATATATATATATATATATATATATATATATATATATATATATATATATATATATATATATATATATACACACACACACATATATATACATATATATGTGTGTATATGTGTATATATATATATATATATATATATATATATATATATATATATATATATATATATATATATGTATACATGACTATATATATATATATATATATATATATATACACACACACAAATGTGATCAGTTGATCGGTCAATTTGAGGAAATAAACTATATTTATAATAAATAATAATAATAGTAATTTACAAGGTACAACAAAAAGAAAAAGAAAAATTAAGCATATTTACTTTATTTTTTCAATTTTTCAGTTTATATTTTGAGTAGTTAAAGATATAAAGACCCAAAAAGGTTTAAATAGACACTATTCTTTTAAATCATGAGAGAAAATGTAAAATTGTGGACGTGCTGCATACCACTATTACGAAGGGGCTTTTTGTCCGTCTTTGGTCTCAGTGAGCCGGAGGAAGTGGCTTCTTCAGTATTCTGCTGGAAACAAGAAACAAAATGTAAATGCACCACCCGACATCTGAGGCCTGGAGAGATCTGTCTCAGAAGTCTTACTTGTGCAACTTTTGTATTTCCTTTGTAACTCTTTCCTTCCTTCATACTTTCCCACATCTCGATTTTCTGTCTTCTCTTTTCCTCCTCCAGCTAAAGAGAACAAATACACCAGCATGAATACTGCAAACCAAACGCCGGCCCCGTCTCATCAGGTCACCACACGAGACTCACCCTCTGCTGCTTCTCTCGGAATTCTGCAGCTCTGGCGTCCTGCTCCTCCTGCATTCTGCGGCGCGCCGCCTCCAGAGCTTCCTGACGCTGCACCACAGATGTGGGGTCTGCAGATGAGACGCACACCTCTTAATATCTCAAATACTTTCAAGGCATTTCAGTTTACACACAGCGTCGGTTCTGACCTTGGCTCGCCGCCGAGACAGACGAGCTCTGATTGTCTGTGGATCTGTTCTTGCGGAGATGCTGGATGAGCAGATATCCTCCCACACACAGGAACACCAGATACCAGCCATAGTCAGACAGGAGCAAAGTAACTGTTGGAAAAAAACAAAAAAACAGTGTTTCACATTCCAGACGCTGCAAAGTCTATAAATACTTGTTCACCCACAAATGAAAATGTCCCTCATGTTGTTCCAAACCTGTATGAATTTCTTTCTTCTGTGGAACAAAATATATTTTCAAGAATATGGCTAACCAGATAGTTGATGCTACTGTCAACTGTCTGGTTACCAACATTCTTCAAAATATCTCCTTTTGTTGTCCAGCAGAAGAAAGGTTTAGTGCGTTTCATTTTTGGATGAACTATCCCTTTAAATAATCTGCAAATAAATTGATCATTTGATTGTTGTTAATAGTATATATACAACTGTGGTTAATAACAAACATTATATTTCATGTTGAAACGTTCAACTACTTAAAAACGTCATGACGCTTTAATATATAATCTTATTTTCAGGGATGTGCAAAATTGTTCAAAATCATCTATTATATTTCTTTAAAAAACAAAGAAAAATAATAAAAGACATTATTAATAATAGTCGTCATGATCTACTTAATTTTCATATCTGTTAATTTTATAGGTAACAACATTTGTAAATAACATTAAGAATTATAAAACATTCAGACGGTTTGAAACGTCATGAAACAAATTATTATTTTTTACAACACATTCACTTTACTTTAAATCCTATAAAATATATTTTTTTGATATAACAATACTATATGTATATATATATATATATTATTTCTATATTTTTTTCTTTAAAATTACAAGTATAAATGTGGTTTATTTTTCATAACTTATCTTTACATGGCTTTATTTAAATTTGTATTAAGAACTAAAATGTCCGAATATCATCGCATAAGATAAAATATCATATTGCTAAAGTAAACATATCACAAAAAGATGAGTGTTGTTTTCTTTATCTGCTAAGCATTATAGATTTGCTAACTTGATGGCTTATTAAACTATTAAAATGTAACTAATGTATTTTATTGACTGCGTTGTGCGTTTTCAAGTCATTTCCCGAGAAGATCCGTCAAATCAGTCTTTCTTTCAGAGTCCTTTTACAACCCACTGTCACAGTTTAGACACCAAACAAACGAATTACACTATATTACACTTATAATAAATAATGGCCGGAACTGAAGCTAATGTTTACATACCAGATGGCAGCAGAAAACTCAGATCCTGGTTCTGAAGAGGAACTTCTTCATTTCGGACACGCGCACCATCGTCTGCCTCCATGTTAAAACGCTATGAAGACGATTTATGATGCTGTTATGAAAATATTTAATAATTGCACATGTTTATTCCGTTAAATTCCACTCAAGCTTCCCTGCTTCACGCATAACACACTGACTCACTTCCGCAGCCACAACACAGCCAATCAGCTTTAAGATGACGTGGCTTTTACGGGGGCCCAACTGAGACATATTAGGTCAAAGGCAAAATAAAAAACTCTTCCTTTTCGATTATGGAATTGCTTATTTGACTCATCCGAAATCTGCAAACTTAACCCCAACATTAATCCCTAACAAAGCAATTATGTCTATTTTTCTAAAATCTCAACCCGAAAGGCACGTCAAGGTTCTATTATTGAACACAGATTAAGATATTTTTTGATGAAATCCGTTGGCTCAGTGAGTCTCGACTGCCAGCAAGGCAATGAACACTTTCAGATGTACTAAAACATATTTAAAACAGTTCATATGAGTACAGTGGTTCAACTTTAGTGTTATAAAGCGACGAGAATACTTTTTGCGAACCAAAAAAATAAGAAATTAACGACTTTTCAACAATATCTAATGATGGCTGATTTCAAAACACTGCTTCGAAGCTTTACGAATCTTTTGTTTTGAATCAGTGGTTCGGTTCACAAATCAAACTGCTGAAGTCACCTGGGGCCGGTTGAACCAGCTGGACAAAAAAAGTTGGGTGTAAGCTCTACTCTGGACTTAGTTACGTCCAGCTTTCAGATGGATATTTACACCTGTTGCACCATTGAAAACTACGACTAGGCGTAGCTACGCTTAGCGTAGATGATGCGCGTACACACTATGTTTTACCGCACTGTTAGTTGAGACACCGTTCACGTTACGGTTACAAATGTGAATTTATTGGCTCCAACGAATAGATGAAAAATTACTGTTGAGCGGAAAAAAGAAAAATTATTGAGCAATTCAGTAAGTATATGTATATTTTGGTACACAAGCGAAACAATTCAGTAACGAATAAAACAAAGATTTTTATCTGGCAAAAGATCACAGCTGTTTACAGGAAGAACAAATTTAGGGAGCAAGTTGTACGCTAGACCTGTTTACAGAGTAGCCTACACAAATTTTTGGAGCAAGTTATACTTTAATAACGCTTTCAAATTTAGCAGATAATCCCGACCCGCCTTTAGTTCCAAGGACAGCACTGAAAAACACGACAGCCCGCTGATAATGGAGTATACCAGACGCGCCATCATCTCAACGTTTTTATTTGCATTTATTTTCATCATGGAAACAAGTCAAGACTTCTGACTTTACGTGAGATTTAGTCTCAGACGTGCTCTACGCCCAGATGGTGCAATGGGTATTAATTCTATGCAGGACTTAAAACGCATTTTACGTTAAACTTAGTCTTAAGACCGGGTGTACATCCAGCTGGTGCAACTGGCCCCTGAATTATTGAAATTTTAAAACATTTATGACGTAACGAAGCCTCGTTTAACGAAATCACGTGACTTTGGCGCTCCGAACCAGATTCGAAACGAAAGGTTCGTAAAGCTTCGAAGCAGTGTTTTGAAATCGTCCATCACTAGATATTGTTGAAAAGTCGTTATTTATATTTTTTTTAGGTGCACAAAAAGTATTCTTGTGGCTTTATAATATTAAGGTTGCACCACTGTACTCACATGAACTGTTTTAAATATGTTTTAGTATCTTCTGGGCATCTGAAAGTGTTCATTATCTTGATGTCAATAGAGACTCACTGAACCATTGGATTTTTATCAAAAATATCTTCATTTGTGTTCTGAAGATGTAGAACGACATGAGGGTGAGGAATTAATGACAGAATTTTCATTTGGGGGTGAACTAACCAGTTAATCTTAATATCAACATTTATTAATACATGATTAAAATCAAATTTTATATTTGTTAACATTAGTCAATGCACTGTGAATTAACATGAATAAACTATGAATTTTTTTCAATGAAGATTTTCTTATTAATGTTAAATTAATAATAATTGATAAATGAATAAGTACTGGACCAAATGTATTGCTCATGGTCAGTTCATACATTAATGCAAGCTAATGAGACCTTAATGTAAAGTGTTACCCATTTAACTGTTTTAACTAATAACTATTTTAGACACTTAATACTTTTTTACTACATAATTTGGGTATTTGCACAATTAACTATAGACCTGCCCTTTAAATTGTAGGCTGGGGTCCCTCACATGAGGATGATCATTTCTGGAGACTCGTGGCAAGAAACCCTGTTCTAAATTATATTGACGATTTTTCTGAGCATTTACAAAATGTGTGGCCAATAATTGTGCCATGCATTTAGAGCTCGAGTTAGAAAAGTTTAACATAATGAACAAACTAAAAAAAATAAATCTGTACGGATCAATATTTTTAATTTCTAGTCTTTGAGGAGGATTCACAAAATAGAACAGTAAATAAACAGGAAATTCTTGACCAGATATACATAAAGAAACACTTTCACATCACTGTTCATTAAAAAAACAAATGTTTAATGTACTTAAATTTACAAAAAAAAAAAACTCATCAAAACAAGCTGTCAAACACAGCGTCAAATCAAAGCATTAATGACAGAACGAACAGAACTATGATCCATTAACATGCATATCCTCCTGCATGACATCATCATCTCCGTTTTCTTCCGCTTCTCTCATGCTCTGCATGTCCTCAAACATGGGAACTGATTCCTGCATCTCTTCCTGGACCTCCTCCTCCTCCTCCTCTTCCTCCACCATGTTAGTAGCTCCTGAAAAAGGGAATACAGAAGCTGGATCATTTTCGGTCCTTAAAAAGCAGAGAGCATGTGCCATTACTAGGGGTGTGACGAGACCCTATCCCACGAGACGAGACACGAGATTGGGTTCGCGAGACGAGATTTTTATAGTATTTTTAAGAAATCCTATGGAGTCAAGATAGGGCCATATATATCTGCAAAATAAAACAATGTTTCGCAAAAAAAAAAATAATAATTGCAAAAAAAATTATATGTTTTGCAAATAAAAATAGAGTATTGAGAAAAAAAAACGCTTTTTTGCAAGTAAAAAAAAATAATTGCAAAAGAAAAGTTAACCACTGAGAGAAAAAATAAAGTTTAGCAAAGTAAAACTTCAGCAGCATTGACTTTGCAACATATATATTTCCCTTTGCGCCGCTCCTTTAAATCCGCGTTTCAGTCATCTGTGCCTCTGCGGCGCACGCTTTCCTTTGCGCCTCGCTTTGTGTCCCTGATTTGACGTGGGGGGTGTGGTCAAGAGGTTGGGGTGTGTACAAGGGACGAAGGCGCGTCCCTCTCGCTTACGTCATCAGCGCGAGCCCCAGACCGAGATCATCGATCATAGGGGATCGATCGAAATGGCAGAGCAGAGACATGCGGGTGATGGATCACAGATATGTATTATTGATAGCTTTCTTCAAGTTCGCTAGATAGACCGATAACTATATGTAACTATGTGTATCAAGGCTTTTGCTTATGATCGATCCACTCGGTCTGGGGCTCGCGCTGATGACGTAAGCGAGAGGGACGCGCCTTCGTCCCTTGTACACACCCCAACCTCTTGACCACACCCCCCACGTCAAATCAGGGACACAAAGCGAGGCGCAAAGAAAAAGGAAACGCAAAGGAAAGCGTGCGCCGCAGAGGCACAGATGACTGAAACGCGGATTTAAAGGAGTGGCGCAAAGGGAAATATATGTTGCAAAGTCAATGCTGCTGAAGTTTTACTTTGCTAAACTTTATTTTTTCTCTCAGTGGTTAACTTTTCTTTTGCAATTATTTTTTTTTACTTGCAAAAAAGCATTTTTTTTCTCAATACTCTATTTTTATTTGCAAAACATATAATTTTTTTTGCAATTATTATTTTTTTTTTGCGAAACATTGTTTTATTTTGCAGATATATATGGCCCTATCTTGACTCCATAAAATCCTCAATAATGAAACGTATGAAGGGAAAATAGTCTTTTATTCAACTGAAAATCATAAAATGCAAAAATGTTGGTGCATTTTGAAATCAACTTGTAATGCATGTCATTTTACTTCTATTTTAATGAATTATTTGCAGTAAAACAACATGCAAACACTGCTAAATGTTTTGCCACAAAATCAACCAATTGTTTTCTGCCCTGTATAATTTCACATGAGAAATCTCACTGAACTTCTTTCTACAGATTGAACATAAATTAAACCGTATAAATAAAATAAAAAATTCAAATAACACTTTAAGTGTCACTTTAGCTGCAGTACAAAGTTGACCATTTCCCAGTCACTATTGATTGTGTGGGCTGTAACTGTTATATAGCTCTGCGTACACCGAGAAGTCCAACCGTTCACATGTCGCGCCTAAAAAAGCGTAAAGCGTGGCCGCCTCGCTTCCTCCTTTTGCAAGCGCTCGGGAGCTCGCGCTTCTGTAGCGTCTGTCGTTGCTATGCAACCATGAACTGTGCTCTCCACGACCAGAAAGTTTCAGCAAGGGATAAATTGATTTTTAGCCCTTGCTTTAGCTTTACTACTAGATATATTTATGGAGATGAGATATAACAACCCCCCTGTACAGCTATGATCAGCTGAGCTTTCCATGTTTTGTTACGGAAAGGTCAAAGATGATCGGTTGGTTCTCGTCACATGACCTGCGGTGCGCTTGCGGCATTCTGAAAAGTTGAGATGTTTTTATCTCGCCGCGGCACAGGCGCACCAGGAAAAAACGAGCGCGCCGCACCGCATGCGCGTCGCTTCCATTTTGCGCGAATGAAAATATGTGAACGGACCCTAAGAGTCTGTACAACCTTGGCCGAGGTGTACAGCATAGTTTTCTAACAATGTTTACATATTGTTTGTGTCTTGTGTGTTATTCTTTCGCCGTTCATTATTTCTACTGGAAAACCAAAATGTTTCCACACAAACGTCTTCAATTACAATTTCACCCTCACACTGATAGCACGACGAGACAACTTTTCACCTCGACGAGAAATCTCGTCACGATTTAGTCTCGCGAGATCTCGTGGAACGAGATCTCGTCACACCCCTAGCCATTACTCATTTAAATGTTGTCTGATTGCACACAACGCAGCCTCAGTGACCAAAACATTCTTCCAAGAAGCTGTAAAAGCACCCAGGTTACAAACTTCACCTAAAATGAGCAACACACAGACTTCCCACTCGTTCGCCGATGAACGAAAGTGTTTTCACATTCATTTGTGATTACCGAGTAATGAGTTTAAATATGTGTATTACAAAATAATACCTGATCTCAGCTCTCGTCCTGGGATCTGTCCTGACTGGAGAAGTCCCTTCAACCGCTCGACTTCAGCCAGCGACGTAGCATTAGCAATCGCATTCTACATGCAAACATTCACAAAGTGAGGCATTATATCAGGACATCATACCTATTCGAATACATTAAACTGACATACGAGGGATATTTATTAATATTTTTATTTAGCAAAATCACATGATTTTGCTACACTAATCAAAAACGGCAGTAAACACAGGCAGTGCCCCGTGCCACATTAAGATTGGTTCTTCCGTACCTTTATGGCTTCAACATCTGCAGCAGACGGTCCCATTTTCTTCTCAGTCTGAAGTCCCGCTCCTGGAGTAAACCTGAGAGCGAGAGAGGAAATTTGGGATTCAGACTATGCGAACATGTTGAAGATTGCCTCTGCAGCCTCTCAACCGCTGTTCCCACAATCAAGAGTGTAGTATCTTGAGCATCTTATCAATATGAATAAACTGATACGAGACAGAAAAGCCTTGAGCTAGCTCCCCTGAGAAACACTGCTGAAGTTTAACATGGAAATTTAGCTTTTAACCGCCAATTCAAGGTCAATTTTCATTCTCCGAGATGCCGAGTTCATAACTTCCACAGTCCGGTAATTCGGGAGAGCTGAGCTTGATCAAGGAGTTTCATCTTACGTTTTGGTTCGCTTGGCAATATCCTTTGCAAGCTGAGCACCTCGTTTGCCTTTGAACATTTTTTCAGCCTCCTGACGTTCCTGCGGCGATACAGCAGAAAGGTCAAGCGAACGTTCACAACAGACCATGACATGGACCACAGCCCCGTTCTTCACACTCAGACAACTCAATCGAGCCAAATCAATCTGCACACGCGTTTAAAGAGGAGAATTGTCACAAAATAATGTCAGATGTACTAAGCGATGTATGAAGAACAGGGCCCAGGGTGGTAAGACACTGATAAATGAACAAAATGTGTGAAAAGTCTTCCAGAAATAATCTGTGCAAAGGAAGCTGTATGAATTTTATCAATTGGTTCATTTTAAAAAAACATAAAACACAACAAAATCAAAACATTGACAAATACTCCACAATTATTAGTAAACAGATCTGTAACAACAACTGCATTTCATTAGTAACGTTAAAGGTGTATTTGCATCACAGATAATATTTAACGTTAATATATCCGTCACTAATACTCGTAGGGTTGGGTATCGTTTGAATTTTAGCAATCCTGATTCTTACCAGTTTTGATTCCAAAACGGTAAAAAAAAGTCAAACAATTAGATAATTTTGTCTTTTTGCGAAGCATTTTGTTGCAGCTGAATAACATGAACAAAAATCAGCGGCCTAAACTAGACCAACTAAAACGAGGCTATTTAGACTATTGTGTGTATTTGTACATTCAAGTGCAAAAAAAGAAGTTTCAGTATTCTTCAACCACACACACAGGAATCAATAAGCAGAGTCAAATTTTTAATTTTATAATAAATATCCGATTCCTGACCTTAAGTACCTGATTCGAGAATTGGAATGGTTTTTCGATTCCCAACTCTAAATACTGATCCATAATTATTTATTCTATAAATAATACATAAGCACTAGATAGAAATTCTGGTACTAAACATGAAATTGACAAATGCACTATGTAACATGAGCTGCACACACACACAAAAATCTTGTCGACTGACATTGTTTATTTAATTCATAACATTAACGTTCAAATGTTTTGAAGTTTTTTAAATGTTTCTGAAAGAAGTCTCTTCTGCTCACCAAGGCTGCATTTATTTGATCAAAAACACAGTTTTGTATTTTTACAATTTAAGTAAGTTTTCTATTTGAATACATGTTAAAATGTAATTTATTCCTGTGATTTAAAGCTGAATTTTCAGCATCATTACTCCAGTCTTCAGTGTCACATGACCCTTCAGAAATCACTCTAATATGATGATGCTCAAAAATATTTCTTATTATCATCAATAATGTACAAACAGTTGTGCTGCTTCATATTTTTGTGGAAACAGTGATTTGTATTTAGGATTCTTCAATAATTAGAAAGTTGAACAGTATTTACTAGAAACAGAATTATTTGTAAAATTAGAAATGCCTTTGATAAAATTAATGCATCCTTGCTGAATAAAATTTTAAAAGATTATTCCACCCAAAAATGAAACTTTTGTCATCCATTACTCACCTTCATGTTGTTCCAAACCCGTAAACCCTCCGATCATCGTCGGAACACGAGTTAAAGATATTTTTTTGATATTTGATATTTTTTTCCCCCCATAGAAATCAACAAATTCAAGGTCCAGAAAGGGACTAAAGACATTGTTAAAATATTCAAAGTGACAACAGTGGTTCAAACTTAATGTTATAAAGTGACAAATACTTTGTGTGTATAAACAAAACAAACACAATGAATTTATTCACAAAAAGTATTCAACGCTTCTTAATATTAAGGTTGAACCACTGTAGTCACTTTGACTATTTTAATGATGTCTTTACTACCTTTCTGGACCTTGAATGACAGTTACTTTCTATGGGGAATTAAAAAAAACATTGGATTTCGTAAAAAAAAAAAAAATCTCTTAATTTGTGTTCTGAAGACAAACGAAGGTCTAACAGGTGTAGAACGACACGAGAGAGTAATTAACGAGAATTAATCCTTTAACTTCATATTTTGAACATTAGTGCAGTTAAAATAAATGATAACGCATTATTCCTTAATCATACCTTCAGCTTCACCTTCTGGAAGTCCAGAACACGGATCTGTGGGATTTTATTGATGACATATAACCTGTAATGTTTCTTGTTGGTAACTGGATTCCTGAGGAGACTACAGCAGAGAAAAACAGAATCAGCTCCAACGATCCGGAGTTAAATCATTAAAACATTAGTAAAAGAGTAGCTCCGTCGGCAGGTACCTGAGCAGGGTCAGCGATTTCACTGTCGCCAGAGGATCCAAATCCCCCTGTCGAGCACCATTAGGACAATTCAATGAAACAAAACTTCACAGATTAATTAAAGGCACATCTCCGGCTCAACTCACCAGCTCTTGAATGTTGTTGCTTGTGAGAATGAGCTCCTTCAGGCTTGGTAAAGCCTGCTCCATGTTCTCTCCAATACGGCTGCACATAAGAGAGACAGAAACACAGTTGTAGGGCAACAAACTCATTTTCCCTACTTTGCGAGCACACGACGTATAGAAATGGAGATATGAATTTGAATAAAAACTAGGTGTTCATTGTAAAACCATCATAGCTCTAAAGAACTGCCTCAGATTTTTCATTTTCACAAAAATATATGAATAGTGTTTGCTTTCATTATATACATAATTCAATTTGCAAGTAAAACATTGTGCAAGTAATGTACTACAGATCAATATTTTTAATATACATAACCAGGGTTGGGGAGTAACGAAATGCAAGTAACTTAGTTACGTATATAAAATACAAAATTTGAGTAACTGTTTTTCATTACAGTTACATTTTAAATGGGTGGTAATCAGATTACAGTTACATCTGAAAAGTATTTTAGATTACCAAAGTGATTACTTTGAGTTTTAATGTCATTTAAACAGCAATTGGTGATTCTCTGACAGTCTGAAAAAGAGTTAAGTTTCATGTTTTCGACTGTTTTCATGTTTTGTGTTAGTTGTGTGTGAGTCATTTTATAATTCACTCGTCACTGCAACTTTTTCTCACAATTTGTTTTTTCCCCTCACAATTGTGAGTTTGTATTTCACAATTCTGACTTTTTCTCAGAATTGCGAGATTTAAACTCACAATGCAAGTTATAAAGTCAGAATTGGGAGATATAAACTTGCAATACTGACTTTTTTTCTTGCAATTGTGAATTTAGTATGTGAGTTTATATCTCATAATTCTGACTTTTCTCAATATTGCGAGTTTGTCGTAATTCTGACTTTTCTCAATATTGCGAGTTTATATCTCATAATTCTGACTTTATAACTCGCAATTGCAACTTTATATCACACAATTCTGAGGGAAAAAGTCAGAATTGTGAGATAAAAACTTGCAATTACCTTTTTTGTGTTTGTTTCACACTTATTAGTATTCCAAAGTATTCTAAAGTATTTAGATTAAGTTACTAAACTTGAGTAATGTAACGAAATACGTTACAAATGACTTTTTAAAGCATGTATTTTGTAATCTGTAGTGAAATACATTTTAAAAGTAACCCACCCAGCCCTGTTAACATAACACAATTTGCAAGTAAAACAGAGCTGAGCAGCATGTTGTTTCTCTCATTACACAGATGAATAATATATATATATATATATATATATATATATATATATATATCAGATATATCAGATATATATATATATATATATATCTCAGTCAGTTCTCTCACCAGATCCTGTTGTTGTTGATCAGGATAGTTTTGAGTCTCTTCAGCAGTGGAAACCCGTCCAGTTTTCTGACCTCATTATCGGACAGATCAATGGTGTCAAACTGATCGAGTGTGGCGCCCAGATTCTCCAGCACGGGGATTTTATAGCCTACAAACACAAACACGGAGTTAATTTTAGATTAACACGCATAAATCAACGTGAATAAGGCCCTTCAATGAGCTTTCAATGAAGATGGTTGACTCACCGCGCAGGTCGAGCTCTCTGTCCCGCACAGGGTTCGTGTACTGCGCCGCCTGCTCGATTAATTCTGCCGTGAGCTTCACCATCTCAGCCGCAGAGAGGAACAATTAAGCTAACTAATACGAGTTTTCTCAAATTTTTAAGCACGTATTATATTTACACACGCTGCCGCCAAACGGAAGCGACTGTTTTGTTCTTCTCGAAACAAACTCCGCGATCGTAAGACAGCCACAGCGCCACCAAGCGGCGTGGAGCAATTGCGTACATATAAAATAAAAAGCTTTTTCAAATCATTTATACTATCGCCATAATCATTTAATCGTACTTCTTTCAAGATTACAATCGCCGAATATGGTTATTTTGTATTAAAATGTTTAATTAATGCTACAATATAAACACTGAAGACGAACAGAAAATCCCTCACGAGGCCACCAGAGCGCAGTCCTGTCCGTCGACGCCATTTTATATTTTTATTTTTTTTCCCCTAATTGAAGCTGTTAAAATAAATGGTCAGGAGGTACAAGAAAACCACAGATGGTGTAAAGAACATTTAGTACACAAACAGTCATCTTAACACGTTTGGAGGGTCATATTTTGTTTCTGTAGATGCTCATAATTTTCAGGAACGACCGTTTGATAAAGTTCAGCAGATGTTTTTAATGTGAAAGGTATTAAATCATCAGATGATCACATTTTCAGAAGGATCAAATAGGCTGATGAATACAGCCGGGTGAATCATAGTTACCTCTTTTCTGTTCACCTTTCAAAGTGTCCAAGGTTTTTAACTCTAATGCATTTCATTTCTTGTTCTGGCACAAGTTTACACACTAAATGTGACGGTGTGTTCTTATGACAAATTGGTTGGATGGATTGGACAAATTGGATAAAAGCCTCTGCTAAATGAATAAATACGAAGGCAGATGTTGTGTTTCTAACTTCAGGTTCAGACCACTCTTAAAAATAAAGGCTCTTTATTGGATTCTGGTTCCATTCCAACCTTTTACATTCTTAAAAATAAAGGTTGTTAACTTAAAACACACTTTTGGCAATGTATATTTCACTTTTTGTGGAGATAAGTTATTATTTAAGTTGCAGACCTACATTCATATTTATTTATTTGAAGTTTAAAATAAGTAATTCATACTTGAATCATATATTTTCATAGCTGATGATTGAAAGTCTGGTTCTCAGAAGAGAGTAAACCAATAAAATCTACACTAGCAAAAAAATAACCAGTGAAGATGTGATAAATGCAGTTCGGTGACCTTCATATATGTGACCCTGGACCACAAAACCAGTCATAAGGGTCGATTTTTAAAAAAAATTGAGATTTATACATCATCTGAAAGCTGAATAAACACGTTTTCCATTGATGTATGGTTAGGATATGACAATATTTGGCCAAGACAACTATTTGAACATATGCAATCTGAGGGTGCAAAAAAAAAAATCAAACTATTGATAAAATCACCTTTGAAGTTGTCCAAATGATGTCCTTCAATGCATATTCCCTCAAAAAATATATTTTTTATATATTTACAGTAAGACATTTACAAAATGTCCTCATGGAACATTACCTTTACTTAATATCCTAATGATTTTTGGCATTAAAAAACAAAAATCGATCATTTTGACCCATACAATGTACTGCTGGCTATTGCTACAAATAAACCCATGCAACTTATGACGGGTTTTGTGGTCCAGGGTCACATATGCTGTATTGTATAAAAATATTGAAATCTTTAGTTTTAATAAAAAAAAACCTCTATGAACGTTCCCAGAAAGCAACCAAGAGAAGGTTTTTTTTATCTGTGGAACACAAAGGAAGATATTTAGAAATTTGGTGTGCGATCAACATTGGACCCCATTGACTTGCATTATATGTACAAAAAAAAAAACCCACATTCTTCAAAATATCTTGATTTATATTTCACAGATTTGGAGCAACATGAGATTAGATACAAATTGTGTAAAGTTTAGTTAAATTATGTTTCTCAGTGAAAAAGATCTCAGTAAGTTTCCTATAGAGATTCAGCAATCTCGGTCTCAAATTTGCCAAAAAACAATTTAGAGATCTCAGTAAGAACATTTCTCATCAAATTCTTCCATGACTGAATGATCTGAGCAGATCAACATTTATTTTATAACTCTATAGCTCATTATATAACTCAATTTTCTTAATCATTTTTAGGAGAAACACCTGAGATAAAGTTGATAATTATGCATTAAAACAACAAAAAAAATGCATACAAATAAACGTCACCTTGAGCGATCAAAAATTCAGGTAGCACAAACTATTTGTTGCCGTATTTAATATTGGTTTAAGCTAGTTTTTAGTTCATGTTAGCTCAGGTCCATTAAATAACATTAACAGATGGTAAATATTGAAATGAACTAAGATTAATTCAAGCTTTTGATGCGTTAATTCATGTTATCTAATGTAGCAAACCAATGCAACCCTATTGTAAAGTGTTACCAAAACTCAGTTGAAATTTCACCTTTAAATTATGCAAGAAGGCAATGAGGAACAATAATGATGGACTTGCACAGTATCATCACAGTTCAGCATGTAGTTAACCGTGTTTTGACTCCAGAATCATTAAAGAGACTCAGTGAAGCTTGAAGAGTTCACCAACTTCACGAACATGCGTCAGTGTTTTGACATTATTAAGAGCAGCTGTAAGCCTTCCATTCAACGATCAGTGAGTGTTTGTTCATCAATTGCCCTTCAGGACGCTGCGTTCACTGCGGGTCAGACTCGGACAGTTCACGAAGAGTTGCGTCCAATCTAAATATTTACAAGCTCTGATATCAGAACATGGAAAAACACTGGAAAACCTAAACAAACAAATGATCATTAGCGTTTAAACACGGACCACCAGCGCATGCATCCTCACTGTGGGAAAAAGAGAAACTCGGCCACACATTTTGATCAGGGAAAGGTTTATATTTCAGAGCACTGATGGACATACATCACCTTCAAATATTTCAAATATCATTAGATACATAGTTTAAAATGTACAGTGTCATTATGCTTGAAAGCTTAAAGGGACAGTTCACCCAAAAATTAAAATTCTGTCATCATTTACTCACTCTCAAGTTGTTCCAAACCGTTTTACATATTTGTAACCAAGCAGATCTCGCCCCCCCCCAATGACAACCATAGTATTTTTTTTTCTCCTACTATGGTAGCCAATGCAGGGCGAGATCTGCTCGGTTACAAACAATCTTCCAAATATACTTCTTTGTGTGTTCAGCAGAACAAAGAAATTCATACAGGTTTGGAAAAACTCGAGAGTCAGTAAATGATGACAGGATTTTCATTTGGCAGAACTATCCCTTCAACATTGTAATATCACTCGAAACGTTTTCTGACATACACCAACGCAATCATTCTCCCTGGAAATCGCACGATCAGTTCTGAGAACGCCGGCTCCAGATGGCTTCTCTCATATACAGTTATTTCACAATTCAGAGCGATGTCTTTGAATAAAAAAGAAGCAATTTATACATGTACTGCATGTTTAAAAAACAGACAATCTTAAAAATATATCTTGATTAAATCAAACAGCACCCGAACGGGGCTTCTTGAAATGAGGAGTATTACTTCTGTCATTAATAATCACAGTATAGCTAGGTTAAAATGTACATTAGATAATACAACCGAAGAGAGAGGAGGTCAGTCCAATGGCCTCTTTTCTTGCCGTCATCCGGCGGTCATCAAACACGTCCGGCAGCAGAACTGACGGAAGAGCTTCTTCTCGCATAATCGGTTGGACTTGACCATCTCGCAGAACACTTCATCCGCTGGAAAAGAGAAAGAGAAAGTTCAGACCTCTGGATCGTGAAGACGCACAGATGTCTGTTTAGAGTTTGCATGTCATGTTCTTCCCCACAGTGAAAGAATATATATATATATATATAGAATATATATATATATATATATATATATATAGAATATATATATATATATATATATATATATATATATAGAATATATAGAATATATATATAGAATATATAGAATATATATATAGAATATATAGAATATATATATATATATATATATAGAATATATAGAATATATAGAATATACATATATATATATAGAATATATATATAGAATATATATATATATATATAGAATATATATATATATATATAGAATATATATATATATATATATATATAGTTTAGTTTTATTTAAAGGCAGGATATTGCAGCACAAAACCCTGAAATGTGTCAAACATAACACATACACAGAAACAACCTTTAAATACCTGATTAAAACAAATTTAAAAGCAGTAAAATTAATTAATTAATTAATTATTAATTCACAGAAAATAATTCATCAATATATGGACAAATAAAAGCAGAAATAGACTTCATACATGCGTTATTTGTAAAGCAATTTAAGAGCACGTGGAATAAAAGAAAGTTCATGTCTTTTTCTTTCACTTCTAGTCGTGGCAAATTTCCTGCCCTGCCGTAGATGTACATGTAATATATATGTATGATACCTTGTGTGACACCTTTTTATAGGCCATCAGTTGGGACTGAACCAGCTAATATTGTTGTGCACTGATGATTGCTTTCTAATTACTGATTGTCTTGGCTTTCCACCTTCAGGTGTTCGATACTTTTCCCCTGTGTCATTAAACATTATTACACATAACTTAATTTATGGACATCATGGTTTGATTTCTTTGCAAGTGTGGATTGCATGGGTTGTTACCAACATCTGGTGAAAGTTTCATGTCAATAGCACCTTTAGAAATAGATTTACTGAGAAACATGGTGACATGTTCAATACTTATTTTAGCCGCTGTATATATACACATATACATACATGCACACACACACACATATATATATATATATATATATATATATATATATACACATAAACTTTTATATTAGATGCGATTGTGATTAATCGATTTGACAGCACTAGGCTTAGATGAATGCATAATACTTGTCATGTTTAACAGATCATTTTAATTTTTTTCTAGTGACAAAGTATGTTTGTGCTGCTTAATTCATAAAATTTCATCAAAATTAATGAAAACTAAATCCATAAAATGGTTCCATGATTGGAACTCCTGAAAGGTTGCATATAATCAAAAATATCTGACAGTATGATTTAAAAAAAAAAAAAAGAAATAAATACTTTTATTCAGCAAAGACGCACTGAAAGTGACGTTTAAGACCTTCTATTCAAAGAAATGCTGTCCATTTATCAAAGAATTTCCACAAGTATTTATCAGGACAAGCGTTTTCTGTAAACTCATAAAGACAACCGTACGTTTGAATAGAAGTCATCAAGTCTTCAAATGTTTAGAAAATTAAAATAGATTTTTTAAAAAGAAGAGGCATTTATGTTATGCAGCTTCAATAAGTTAATTTTGACTACTTACACTTCAGACACAAAACAAAAATAATTGCATATTAAAAAAAAAACCAAATACAGCCGCATTTAAAGGTACAGTAACCGTTATCTGAGAAATGCTGTTAATATTTGAAAATCACCCCTATCTTGATAGCTCCGCCCCCCACATTCAGGAACCCACTCTTTAACATAGGCACCGCCCCTCGAGTGTATACGCCCCTCACTGCTGATTGGCTACTAGTGTGTTTTGGTGTAATCAGCATGTAAGTATTTGACATTGGTCACTAAATTCAATCTCAAATGTCAACTGTGGCATAAAGAAATGAAGAGTTTCTTCCATTTTCCTCAAAGTGTGCATCTTTTTTTCCTCAGATCAGATGCAGCCCATATGCTGTGCACTCGATCGCCATTGTCTGACACCAGCGGACCGTCTGCTGTCATCTTTCTCCTCTCTGGGTGAGTTGATGGTCATGTTATGTAAGTTTGGACAGAAAGAAAGTTCCAGAGGAATGAGAGGCAGTGGCTCCTGGTGAAAGCATTGTTGCTGCCCTGCCAAAGCTCTGCCTCCACTCACACAACCGCCGTTTACAACAAATCCCCGTTTTATCCAGCCTTTCAATCACGCACGACTCTCTTCGCTTTTATGTTTTCTCCGTACGTCACTCTCCTCTGAAATCGTTCTACTCATTGTGTCCCTCTTTTCTTCGCTCTCTAACTGGCAGCTTTTGTTGTTGTGCAACAAACTGTGTTTGAGAAGATTTGAAGTCTGAAAGCCCTGTAAAAACTCAGGTCAATTTGACATGACATAATTCTTCTCAATAGCTCCATGTGGCGATAAACAGCAAAGCGCTCCTCAAAAAACTTGTGAAAAAAGTGAAAGCCAGGGAAAATATATGAGGTTTAATAATTATTTAAATTAAATTACATAGTGAATTAATAATTATGAGGCTCATTCACAAACAAACGAATCAGTTTTAAACACACGAGTCATCGCTGTATGTACATATGCTAATCAGTGTAAGTTGTTCATATGACGGAGAAAGATCAAATATAATTAAATAATAATCTAATTCATTAAAATACATGTAGATTAACAAAATTAGATGTTTGACAATGTCCCAGTGACTCTTTTCCATTCACAAAAGTGAATTTTAAAATGTCAATGATGTAAATGTAAATGATGACAGAATTTGTTGAATGTTTTCACAGATTAAGTAGTTGAAGAACGTTGCCCTTGCTCATCTATGCAACAACACAGAAGAATGAAGGGAAAATACATATGCACAAGCACGCTCTCTTACGCTCACATACACTAAACTCCACAAATAACACACTCTTTCACTCTAAATCAATCACACGAGCTCGATAGAGCACGATTAACTGCACCTGCTGCTGTCATCCTCCTCAACAACACCAGCAGATGAGTCGGCTAGGGAATTGATTGAATGCGATAAGAGAAAGACTGGGTGCTGCGAAATGAAATAAATATTTTCAATTGCATTGTCACACACTGCCGTAAACGTACGGTAGCCTGATTGCCGATGAACCGGTTTTGTTCAGTGAATCAATCACAATGACCATTTGGATAGTTCAGCCAAAAATGAAAAGTATCCCATCATTTACTCACCCTCAAGCCATCCCAGGTGTTCTTCTTTCAATCAAACACAATCGGAGTTATATTAAAAAAAATAAAAATTCTGGCTTTTATAAGCTTTATAATGGGAGTGAATAGTAACCGAGAGTTTGAAGCCCAAAAAAGCACATCCATCCATCCATCATAAAAGTAATCCATACGGCTCCATGGGGTTAATAAACAGGGCTGAGTAGGTTACTTTTAAAATGTATTTCACTACAGATTACAAAATACATGCTTTAAAAAGTCATTTGTAACGTATTTTGTTACATTACTCAAGTTTAGTAACTTAATCTAAATACTTTAGAATACTTTGGAATACTAATAAGTGTGGAACAAACACAAAAAAGGAAATTGCAAGTTTTTATCTCACAATTCTGACTTTTCCCCTCAGAATTGCGTGATATAAAGTTGCAATTGCGAGTTATAAAGTCACAATTATGAGATATAAACTCGCAAAATATTGAGAAAAGTCAAAATTATGATAAACTCACAATATTGAGAAAAGACAGAATTATGAGATATAAACTCACATACTAAATTCACAATTGCAAGAAAAAAAATCAAGTTAATATCTCCCAATTCTGACTTTATAACTTGCAATTGTGAGTTTAAATCTCGCAATTCTGAGAAAAAGAAGTCAGAATTGTGAAACGCAAACTCACAATTGTGAGTGAAAAAACAAATTGTGAGAAAAAGATGCAGTGGCGAGTGAATTATAAAATGACTCACAAACAACTATCACAAAACATGAAAACAGTGGAAAACATGAAACTTCACTCCACTTTTTCAGACTGTCAGAGTCAGAGAATCACCAATTGCTGTTTAAATGACATTAAAATTCAAAGTAATCACTTTGGTAATCTAAAATACTTTTCAGATGTAACTGTAATCTGATTACCACCCATTTAAAATGTAACTGTAATGAAATACAGTTACTCAAATTTTGTATTTTAAATACATAACTAAGTTACTTGTATTTCGTTACTCCCCAACCCTGTTAATAAAGGCCTTCTGAAGTGAAGTGATGGGTTTTTGTAAGAACAATATCCATTTTTATAACTTTACAGACTATAATCACTAGCTTCCGGTAACATGCGCCTGCTCGATCACGAGAGAGTGGAGTTCTGGAGTGTGACGTAGGATGTAGGAGTAGCGCAAGCTCAGGTGAGAGTATACGCCTCTCAAGATTCAAACTAATAGGGCTGAACAATGTAACGGAGGCCAGCTAGTAGTTGCTGTGCGAGTAAACCTCACTCCTCTGACCACAAGAGATGCTATGGCGACAGACGCTAGAGGTTGCAGCCTTTAGCCTCCTTGTTAGAGCGTCCGACTCCCATGCCGGAAAACCCGAGTAGAGGGGTTACAGCAACAAACTCGAGCTCCTCCGACATTTCTCTTTAAAAATTCTTGTTCACACTTCTAATTCGTGACCCGTGTTTTGTTTTGCAATGTCCTCCGAGCTTCCACGCTCGTCAATATGTCGTGTCGGGTCAAAGTTCACTCTTCCGCCAGAATCGACTCGCGTACGGAGTTCTAGTTTATTAAGTTATATGGATATTTTTCTTACAAAAACCCATCACTTCGCTTCAGAAGGCCTTTATTATCCCACTTGGAGGCGTATGGATTACTTGTATGATGGATGGATGCACTTTTTTGATTAAGGGTACCATTCACTCTGATTATAAAGCATGGAATTATAAATCTGTGTTTATCTGAATGAAGAAAGTCATATACGCCCAAGTTGGTGAGTTAATCATGGGATAATTTTCATATTTGGGTGAACTCTCTTTATCTCATGACTCACTGTATGTCTACTTATTGCTAATGGGATGCAAATCCGTGTAATTGGAAATTCAATTACATTATCTAAATTAATTTACTAAATATTAAATAATGTATTTGATGAACAAATGGAATAATGAGACATGTTTATATATTTTAAAATCTATATATAGTTTATATATTTTAAAAATATATTTTAAAATGTTAACATTAATATTACTTTTTAAAATGATTAAATGAGTGTGTACCTAATGCTCATTAGATGCAAATCAGTGTAATTATTGACTGGCTGTTCAGATAAATGACAAAAGATAAATTAACTAAATAGGTTCGTGTTACATTACAAGACTAAATATTAAACATTTTTTAATAAAAACATGATTAAATTATGTAAAACTACATAGAAAAATATATTTTAATTACATATATAATTAACTAGATTAAAATAAACACATAATTGAATTTCTTACGATTCCCCTCCCTACACATAAAATGTTTCCTACACTGTAATTACGACTCCCGCTGCTGAGAATGAGAGATGAAATGAGACGTGAATCAGCCGTGAATCATTCCAGCAGCTCTCGTAATCTGGTCTGCGTCCACATGTGGAGAACACTGGAGTACAACGAACATCAACAGCGACGGCTGCTCAAAGGAACATACCGTTGTTACAGGTGGCGTTCATGATGCACGTCCGACTGACGAGGCTGTATCCGTCCTTGCATTGCGTGCAGCTCGTTCCAGGACCCTGACAACTCAAACAGTTCTCCTCACACCTGAAGACGGACAGAAAAACTGCACATGAGTCTCCTCTCTTCATGTCTAAAAAGATCAATGAAAGTGACAGATATCCTGAAAACAAGAGGGAAGCCAGGCAACCAGAACAGGAGCATTGTCACATGAATATGTATGAAGGTGCCAGTGAGCGACAGCCGTAACGCCTTGAATTATAAAGTGCCGTTTTAGTACTTTTTGGTATTAGTTACTTTAGTTGATACGAGTCAGACTGTGATATTGGATCTTAGAGGAGGAACATTGAGCTCCAGTTTATGGGGCTGAACTTAGTTTAGAGCTTGTAAATTCAACCGCCCCATATAAACACTTCGTATATCTTCCGAGTTCAAAGAGATCACATACCTTCTGTGTGCTTCTGACAGCTCAGAGCGTTCACCGTGAATGAGAATTAATACACTGCAACAGAGAGTCAGACTGATGATGCAGCTAGATATCTGACAAACATCTCTGTTGTCTTTATCTCTATGGCACTACTGACTTAAATGTATATGCATATTAAAAGAGGACATATCATGAAAATCTGACTTTTTCTGTGTTTAAGTATTATAATTGGGTCCCTGGTGCATCTACCAACTCAGAAAACATGAAAAAGAAGAACCCAGTAACTTTGGTTTGCAAGCCTTTCTCTGCAAGCATGTGAAAAAACGAGCCGCTCAGATTTCGCTCCCCTTGTGACATCGGTAGGGATCTTAATATAATATCATCATCCCTTAATCTGCATGTTTCCACCCACGCGCCGCCATTTTGTTTTCACAAGCGACAACGGTGTGCCAGATCGAACTGTTTTGACACTATTTAGAGTCTGGTTAGCTTGGATAGCCTGCAAGTTCATCCTGGCAAGCTCAATTTCTAAAAAAGAAGAGTTTCTGTCAGAGAGAGATTTTAAAAATATTTGTATTATATATATATATATATACAATATATATATATATACAATATATATATATATACAATATATATATATATATATATATATATATATATATATATATATATATATATAAAATTAGACCATTCACAGCATTTGATAGCAATCACACACTTTAGCCTGGTGTGTATGGCTCTGTTAGGCAAACAGGTACGCGGCTATATGGGTTTTGCACAAAAGATTAACATGATGGCACATGCTAGTGATGAGTTGAATCAACTCCACAGCAACTACATAAAATTTATCTACTAACCGTTCAGAAACGTCCAGTTTCATTCTAAGGAGTCACCAACCTTAATCTACCATCTCCCCTGACTTCTTTGTTGGACATAATGGTGGATTCAGCGTTATGATTGGTCAGATCACCTGTCAATCAAACCCCCGGCGAAGAGTCAATTGCTCGGTTTATTCTGATTATTATCAATGCTGAAAAGAGTTATGCTGCATCATATTTTTCTAGAAACCACAATAAAGATTTTTCAGGATTCTTTGCTGAATTGATGATGCATTTATTTGAAATAGAATCTTTTGTTACATTAGAAATGTCTTTGCTGTTGCTTTTGATCAATTTTAATGCATCTTTGATTAATAAAACTATTATTTTTTAAAAACAATTATTTTAATAACCTCAAACTTTTGAACAGTAGTGAATGTTTACAGAATAGGTTTTCACACAGAACAAATAACATACAAAACAAGTCCTTCCTCTCTTTCCAAAGACAAATCTTCAAGTAAAGCAGGTGTGCGACTCAAAACCAGTTAAAACACAATAACACCTTTTTTATGAAGGCCCAATCCCATTATGATTTGAAGGTGGATAATTTATCATTACAAAATATACAAGTTCTGATTGATTTAAAAAATGACAACAGCTCTAAGGCCATTCATAACAGCTATAGTGTTGAAGAACAGCAGTAAAACCGTCCTTGACACCCCGTATGTGACCTCTGGGCACTTATACAGTATTTACTATATGTACTTTGTCATTTGCTGATATATGAGCTAAAACTGGATGTCTTTCACTGTATATTGGTTACCTCAGGGCCACACTTTACCTCTGTTTTACGGCTGTCTGATCTATTTGCCTCCAGTGAACATCAACCGCACTCAGAGAAGAACCCGTCTCTACTGCAATCACCATCCATGACCTTCATAAAAGCCTCTATTTGCTTTAGACAGCGTTCATAAAGTAAAAGACTGTTGATTTATAAATTGTGCAGTGAAGAGGCGGCTATCCTCTCCTGCTACCCTTATGCTACATTACAGGAATCTAAAACGCTGTGATGGAGTTGTAAATCTCACCCCTACATGAAAGATGTGTGCTGAACTTTCCTCTGCTGCTTCTCTCTGATTTTATCTGCAAAACTGATTGCTTATTGATCATTGATATGGAGATAAAAAAAGAGCAAGCACCATAGTCTTGTGAATACTCAACCACTTCCAGAGTGTTTCAGTAATCACCATAACCACAAGTTATTCAACACACTACATTTACATTTATTCATTTGGCAGACAAGTGAGGCAATAAGGGCACCTTAGTAATGGTATCAAAGGTGGAGAGAGTGCTGTTCATTCACAATCCCCACTTTCAATTCCTGCCAGTGTGGGAATCGAACCAGCAACCTTCAGGTTACAAGCCCAACTCCCTCACCATTAGGCCACGACTACCACACTACCAATGAAATTCGACCAGGCCTCGTCTAAAGTTAGCATCGTTTGAATTTTAACGATTCCAATTGTGATTCTGATTCTACTTACTGATTCCAATTCTTATCAATTTTTGTATTTATTATTTATTTTCGATTCCAATAAGGTAAAAAAATAAATAAATAAAAAACTTGTCATTCACATTTAGTCTTACTAGTAATTAAAAAAAAGAACCAATGAACAAATTAGCGATTGTACAAATAAACACTGAAACAAAGGTACAAATTAAACAGTGTTTTTTTAGGTACAGAACCTAATCAAATGTAAAATAACACTGCACTTTACAAATAAAACATAGCTATAGTTATTCAGTCAAGAACAGCGAGTTAATTTCGTCTTTGTCTTTTATTGTTTGATTAACGTCGGCAGGAATATTAGGCTGCTGTCACTTTAAAAGCTGCACGGATCCAATATACAGTTCTCTTTGTCAACTGTTTACATTCCCTTAAGGCATAACTAACTGTGTTTATGGGGACATTTTTGTGACTATTTGCCCATTCAAGTGCAAAAAGACGTGCAAGAGAACTATCAGTATTGTGCACTATTCTGTATGTATGAGAGGCGGCTTTCTGTGCGCTCTATATATATGCATATAACTGTACTCAAATGTTCAGTTGTCATCCGAGACGTGTGTATGACTCACTTGCGGCACATCCTCTGTGAGAATCCCGCCGCCTCGCTCCTGTAGTACCCGGGAGAGCATGTCCGAACGCACCGCCACTCCTGCTGTAAGAAGTCAGGCGCACACTGAATGCACTCCTCCAGTCCCGGCCCTGCAAACACAACCACACTATTAGCTCAACGCTGGTGGTCTAGATTCAGTTTTCAGTTATTTATATTTGCGTTTCATTGGGGTCTTTGCTTGAGGTGTGTTTGGGATGGCTGGTGACAGAGGCTGACGTTAACAATGCAATGTTATCATCAATCAGTGGCCTGACACAATGTACCGGGTTCAGATGATTCGCTGAACATCAGGATCAGACCACAAAGACGACTTTCTTGTCTGCTTCCAGCTGATCAGCTCATCTCTGAGATTAAAGCAAGATTACGAGAGACTTTCTTCTATAGGTCAACCATGTGATCTCTTTCAAAGGCACTTGCACACAATCATCAAAAGCACGTATACTTAGTTTCGGGTCAGTAAGATTTTGTTTCATTTGAAAGAAATAATATTGTAATTCATCAAGGAAGCATTAAACTGATCGAAGCGGACAGTAAAGGCATTTATAATGTTACAAAAGATTTCTATTTCAAATAAATGCTGTCTTTTCGACTTTTTATTCATTAAAAAATGCTACAAATATATGAAGCAGCATAACTGTTTTCAACACTCATAACAAGAAATATTTCTTGAGCAGCAAATCAGAATATTAGAATGATTACTGAAGGATCATGTGATCATGAAGACTGGAGGAATGATGCTGAAAATGAAGCATATGAGCACTTGTACATGCAATTGAAAAATGAGACCTTAAGTACACTGAAATGTTTTGAAACAAACAAAAAAAAATCAGTATTGAATGAAATAAACAAGACTACTGCTCAGTCAACTAATTTAGATGGAGTATGTTGGAGTACATTGTGGGATTGCCGTCTCCAAGAATTATGCATGCCATGCTGCTTTTATAAAATAACAATATTTCCTACTTTGCCCCGGTTTCACAGACCAGGCTTAAGCCTAGTCCCAGACTAAAATGAATGTTTGAACCGTTTTAACGGAAAGCAACTTAAAATAGATCTGAGTGCCATTGTTGTGTCTCAAGATGCACACCAGTAATGTTTTTTTTTCTAAGGTCTGTTTATCAAAGATACTTAAATGTCCTAATTAAACTAAAGGCCTAATCCTGGCTTAACCTAAGCCTTGTCTGTGAAACCAGCCTTAATGTCTTAAAATGCAGCCTAAAATACCCTATAGCTCACTATAGGGTTTGGAATGGAGTCCATGACTATGTTAAATGAGGTAGAATCACACACACACATACACACACAAGCTAATCTGTCAATTTACTTCCCTCCGCCACGCTGTGTCTATAACATTAGCTCTCCACATTGCAGCAAACTTGGAAAGCAAACAACTCACGCCTTATCAGTCGTCTCTGGTGGGTTGGTATAATGAACTAAGTTAATTAAGTTCTATGGCTGAGCAGCAATAGTGAAACAGGACTGGCAGGGGCTCTTTCACTCCTGCTGTCCTGAAAACAAGACAAACTCTTTACTCTTGCGTCTCTCACTGCGAATTGATTCTGCTCCTGTGCTAAACAAGTTAGAGAAGACATTGGATCTCATTCCTCTACTTTTGCATTCAGTTCATTTCATATTCTCAGAGTTATATTTGAGTCAGCTCTGCATCTGCAATGTCCTGAGAGTCACAGTATATTGACGTAAATCAAGTTCTCTCAACTCCGGCCCTCAAGGTCTGTGGCAGTTTCCCGGACTGTAATTTCCAATTAATTCTGAAGACTTTGATTAGTTTGTGAAGGTACGTTTCTGTTGTAGCTGTACTGACCTTTATGACACTACTAGGAATTTTTGTTTATCATTTGCTGTATAAAATTGTGTTTTTGTTCTGAATACAATGGATGACAAATTATTTGTGGCTGTGACATTTATAGTAAGTACAGCAATTTGGAATAGAATAGAATAGAATAGAATAGAATAGAATAGAATAGAGCAGAAAATGACCTGTGCATGTGGAGCAGGAGATCTGGCAAGGGCTGCACTTCATTTCTTCCAAGTTAAAATAAGTTCCATTGGCACACTCTGGAACGCAGGTCATTCCTGCCAGACTTTATCCAGGAAAGAAGAAGAAGAGAGAAAGATTAAACCCATATCACAATTCACAGCAATGTTTCCACTGTTTTCATGGAAAGCAAAAATCATCAGTCTTTCATCATGGGAAGCAAAAACAGCAGTTATATCAAAATAAGAACATTAACATGTGACGGCCATATTTACATATCAACACTTTTTATGCAACATAAGGCTACTCACAAAGAGCAAAACAAAATGTATAATTGAAATTTTATAAAATTATATAATAACAGTCATGTGAAACAGAAAGTACAACCTTTCGAATTCTATGGTTTTACTTATCAAGACATAAAAAAATCATCTGGTCTTTAGCAGATCTTAAAATTAGGTCATTACAACCTCAGATGAACAACAACACATGACATGTTACACCATGTCATTGTTTATTTAACAAAATTTAGGCCATGTGTGACAAACTAAGTACACCCTGTGATTCAGTTGCTTGTAGGACCAACCTTAGTAATAACTTGAATAGCAATAAATTGAAGTAATCATTTTCTTTATGACTTAATCAGTCTCTCAGATCGTTTCTTTATAACATTGCTTCAGGTCATTGAGGTTTATGTGCTTCTCTTAAGACCCCGTCACAGCATTTCATTCAGGTTAAGGTCTGGACTTTGACTTGGCCAGTGCAACACCTTGATTATTTCCTTTTTCAGTCATTCTGGTGTAGATTTGCTGGTGTTCTCGTGATCATTGACCTGTTGCATGAACCATTTTCAGCCAAGCAGTTGGATAGATGGCCTCACATTTGACTCTAGAGTACTTTGGTGTACAGAGGAGTTCATGGTGCTCAGGTCCTGTGGCTGCAAAGCAAGCCAAAAATCATCACCCCTCCACCTGTGTGATGGACAGTCGGTATGAGGCGTTTGTGCTGATATGCTGTTTTTAGTTTTCACCAAACACTTTGGTCTCGTCAGTCGAAAGGACATTCGTTCCAGAAGTCCCGTGGTTTGTTGAGGTTCAACTAACCTAAGCCGTGCTGCCATGATCTTTTTTAGAGAGAAGAGACTTTCTCCTGGCAACCCTTCCGAAAAAGCCATACTTGTTCAGTCTCTGAGCATTACACGGTCTGACCTTTTTGCTGGGACATGCTCTCCTGGGGAGTTTGGTGTCTGTTTTGAATGTTTTCCACTTGTGAATAATCTTCCTTACTGTAGAATGATAGACTTCAAATAGTTTGGAAATGGCCATGTAACCCTTCCTCGATTAATGGCAGCAACAATTGCTTCTCGAAGGTCATCGCTGATGTCTTTCCTCCTTGTCATTGTGTTAATACACACACCTGAAGTCTCCAGACCAGCAAACTGCCAAAACTTCTGCTTTTCTAGAGGTGATCACACTTGATGATGATCAATTAATCAGCGGCATTTGATTATTAGCACCTGACTTTGTTTTTTGTAAAATAAACCATTACATGGTGCAATATGTCATGTGTTGTTGTTCATCTGAGGTTGTATTTACCCAATTTTAAGACCTGCTAAAGACATGTAAAACCATAGAATTCCAAAGGGTTGTACTTTATTTTTCACATGACTGTATATTATAGAAATTAGAAATAAAGTATTTTAATATTTAGAATAGTATGTTTTATGTATATAATAAATTATTTCCAAGTTCACACTGTAACCAACATGCACAAAAATATTGTTTACCCTAATTGTTATTATTACTATTACTACTACTACTACGGAATTTCCGTTATATATTATAGAAATAAATAAAAGTATTTTAATATTAAATAAAAGTATTTTTGTCAGTTACAGTATTTGCATTATTTTACTAACCCTTAAAGAATATTCCATTATTTTTAAGTTTACACTGTAACAAACATGCAATGTTACATTAAAATCATTAATTGTTATTATTTGTTTGACAATTAAATCGACAGATAAAATTTTATAATTGTAACAGCAAACAGAGTATAACTACAAACTATTTACACAAAGAGCTAAATAAAAAATACATAGTAATATATTTAATATATTATTATTATTATTATTGCTATTATTAATAAAATTATTATTATTAAATATGTATTGTTATATAATGGAAAGTCCACTTTGTTAAAGTAATAACAATATATATTTATTAATAATAATAATAATAATAATAATAAGTTACAGTGACAAGTATAATATTCTTAATATTAAAATAGTTCTTAAAATAGTATTTTTAAAATATATAATGGAAAGTCCACTTTGTTAAAGTAAAATTTTAAAAATACTGTTTTAATAACTATTTTAATATTAAGAATATTATACTTGTCACTGTAACTTATTATTATTTTATATTTTTTTATTTATTTTTTATATTTTGATATTATTTTATTAACCCATAAAGAAAATACATTATTTCACACTGTAACCAACATGCACCAAAATAGTCAATTCAATTGTTAACTGCTTTGTTTATCTCCAGATAAAAACGTAATTGCGACAAACGTGTAGATACGGCTCCTTTAAGCTTTTAGCGCTCTAAATGTGGCACAGACTAAAACCGGTGTCGAAGCATATTATATTTTCAAACAAATCAGAGTTTACCAGCGACTCTGAACCCGAGACAAGACTTAATGTGTGTCTGAGAAAACAACTCCACAATCTTCTTCACAGTGGGCTGATTTAGTCTTGGCTCAAAGAACTGTTTTGTTAGGGAACTGTGGGTCAGTGGTTAAAAATGACAGGGGAAGAGAACAGTTTCAATAATCATTCGAGCAAGTGTGACGCAGAGAATGTGAATCTAAAAGACTCCAGGCATTTGGTCTCCATCCGCACTTCAAAACACGGCACATCACGATATATAACCCTGACAGATTAAATGTTGCAGAGAGGTCACGGCGTAACGCATGCAGCGTTTTACCCTTCACAAGACCAGACTGCCTTTCAAGAACTAAAGCCTGGTCTGTCTCAGTACGGCTCGCCTAAACCACAGCAAAGACAGCATGCATAAAGATGACCAAATGCACCCTAGATGTCCTAAACCGACATAAAACACCAAAGCCTCACTTCTTACGCCATTTCATCTGCACCAGTATGTCATGAGAATTCATAACTCAATATATATTGTGCAAAGAGGGGTCACAATTCTGCAAAGAAAGTAGTTACAAGAGACTTTTATATGCTTAATAGTCGCAAACATTTGCTTTTTTACACTGCAACAATCCAGCAATAATCGAATGTCCTTGGGACACATTTTAAAAGACCAGAGTAGCAGTTCAACACTGGACATGAAGTTGTGCATTTCTGTCTAATCAGGTTGTTTTGTGCAAATGTTGATTAAGGTGCTTTGTTTTCCTGCAGTGAACATTGTAAACTGAAATAGCTCTGTTTAATTGTATTACCTGAAGCCATCCTTACAGGCAGTGCATCTGTCGGCATCTCTCAAGCATTTCAAACAGTTCTCATGACACTTCAGGCACCGTCTCTGGCCTGGAAAGGAAAAGTGACAAAGATCACATACACAATCAAAGACAGACACACTAGTGTACTACTCATACTATGGAGTAGAGGTGGGTGATATGACCATTCTTATTTCACGATAACGATATAGTTATTTTATTTCATTTCTGTAATTAAAAATGAGAAAAAGCGCCAAATTACAAACAATAGGACATGCAATATAACAAAAATATGAATTAATTTAAGTTTCAGGTACAATAGGGTTATTTAACGTTAGTGAAGACTGTGCAATATTTAATTTTTACATTTTATTATAACATTTCTGTACTAATTCTATTAATTAAATATGAATTTATTGTTATTAAAGAGCAGTAAGTTATTTTATCTTTTGTTTTATTCACATTAATGACACAGAGTAGCAGGTATATTAGGCTGCTGTCACTTTAAGACCAAACGCACAGATCTATTATACTGATACACATCCAGTTTACATCCAGCTGTTTACTTTCACCTGAGACATGACTGTTTTTACATGAATACTCCACATGATGGGGATTTTGACAATCACGTGTATATATTCGACCATTCAAGTGCAATAAGACATGAAAGAGAACTGAATTCACGAGTCGCGCTTTCTGTGCGCAGTCAGCGCGTGAACCGCATTGAGATGTACGATAAAGCCAAATTTATTAGCGCACAATACACATCGTTTCAAAGCAGATTTACAGAAAGTTAGAATGTTATGTCCATTAATCCTTCTGAGTGCTTTAACAAGTTTTAGGTCCGGGTGATATGACGATATATAACAATATACAAGGGATCATCTGGATTTAGATCGACCTAAATTGTATTTATAGTGTTGTCTAGTAGATAAAGCTTACTCAGGTTTCGCCAAGAACATATAAATGTCAGGAAACCTGATTCCAGGCCAATGTCACAGTTCACAGACCTTCATATGTTACTTGCGTATGGAAAAGAAACAACACAACCTCGGCATCCGATTTTAGGCCTTCCCTCTCTCTAACGTCTCTTCAGCACTGGAAAGCTTTTCTAATATTATCGCAGGTCCTAAAGTTCTTGCCTGATCATAACTCTTCTTTCTCCAGTGATATTCCTCTGACCTTTTCTCTTTTATAATGTCTCTCAGCCATCTCTCTTTCAAGTGCCTTTCTTCAAGTCTCCTTCTTCACTCTCTCTCCTCCCCTATAATGAGTGGACACGCCCCTTGCTGCTGATTGGCTCACTCTTTTCCCCCATAATGAGTGGATACACTGCTGATTGGCTCACGCTCTCTCCCGTGGACTAGAGCTGCACGATTAATCGAACAATTAGAAAATGTTCTTAAACACGATTCTGCAAAGGCTGCGATTATTTTTTTTATGCGCAGCTTGTCAATGAAGTACGGCTCCGAATGCTAATCCATCAAAAAGCACTGGGAGTTTGAGTCGCTTATAATGTACATTTGAAAAAGCAATACGCAGCAAAACTTTATAGACATGAGAAGCATTTATTAACATCTTGTCCAAAAAAAGACAACATTTAATAACATGTTTTTACTCCAAACTCGCTTCATAACGACAGTTGAGCATCCTTCTGTGAGATGATGTGGCTTCTTACACAGAATAAGGCGCTCGTGTATTAGTTATGTTTAATCAAAGCATTTCAATCTTCTGTTTATTCAGCTACAGCAATAGTATGATGCCCATAGAAATTTGTACGCGTGTTAAACGGCGTGCCATCTTCTTCTGCGGCAGGGCATATTTGGAGTTTTTGACCAAAAAAGCAAAACTGTGCATTAAATAATCGCAGCTTTTGCCAAATTGCGTGTGGTTTAAATTGCGATAAATCGTGCTCCCCTATTGTGTACACGCCCCCTACTGCTGATTGGCTCACTCTCTCCTCCCCCATAATGTGTGGACACGCCCCCTACTGCTGATTGGCTACAAGTGTGTTGTGCTGCTCAGTCCGATCCAGCGGTTCTCAGAAATGGCTTACTGCACCTTCACATTTGCCAATTTAAAGCAGTTTTACCCTGCAGAGATGACACATTAAAGAGGCAAATATACCGGGTGTTAATACAGATGGTGTCAGTCACAGTCACATGTATCACACACTGAAACATCGATGATTTATTCACGTACAAAATGAACCGAATACATGTGCATCTGGACGCAATTCATACTTGGGTATGTGCAAATTTCACCCATTCATGCTGCCACTAAACACATATCCAATCAACATCTGTTCCACATGCACGCCTCTGCATGTGTTCAACAGCTGAGGCCAGCGAGCACAAACCGTGATAAACCAAGTCTTTGCTGGCTTTTATCGTCCTCATACGCATCACAGGCGGACTGTGAAAGACGCTCAATCAACAAGCTGATTTGTGGAGATAACTAGAGCTCATCTCCATCCCAGCATCTGTTATCAACAAGATGGAAACAACAAGGGACAATAAACCCACAACAACCCTCATGCAAATGCAAAATTAGTCAGAAATATGTAAAAGACCCTCTTCTTTTGCTTTGCATGGACCGCCACCCTTCAGTGCTGACTGATGCAAACATGCTCTGTTCTGAGATTATATAGGCAGCATTTTAGAGGAAAAGTTCAGCAATAAATAAAAATTCTGTCACTATTTATTCACCCTCACTTTGCTCCAAACCTGCAAAAACTGTTCATTGTTTTAACATCATGTTTCAGATATTCTTTAATTAAAGGAATATTTTATATATATATATATATATATATATATATATATATATATATATATATATATATACACATACATATAAAAATTTTATATTTCTATATTAATTTTATATATATATATATATATATATATATATATATATATATATATATATATAAATTTTATATTTCTATATTAATTTTATATTTTATATATATATATATATATAAAAAATTATATTTCTATATTAATTTTATATATATATATATATATATATATATAAATTTTATATTTCTATATTAATTTTATATTTTATATATATATATATATAAAAAAATATATTTCTATATTAATTTTATATTATATATATATATATAAAAATTTTATATTTCTATATTAATTTTATATTATTTATATATATATATATATATATATATATATATATATATATAAACATTTTATATTTCTATATTAATTTTATATTATTTCTCTCTCTCTCTCTCTCTCTCTCTCTCTATATATATATATATATATATATATATATATAAATTAATTTTAATAATTAAATTAATAGCACCTGTTTTATAAATGCAAGTAAATTGCAACATTCTTACTTTCTTTTATATGGTTCGAAAATAAAAATGCAAAAATTAAAATATTGCTTAAAAAGTTTACTTCTTAAAAACATGAACAAAAGATGGCTGATTATTGGAATAAATTAGTTTTACAAGGAAATACTGTTTCAGTCTTTCTACTTTTCTGCTTCATAATTTCAAATAAATTGGTTCTCCAAGTAAATCCTACACGTAATTTACTGGACAAATATGGTTATTCAGAAAGTTCAGCTCAATAAACACATAAGCGTAACGCAACAATGGGCGTCCCATCTTTATTGGACTCACCCTCGTCATGGAAGCAGCCGGTGGGACAGGTTTCCACACAGACGCTCTCCTTCGAGTAGAAATAAAGACCTCTGCGGCAAGATCTGCACTCGTTTGGTCCACGGCCGACACATTTCTCACAGCCTCTGTAACAGCGACGACATCTACGGGCGTCTACGTCCTCAAAGTAGCCCAGTGGACAGTGACTAACACACGTCCTACGAGGAGGACAAGAGATGAAGAAAAATGAGGGGAGCATAAATCTCATGTATATTCTCAAAATATCGACTTTATAAAAGGTACTTTTTGTCAACACTATATTTAAAGTGGGAAACATATCAAATACTCCTGTACCATGACTTTGTACATACTGCCCACAACTATCTATAACACTAAACCGAAACGGTGGTTAAATATAATTGTCCTCTTTCTAGACGACACCTTTACCTGCCACTTTTGAGGCTGCCCAGACTGAAGTGGATGCAGTTGAGGCAATGATCAGCGTCCGGCCCGTCGCAGCCCTGATCGCCACATTCACGGTGACACGGACCTGAAATATAATGACAAACAAGCAACGCCATAAATCTGATTCATAGATATACAAGATAACAATTACATTCATTCATTTAACAGATTCTTTTATTCCACACGACTTACAAATGAGGAACATAAGCAAGTGGTTAGAGTCAACATTTCCAGATTTATCATAATAATAAAGCTCATTAGGTTGATCTCAACCAGTGTTTCCCAACCCTGTTCCTCGAGGCACACCAACAGTCCACATTTTGGATGTCTCCCTCATCTGCCCCCTTTATTTTCCATCTTGGAGTTTCTGCAGATGAGCTGATGAGTTGATTCAGGTGTGTTTGATTAGGAAGAGTTGCAAAATGTGTAGTGTTGGTGTGCCTGCAGGAGCTGGATTGGGAAACGCTGATCTAGACGATCATTTTTGGACTAGGAATTGTTCATTTTGTACTATATCACATAAGATAAAAGCATAGAACATTTCTTTGCTTTGCTTTTAAGTCTAATGTTCTTTCAGGTTTCAGTTCTGTTTACATGGTTTCTAGAAACGGCAATTATCTTACACTATCAAGTAACAAGTACAATCATATTTATATATAATACATATTAATATGATCATACTATTCATTAAAACCAAGTCAAATGAAAGTGTGAGTTTTTAAACATCTTATTCGTTGCTTCAATAATAATAATAAATAATACAGAAACAAATTTATATAGATCATGTATTTGTTATTAACTTGTAATATAACTTGTATTTGTTATTACTAGCTGCTGTTAGCTTTTATTATTAACATCGAACTTCTTTTCACTCCATTAGTAAACAAAATGTTCTGCATTTACATGATTTCATGTTTCTTGTTCGTCACCTGCCCCTTTTGCATGTTCTTCCTCATTTTAAATGGGTTTTGGAAGAGTTGATAATAAATATATATACACTACCGTCCAAAAGTTTGTGGTCAGTACGCTTTTTTAATTAAATTGATACTTTTATTTAACATGGATGTATTAAATTGATCAAAAGAGACAGTAAAGACATTACAAACTTAACAAAAGATTTCTATTTTAAATAAATGCTGTTCTTTATTCTATTGTTCTACTGTTCCTATTGATCAAATTATCTTAAAAAACGCATCAGAAATATACAAACTAAAATACGAACTGTTTTCAACACTGATAATAAATGTTTCTTGAGCATCAAATCAGCATATTTGAATGATTTCTGAAGGATCATGTGACACTGAAGACTGGAATAATGATGCTAGAAATTTAGCATTGCATCACATGAATATTTTACATTTAAAAAAATATTACAATAGAACAGTTATTTTAATTTGCAATAATATTTCACAGTTTTTACTGTCTTTTTGATCAAATAAATGCAGCCTTGGTGAACATAAGATTAAAAATAAAAAAATCTTACCGACCCCAAACTTTTGAACTTGTCTAGGTATTACTGAGAGTACCATTATATTCCTCCTCTTCCTCCTCTTCATGCTCAGGGGCTCCTGGCACAGAATCAGGGGTTTTCAGCTCCTTGCCTGTGGGAATTTCCAGCATCCTGGAGCGAGAGTGATGGGAACCCTGGGTTTGGTAGGGGTGTTCAGATGTGCCGTGCAGGATTAGTGTCCACTCCTTCAGCTTACCTGAGAGAGAAGAAAGAGCAAGAGATGAAGCAATGAAGTCAGACAAAGAAAGTTCTGCTATGCATTGCAATGAATCATCAATCCTGACGAGAAACCAAGAGAAAAAGATCTGCAGAAAGTTTGCAAAAATGTCATTAATTTAAAGTTAGAAACATACTTGATGCAAGTTCAAGAATGCTAACAATTCCAAACAAGCAGAAAAAAATATCTGTGAAGAAAAACCTGGACAAAAGTCCATCTGGGACTGCTTATGAATTTTCATTTTTATTAGGATGCTGCCTAAGAAATCTGCTGCCCGTAGAGACAGCAAAGCAGTTTACTAGGTTTTAAGAACATAGCTGATGTAAAACGTTATACATTGTACAGGTTCTTTTTTTTTTTTGAAAAACATGATGTAAGAAGTAAAGCTACAATTGACCCTATGCAAACAGTTTGATTGACAGGCGATCTGACCAATCATAACCCCGAATCCGCCATTTTGTCCGATAAAGCAGTCAGGGGAGTTAGTAGATTAACGTTGGTGAACTTGAAAAATTGTGTGTCCTCACGTCTTTCCGCGCTTGAAACAACATTCCTTCTGATGTTCATTCATGTTTATTTGATGCTATAAATGAACTAGTATGAAGGTTCACGAGCCGCTTGAAGGAGCTACAGCAATCCGTCATGACACATTAAAGAAACACTATACACTATTTACGGTTTAAACTTCTTTAAAAAATTACGATATATTAAATATGAAACTGTTTCATACGTTGTCATTATCCTCTTTGCTCCAGGATGTATTTTTCACTCCGTGAGAACATGATGTGTGGCGTGCGAGCGTATGGCTTATCGGGCATAGCAACAGTAACTAAAGGGGGCGGGTCTTAGCAAAGGGTCAATTACTGCATCTAGAATTACACAACATTAGAATTGGGCTCAGAATTTGGGAACAGAGTCACATGTTTTAGGATTACACCATGTCTAGACTGGACATAATTGGAATCGCACCACATTGGCTTTAGGTTGTCTGCGCTGGAAGCATATTCGGTCTGAACTTCATTCCTTACCCAAAACCTCTGGGTTACGCATCTGAGAGGGCGAGTCGGATATCTCCAGGGTCCACGTGCCCTCCGCACTTTCCCCCCAGCAATGCACTGTCATGAACTCCCAGTTCCTGAAGCCCTCGTTGGAGTTATCGAACAATCTGGAAGGCAGAAGAAACAGAGTGGTTAATGTTTTAGAGAGAAGAAGAGGATAATGAAAATAAGCCAAGTCATCTGTTACACTCATTTCTGCATCACTGGTAACCGCGCATCATTCCCAGTTGAGATCCTTCAGAGGAGGAACACTGAACATCCTCGAAAATACATGCCAAATAAATGCAACAAACTAAAGTGATTAAACTGTCTTTTAATCTAATCTACTAATGTGCAGATGCATACATCTATTTAAAATTTTATGATTTTAATTGTTTAAATGTATTGGTAATACTTAAAGTCGCATTAGTTAATTCATTTACTAACAGCGATCAGTACATGCGTTACACTAATTAATAATCTTTGTTGAGGTAAAAATATTTACATATTAAGATTCATACATGCTTTCGAAGTACTTTTCTATTGTTAGTTCATGTTAATTAAATTAACAAAAATAGACGATGGAAAAACAAAGGGAGAGGATCAGCTTTCGTTTCTGCTCTGACAGCTGCAAGACCGGCCAAGAGCTGTGAGTGTGTGTTAGACATCAGGACTGGTGAGAGAACACTGTGCTTGGTACATTTTTCCTCTTCAAACCAAACTTGGCTCTTCAGCCAATAAAGTTTAAATCTCGTCTGGCTAGCGCTCTTCCCATAATGTTTAATCATTAGGGCAGTAGCTGGAGAGCAGATTTTTGTGGCTGTTTGAACACATTCGACCACATGAGCGTTTACACTATGATCCAGTTGAATACGTTTTCGACTACCTCTGGAAGTGATCGAAAGTGGACTGTATTTAGCGTTGTCCACTTGTGATCTGATCAACCAAAACGCATCTTAATATCAGGAGTAAACAGGGCCTTTAATGTTTGTGGTTACAGGGTTAGATCACCCAAAAATGAAAATTCTGTCATCATTTAATCATCAAACAGATGACGGGCCCATTATGGCTACCATCAACCATTCGATTACCAACAGTCTTCATTTTTGGGTGAATTATCCCTTTAATGCAATAAAACAATAAAAAGCAAGACAGATTTTATATAAAAAAAAGACCCCCCCCCCCTCAAAAAAAAAAGAAAGAAAAAAAACACAAAATGAGAAAGGAAAATAAAAACCATTTAGACTGAGCATGTTTGATCAATATCAATTTAAACCTCAGCCTCTAAAGAAAAATCCATCACTTCAGACAATTACATCACTCGTCAGAAGTGTACAAAAAGATAAACAACTATCTGCTCCTCGTCATCCAAAACAAAATGGCATTCACATGCTGGCGCTGTGCAGCAGGGTTCAGTGGGAAGGAGTCCATGGGTCTGATTTGTGTTTGCACCTGTGAAGCATGAGTCGACGTCACACCACTGCATCATGGTGATTGAGCAGATGGATGCTTTGGCTCCGTTTGTGTGAGCTCGGAGCAGCTGGCATGACGTGGTGCTATAAACTTCGCTCAGGTCAGACAGATCATGTTCCATCGTAGGTGTATTACTGTAAATATGTTTACAGTATTAGAGACAAGAAAGAGTCTGTGGTTGACATTAAAGGGACGCTCCATCCAAAATTATAAATCCTGTCATCATTTACTCGCCCTCATGTTGTTCCAAACCTGTATGACTTACTTTATTCTGTGGAGCACAGAAGATATTTTGAAGAAATATTGTTTGGTTGGGAACCAAACAGCACTGAATCCCATTGAAAACAGACATTTCTCAATATCTACCGTTATATTTCACAAAAGAAAGTTTCCATGAAAGGGTGTACATGCTCTGCAACAATGCTTAGGTAGGTGGTGTGTCAAAGTAACATCCACATGGATGTCAGGACCCAAGGTTTCCCAGCAGAACATTGCCCAAAGCATCACACTGTCTCACACTGTTCTTCCCATAGTGCATCCTGGTGCCATGTGTTCCCCAGGTGAGTGACACACACGCACCGGCCATCCACGTGATGTAAAGGAAAATGTTTCATCAGACCAGGCCACCTTCTCCCATTGCTCTGTGGTCCAGTTCTGATGCTCACATCCCCACTGTTGGCTCTTTCGGTGGTGGACGGGTCAGCACAGGCACCCTGACTGATCTGCAGCTCCATACGCAAACTAATGCACTGTGTGTTGACACGTTTCTATCAGAACCAGCATTAACTTCTGGTTCAATTTGAGCTCCAGGAGCTCGTCTGGCCAGCCTTCGCTCCCCACGTGCATCAATGAGCCTCAGCCGCCCATGACCCTGTCGCCGGTTCACCACCGTTCCTTCCTTCGACCACTTTTGATAGATACTGACCACTGCAGACCGGGAACACCCCACAAGAGATGTTCTGACCCAGTTGTCTAGCCATCACAATTTGGCCCGCGTCAAACCGGCTCAAATCCTTACGCTTGCCCATTTTTCCTGCTTCTAACACATCAACTTTGAGGACAAAATGTTCACTTGCTCCCTAATATATCCCACCTACTAACAGGTGCCGTGATGAAGAGATAATCAGTGTTATTCACTTCTCCTGTCAGTGTCATAAATGTTATGCCTGATCGGTGTATTATTATATTTTATATATATATATATATATATATATATATATAATATAATATTATATATATATATATATATATATATATATACACACACACACACACACACACATACATACTGAAGGGGTGGATTCTGGAATCCACTGGCGCTTCAATATATATATATTTTGAGCGATTTATCACAAAATTATCTTTCTAAATGAATTATTTAGAATGAGTAACTTCAACTTATGTTAAAGCCTTTAATTTCCTTTTCATTTTCAAACACTAGAAAATAATGTTGTATATTGTCTGTACCTCTGACTGAGAGAAAACTACAACTTATCAGTATGTTTTGGGAAAGTTTCCTGTTCAGAGCAGAGCTCAGATCAACTTCAGCCTTGAAGAAGCTGTGAATCATGTGTATCTTTGTATGTGCGCTCAGTGTTCTGTACAGGTCTGTTATGGGTACTGGTGGACTGTTGTCATCTGGACTGGAGACCTGAAGGCGCCTAGGCCTGACCTAGAAGGACATTCTGTGCCTAAGTTCAGGGTCCGATCGTCAGCATCATAATGGAAGAAGATATGCTTCTGATTATCTGTCCATGTGTGGAAAATTATTAGTTTTGTCTAGTATTCTTAACCAATCAGTATCTTAGTAATGACGTAGTTACTGGACTCTGTTAAAGTATAATTGTTGTGGAAATGTGAATGTATGAGAGAGAGAGCGGCCTACGAACTCCTTGTGAGACTTGAAGCTGCTTCTGCTGATGAAACTTCATTTATCATATCTGGTCTTTTGGGTCTTTAACTGTAAAATCCCCTACAATACACACACACACACACACACACACACATTATATATATTATATATATGTATGTACATGCATGCTTTTTTTAAACAGACTTTTCTTAGAGTGAATGAACATATTTATGTTATACATTTTACATGCAAATAGAGTTAAACCTGCAGAATCAACTGCCCAAAATTATTGTATAAAAAACAACAAAAGAACAGTATCAAAATAATTGTAAAATATCTTCTTCCTCCTCTAAACAAAATCTACAGGAGGAATCGAACTGCAATTATTTCTGTATCCTTCATTACAATAACCGGCATTCAATTATTCAACCATTGGTATGTTTTTAGAAAGGCTGCATTATCTTTAACAGCAACCAAAATGACTGAAAGCTAATGGTGTGTTCAAGTCATGTTGAAAAGATCATATTTATGAGTTGAAAGCACCATAAAGTTGTAAATAAGAACATTCTGAGCTCCGATCTTTACGAGTTGGGGACGTGTCCGTGAGAGACGTAGCAAAATACCACAATACTTAGTTTAGGTATTTAGCAGTGACATTGTTAGACTTTTTATTTACAACAAAATAACGTAATTCCCTGCACAAAATATCATGGCCTTGTAATATAACAATATAATATGTAACAAAGTTTGCCGTGGCGTTTTTTTAATGAAAAAAAAATATATTAAAGCAAAACACACCTGATGCACATTCTTTGTGCTTCATTTTCTAGAAGTAGAGTTTAAAAACCTTTTGTGTAGTTGATTAAGAGAAGGTGTCGTTACAGAAAAACCATGTGATCACTTGTCCACGTGTGTTTCACATGGTAATTTTATGTTTCACATCGGAATTTACATGGGATTCACACGAAAATGTTCCAAAGCACACATTTCACATGTGAAATTTAACGTGTGAAAAATGTTAAAAATAAATGTACAAATTTCACCACTATCTTGCTCCAATGAAAGGGTCTTGAACGCACCAGATGTCATAAACACGACTTCTCAACCTGTAAATACGAACTTCCCAGGAGGACTTGAACTCACCATAATATTAGGTTCACACAGGATAGCTAATATCCTATGGGGCCTCGGTGAGATCAGCTGAAAATGAAAGTCATTTAAGTGTCCTGGCATGAATGCAAACATTTATGAACCAAACATCCTGGAAATCATTTGCTTCCGCCTTTTTTAAAAGTTTTTGTGTGTTTTGATTAATCGCTATGATCAGCATGAACTCACTCTCTAAGTGTCAGATATCAACAAAAGGGCGGCTCGCATTTGCTCATGCGGCGTGCGGTCCGTCTACTAGCGCTTCCTTTGAACTGCACTCATACTGATAAAAACACTTCTTCCCCTTGAGCTCGTCCACAATCACACTACTAATGAGAGCTTTGCAAAGCTGCCAATTCTGAACTTGGCCTTTTTACGGCCCTTGTTAACAGGCTTGGAAGGGAATTTCGCACATTACATCTGCGTGCTTTCTTCTCCCGCCACCAAGCTGAGGCGGTCTGCGCTATAAGGAGACGGTAAATCTGAACTGCATTTGGCCCTGGCAGCGTGCATGTTGAATAAATGAGATGAAGGGAGGTCTCAACCACAGCATCCCTCTCCAACTGGAGCGATAATTCAAGGCAAATGTCTTTCCTGGCAATTTGCATGCGTCATATGGACGACGCTCCATCAACTCTTAGCACTGAAAGCCCGGGGTGAGAAAGCAGGCGAGCGGGGCGACTGCTGGCCGTTCATAAATACTCTCCAAACGCGGGAAGCCCCATTAGGCTGTCATGTCTGTTATCACAAAAGCAGATGCTCTGTGGGAGATGTTTGTGAAGGGGCGGATTTTGACAGGTCTTCCGTCTCCATGCGGTAAATAAGACAAGGAACGTCAAAACAATAAGCTTTCTGTGGAGAATTGAGAATGGAGGGATTTTCACGTAGACAAACTTGGAGTGACAGACATTGTTCAGGATAGAAAAGATGACAGCAGCATTTTATTTCTCCAAATCTTTTTGGCATTTCATGTCTGAAAAGACACATTTGCCATAATAGCAATTTTGTTATGTTGTAGCCTTGTGCTGAAACGCTTTATTTTATGCATTTGATTTTAGTAACATTCTTGGCATTTAAAGGCACAAGGTTTTTTTCACCGCTAGGGGGCGCTAAACTCTTCAAAACAATAAAGACGTAGATCGATGACAGTGAATGAGCATTGTCGTCATGCCGATGGATCTAATGATGTTAATGGGGAAATAATGTTTATGGATGATAGGGACAGATATCAGATACACACGCGAGATATAAAGGAATGAGGACATTTCATTCGACCGAAATACTCCCAAGTGCTGAAATACTACTCATGCAGGTCAGTTTATTTGATGAATTAAAACTGTGAGGTAACGCAGCGCTGTTTCACTTAGTCTAATGTTACACTCATACTAAACTGCATTTGAGTGTGTTGAAAATAGTAATGTGGCCTACATTTGTTTGCCTTGTCTAATAACGTGCAAGAGCGCCGTCTCTGTCAAGTCGAAGTTTGTCGCAGAAACGCCACTAATATTGATCTATTGATATTGATATTGATATTGATTTATTTCTCCTTTTGTCACAAAGTTTGCTTGCCATGATCCATAATGTTTGGACGAAACCACAACAGCGCTCCGCTAGATGTTACACAGCTGTTCACGTCTGTTGTTATGGTTACTATGCAGTACAAGCGGAAACCATGAATAACGCAAATATTACGTCACTGACAGGCGACAAGTGACAAGGGAGGGACGGACACTATTTAAAATTGTGAAATTTCTCTGACTTTACAAATTCTTGGAAACATTTAGAATAATGCAAGTACACAGCTGTGCGAAATATGTAACACTGTGCAAGTGGTTTTTGGATATTTTAATATAAAAATCTTACATATCGTGCCTTTAAAGTCACATTTCCTCCAATAAATGTGTATTATTCTTCAAATCCAAGAAGAAAAAATAATTATGTAGGATTTAAAATAATTATTTTAGTATGTTACAGCCAAAATTATTTGATGTACGTTTGATTGCACTAACATTTTTAACATTCAAGGCCCTATTTTAACAATCCAAGCGCATGGCGCAGGTGCACTGAGGTCGTGTCCGAATACACTTTTGACAGTTTAACGACAGAAAAAAAAAAAAGGTCAGCGAGCCAAGTGCAAAAGGATTGTCTCTTAATAAGTCATGGGTGTGTTTTGGGCGTAACGTGCAATAAACTAATCAGAGTCTCGTCTCCTATTTACGGTGGCCGAGAGGGCTCAACGCGCTGCAAATAAGAAAACGCATGCAAATAAAAATAAAAAAAACGCATGCAAATAAAAACAAAACGTGATCATCAGTTTGACAACACATGTGCTGCAAATCCTCACAACACAAGCAAACACAAAAACGAGCTGCAAATACACAAACGCGCTGCAAATACACAAACCACAACGGAAATGTTTCAAGGGGACCCCAAAAAGTGACGGACCCTACTTCGCAACAGCACCAACTAAAAAATATTAAATATATTAAGTAGGCATTAACTCCATGTAATGTGTTTCACTAACAGAAATATGTGGCATTGTTGTTAACTCATAAAACTTTAAGAGATGATAATTTAGTGGATGATTTAAAAATATTCGTTAATCAACTGTAGCATACTAACGTAACGTCATCGTAACGGCCGCCTGAGGACTTTATTAAAAATTATTTATTAAAAAAAACACTTTATTAAAAATAATAAATACATGAAATAATGTACACTTGTTTATTTTTGTTTGCAGTTTTTATAGTATTTAATGATTGTGAACATATTGTGCACTCAAATGCTGTACACTATATAGGGATTAGTGAATAAGTGAAGGGTGAGTTGAACTGGTTTTGGACACAGCTAATAAGCAAGTCCTAGTAGGGTCCGTCACTTTTTGGGGTCCCCCTTGAAACATTTCCATTGTGGTTTGTGCTATTTGCAGCGCGTTTTTGTATTTGCAGCGCGTTTTTGTGTTTGCTTGTGTTGTGAGGATTTGCAGCACGTGTTGTCAAACTGATGATCACGTTTTTTTTTTTTGCATGTGTTTTTTTTTTATTTGCATGCGTTTTTTTTATTTTTTTTTATTTGCATGCGTTTTTTTATTTGCAGCGTGTTGAGCTCTCTCGGCCACCGTACCTATTCCCTTTAAAAGACAGCTGTGCTCGCATCATGGCGGATTCGCTATTTACATGGCAAGTGGAAAGACTGAACGCTTCTACAGAGAGGAATCCTTTTATTTTTTATTATTTAAAAATGTTTGTGTGCTGCTGCGTTTTCCTGTGTAACAAGCAGAATGTAGGCGCAATTACTAATGTGCCCTTAGACCAGGTTTGTGTTGGTCAATGGAGTGTTTTCAGTTGCCTCAAAATAGCCATGCGCTTGAACACACCTCGTTTTCAGACCAGCACGCCCATGGGTGAACAGATGGGTACATTTGCTATTTGAATTCGGATTGCGCCGGGTGTATGACAGGGCCCTCATTGTCTGAAGACCCACATTTCCCTTAATAAATGTGTAATACCCTCCAAAAACAAGAACAAAACTATGCAGGATTTAAAATAACAACAGCAATCATAAAATATTTGATTCAATAGACATTTTTGTTTACTTGTGTACGATAATCAGTTCTGGTCCCGTGTTGTGTTGCCACTGTAAAGTCTGTGTCCTGAAGCAAAAGCAGCTGAGAACGAGTGATTTGGATTGTGTGAGAGATCTATTCGTGAGGGCTATGAGAATGAGTCTCAGCATCATAACTATGCAGTGAAAACTGCTAAGAGAATACTAAACTGCACTGACGCGGAGAGCAGAGGAGATTTAGAGAGTGCAGAGCATCAAGACCAACAGAGAGGATATCAAACCGCTGTGTGATTGACAGGATGAAGCTTCCTGTGTGACAGAAACCAGAGCGGCCAGATCAGAGCCCGTCAGCGCATGTAGACCCCTTTAGAATACACTACGGTAAAAGTAGGATATTACCATATTAGTGTGCAGATGTTTGTATGAGGGTAACCTGAGATTCTGTCATTTCTGTAATTACATCTATAATTACTGTTGACCCTTCCTTCATAAAGACACTTAATTTAGAGTGTGACCAAAAAAACATAAATATCGTAAAATATACCTTATAGGTAAAATTGCATAAATTTGATTTGTTTAAAACAACTTTATTATCAGTTAGTGAATTATAAAAATAAAAAAAAACGGACTTAAAATTAAAAATATTTTTGGATGAGAATGAGAATAACTTCTCTGAAAACGTTTCTAAAAATTTTTTTTTTTTTAACAAAAAGGATTTTTGAATAGTTTCTGGTGTACCTTTTGTGCATACGCACACTTTTAGGATGAAATCTACGTAAAGAACTCTACGTGTAAGAACTCTTCTATCATTTCCTGTCCTGTCCACAATCCAACCAATAAAAAGTGGCAAAAATGACAAGTGTTGTTTGACTTTAGCAGCACCACTAAAAATATAAAGCAGCTTTTGTCTCTTGTAAATCCAGCTGTACATACACATGTGTGTAAGTGAGCATCACCTCTGAGCAAGTAGCTGTGATCGCGTCCCCGAGGGCGATATAAGGTTGATCTCCAGGTCTCCTCTGCGAGGGTGGACGATGAGGACACGCACCACCACATGCTCCAAGAACACCACGTGTTGATCTGGCTGTTCGCTGCAGCCTGTGGTCGAGATGCTGGCGTTCAGTTTCTGATCTGCTCGAATGTACCTGCGGATCAAATGTAGAACGGGTCAGAATCTAAAACACAGATCTGCATTCGTCGACTCAACATTAGGCTCTTATGAGGGAAAATATGAATACAGTCAATAAATGGTGATTTTACTGATTTTAAAAAGATTCTAAAAAGCTTTTAGAACCCTGATGGGCATTTTCAGACCTGTAGATCATTTGCTTTGTTCTTCATTTGTTACAATGTTGCATTTTATGTAACATTTCCCAATATGAATTATGAGACTGCTTGGTTCATTGGTCCGCTGGGTCGGATTGAAAATGAACTCTGGAACGGTCAGCAATCGGCTGAGACCACCTTGTTCAGGTGATCTTGGAGCAATTGTTTTGGATCTGAGGGCGTTTACTTTGTTCGTACATGCCGAAACAAACTAAATTAAGGGAGAAAATGTGCCAAGTTCTGAAAGAAACACTCCAAACAAGCCAGGTGTGAAAATGTCCAAAAATTGGATGGAAGAAATCAGAACAGAATATACACTGCCCGGCCTGTTTGGATTTTAATAGGCAGTCTATGACTAGATCATCATAACAATGATTATTACGTTTCTAGCGTGTTTTATGTTTGGAAAAAGTTCTTTTAACCCTAAAAGATGAGTGTGTAGCTTTTCATGTCTTAAACAACCATGTAGAAAGACACATCATGGCCATATTAGTGGATGACAATGCCAATATACGCCAGGGTTAAAATTGTGAAAATTGGCACTGAGCCAAAAAGTCCTGACCTAAACTTCAGAGTAAGTCTTGGGGATGTGCAGGAGGAGACTTTACAGAGTGCTTGACTCTTGCATTATCAATCCAAGATCTTGACCAAAAATTAATGCACTTTTTGATTCCACATGTGTGTTCCTACATGGTTGTTTAAGACATGAAAAGCTACACACTCATCTTATAGGGTTAAAAGTACCATTTCCAAACATAAAACATGCTAGAAACATAATAATCACTGTAATAATGATCCAGTCATAGACTGCCAATTAAAATCCAAACAGCGACCTTTTTTTTGGCCGGACAGTGTATTTAGTTATAGCTTTTCAGGTCATACGACAGTCAATAGGCAAACTGGGAACCTGATTGACTTGAAAAAGGCTTTTAGCAACTTAATATCAATTGCATTAGGAGAAAGTAATATTTTTTAAAAGGAGAGCGTGAAATAAAAAAAAAAGTGGATGGTAATTTATTATGTTGAAAAGGTGAAATAATACCATAAACTTAGTTCTCACAACTTTTAGCACCACATGAGCTCAATTGTAGCTACTTGACACTTTTAGTGGAACATTTTGTTCTTTTTATACAGTTTGGTAATGAAAATCAACATCCACTTTCAATGTATGAAAAATATATTAGATCAGAATAACATTGTTTCTCAGAGAAACAATATCATCTGAATGGCATGAGGTCGAGTAAGTGATAAGAGTAATTGAACTATTACTTTCAATGTAGAAAATACATTCACTCTGTCACTAGTGCATTTCTTGTGTGAAGTAAATGACGGCTGCTTTGTGTAATCACTTGCTTAAAAAGGAAAAACTCCCAGTTTTCCCGGCTGTCCTCAAGTATTACTGGAGTAAAGACACATTATGCAATGACAGAGACAAAATGCCTCTTAACATGATAAATGGCTGAACTTAAGACCGAGCGGTGTGTTCTGAGGACAAGTGGTCTTCTGGGAAAGTCCTGCCTCTTTTGAGTTATTGTCAAAAACCACATGACTTTATTTACATCTCTTGCTGCAGCACTTACACTGTTCCTGTGAGCAAAGTGAATGTGATAAAACTGATATAGCTGCACTTCTACAGCATTTATTAATCTTTGTTAATGTTCATTTCAACATTTACTAATGCATTATTAATATCTTGTTATCATTAGTTAATGAACTAACATGAACAAACTGTATTTTCATTAACTAACATTAACAAAGATTAGTAAATACAGTAACAGATGTATTGATCACGGTTAGTTCATGTTAGTTAATACATCAACTAATGAACATTATTGTAAAGAGTTACCGATGAATGAAATCACATCAGACACAAAATGAAAGGATGTTCGATATGAGCGACCATAAACACTATAACAATATCATAATTATCTATTTTAATCTCTGTTTGCACTGACTTTACAAGCTGGAGATGTCAGTTAATGAATCATGGTGCTTGTGAATCCAGTGCACTAATTAAGTTTTTGAGCATTCATGAAAAATAGCTATAAAACAAGAGCAACAAGACTACTGGTTTATGAAGCGACAGGTTTGCATGACTAAACTACATTTCCTATAATCCTCTGTGCCGCTAGAGCATCACACCCCTAATGTGGATCGTTAAGCTAAAAAAGCAATAAAGAAATATGAAATTGGCTGACCCGTTCATTTTATTTCAACCTAAAATCATTTAAAATCACATAGTAAAGCATCAGAGTGTCTGTATTACACATAACTTTCCCCTTAATAGTGTGTGAAAAAAAACCAAGCATATTTATTGTTATATTCACAATGCAATGCCATTTTGTGGCTTGTTAAGCTGCAGGATCATCTATTCGGTCAGTCCGGAAAAGCTCGTTTTGTTTATGAAAGACTTTTTTCTTTGGGAGCAACAACATTTCAATGGTTTTATAATAGCGAATGCACAGTTTTATGGGTCTGCTGATAAACAACACCGCACAGATGGCAACAAAATTAGTCACTTGAGGTCTGGGCCATTATTTAGCACATGTTCAGAAGCGGCATCACCCAGAAATACACTAGATGGAGATTACAGCGCTATAGCCTCGTGACTGACATTCAAAGGAAAACGTGCTTAAAATGGACGGTTGTGTCCATGTTACATGACGCAACATGATACATCTTTAAATATATTTCAATGTAAACAAATAAGTGGCCAAATATACATAAGCAAACCGTCTAATCATCAAGCACAGCACCGTTGTTTATGGCACACAAACATTGCATTTTTCACGTCATAGAGCCAAAGGAATGAGACTGTAAATCGATAGATGGCAGCTCCACTCGAAAACCGGCCAAAGCACCAGCTAATTCCCTCTCAAAAGCCATGTGAGCGTGAGATGCTATAAATAAAACCCAATCTATGATCAATTTCGCATGCCGTGGCAGTTCAACAGGGGTGGACATTGTGCTCCTGGACTTTCACTCTGCACCCTTTATCAGCAAATCAGTTTGAAATCCAAACTCAATCTCAATGAAATTTGTTATTCAACGCTATCAGGCATAAAATCAACCACCAATTACAATAAAACAACATATTGTGCATTTGATTAATGACCATAATTTAGGGGATAGATGTGTGTTAGCCGTCAAACTGTATATAATCTAAGATAATGAAAAATATAAAATCATTTATTATATTTTTGCCTTTACCCAAAATTTATTTTAACACTGAAAACGTACATTTTGTAATCCATTTTGACAGTTTAAATGAAATATATTTTCAATTATAATTATAAATTATTACTGAACTGAACTGAAATAAAGCTGGAATAAAATGAAACCAATATTAGATGAAAATTGAAAAGAAAAAAAAAAGAAAATCAGAAATGTGGCCTTGGGTACATGGTATTTAGTATTAAAATGACTAAAACTGAAAGGAATGCTAAATAGAAATAAAAAAAAAGTAAAAAGTATAAAAAATAAAAAGTACATAATAATAAAAAGTACATAAAATGTGAAGAAAAAGAAAGAAAAAAAAAACTTTAAGAGTGCCAACTGCATTAAAACAATCGATATTTTGCTTTTGTTTAATTTATTAACTGGATTTCAGGGGATAGATGTGGGGAGCTAAATGAGTTAGACAGGAAAATGTTTTACTTTGAACCCAAAATGAAACGTCCTGTTACATCACAACTGCTGCAGTAGCGACGGTGCTCACGAGGAACAGCCACAAACAAAACCGACGCCATCGTTACAACGCAAACTCAATTTAGACAGTGTGGACTTATTTATCCTCATCAAGCCCATCGATCAAGCCCCAAAGCAAAGAGTGAACAGCAAAAACAACATGTTCTTCTATTGTGTTTACAGTATAGTGACCAGATGTCCTGAATTTACAAGCCACATCTCATCCTAATGAAGTTACATAGTCATAATAAGTCTGACTGCTATGAGCAAATATTTTAAAAATGGCACTGCTATGATTTGTGCCGTTTCCATCCTAAAACACCAACCGCGGCTTGATGTGAAGTCTTAAAGAGATTCATTTACCCACCCTCATATATCGTTGCAAAACTGACTCTCTTACTTCTTTGGAAGATAAAAAGAGTAATTTAAAACAGTGTTCAAGCTGCTCTTCTCCACACAATAGCTGCCTTTTTGTAATAGTCTACCAGCACAGTCAGAGTAAAAAAAGTAACTATGTCAACTGAATAGGCCAAATCAGATTATCATTTCATTTGGATTGTAAGGGGTGGTTTCACACTTTTCTAATCCGATTGAGAGGACATGTAAACACTTGATCGGATTGAATCCTGAAACTGGAAAGTACTGTGCATGCGCATTTTGGTGTAATGACGCATGACACGTGGAACAAGCCGTTGTCTTTGAATAATGACTGTCATGTCAATCTAAAATTCTCCTACTCATCGTCTGTGAAGTGGAGCAGGACGACGTCCCACCAGTCCTTGTTTCGGACTCTGATCCACAGAAGGGACGTTTATATGGCTTCATAAATATAAGCAGAGCACATGCGAGGACCCGTATCAAAAATCAATTCCGATTTGAAGCTTGTGACACTGACTGGCACTTCAAACCAATCACTTTATTTAGTGTTCATGCAAACGCTACGTTCAGATGTAAAACATGGAGTCCATGTAAACATAGCTAGTGAAAGCCAATGCGGACCACAGCCAATTTCCTGTGAATAACTACTTCATTTTCAATCTATTCCTCACACAAAGTCAAGTGACCTTTATTTATACAGCACTTTATACAATACAGATTGTTTCAAAGTAGCTTTACAGTGATAACAGGAAAAATAATACATTTCGGCTGTAGTTGAGCTGAAGTCAGTTCTGTTGTGAAGATCATCAATTACTACATTGTCATTCTCTCATTCTGTCATTAATTCCTCACCCTCATGTCGTTCTACACCCGTAAGACCTTCGTTCATCTTCACAACACAAATGAAGATATTTCTGTGAGAAAGTCCTAACACGCCCCTAGTGCTATGTAACATTTTGCAACTCAGTCAGAAACGGAAGCTGAGTTACACATATGAATCAGGCTGGCTGGACTGTTTATTCAACTTTGTATATGTTTTCTCCAGTGTGTAAATGATTACGGGTGAGTTCTCATATATATTTTGCCTTTGTAATTAATACTATTGTTCTGAATGGCGATGTTTGATAGCGTTGCAAACTGCGTCACTAAGTGAAACCTAACGTTTTCTGTTATGAACAGGTCAATTATTAGTTTGATTATGTTGTCCTGTGAATATCTCGTCTGTGTATGTGCCAGTGCGTGTTTATGTGTTACAGGTGGGCGGTGTCTTAAGAGAATCTGTGGGAGGCTGCAATTGGCTCTCTCATTCACCTGATCCGAATATAAGGACCGCCCCAGACCATCAACATCCGCCATCTTTGTGCCTTGTGTCATTGATCGCGTACCGATCTCGTTGCTTCATATCGTTGTCGTTTTGTCTAGAGTGTCGTGCCAGAGAGATTTGATTGTGAGTGATTATTTGTGAGTTTTGTGAGTATATTTGTACCTTTGATTATTCATATTCGACCCATGCCTGTTTGACCAAGATTCTGATCTCTGATTTTGGATTTGTTTGCCATCTGTAAATATACTTGTATATTTTTATGTCACTTTAAGGGACGTTGGGGGTTTGACGTAGTGCTGTAGTACTCGAGTCCAAGTCCGGACTCGAGACGTTTTTTTATTGTCTCGGACTTGTCTTGGACTCGTTGGTATTTGCACTCGGACTTGTCTCGGACTTGGTCATTGGTCTCGCCAAATGTTCTAGTTGGTCTCGACCGAGTCCAGCACTATATGAGCGCGCTTGATCAGAAAATTCACAACACATCTAGAACGGGCATTGACATTGGTCGCCTGTTGTAAAAAGGTTAATTCCAGTGCTTGATTCTGATTGGTCTATAGCTGTGTTTTTTTTTTTATTTGTTTTGTTTTTCACGATAAAACACGGCTTCACCCAGCGGTTCTGCCTATCACTGCACAACACCCTGAGCAAGCACTCTTAGCAACGTAAACATATGTTTGTTCTCAATTGTCATTGTCATTGAAGCTTACTGTATTATGGGAGATATATCGAGTGACCGAGTGTATTAACTTACCTGCATTCAGATTTCGCATTTTCCTTCAGGCCAGTCCTATGTTCATAATAAAAAAATTGTTCGAATGTCCGCTGCGATCTTGTCCTTTAAACAGTTAACGGGTTTCCCGTGCCCTGCTGACACTAAGCATTTGTCATTTGCATCTTTTCATGTTCAGATTCAGAAGTTTCAAATATAAAAGTTTTTGACTGAGTTACTTGCTCAAGACAATCTTTGCCGCCATCTAATGGCTTCAAATATGTAACCTTTGTCGCTGTTTAAGGTCAGGGACTAACTTGTCCAGCGGAAGGATCGCTTTTAGTGATTTTGCTAAATCTCATCTGTGTAGCTTGTTATTTGTTACATTTCCCATTGAATGTTAATAAAAACACTGAAAATGTGAAGTTGCACTTCAGCTTTATGTGACTTGAGTGAAATTGCTATACCTAAACTATATAAAATGGCCTAATTTGATTCTGCAGTGTTGTTACTCTGCACATGATTTTTGATCATTACAAATAATAATGCAAAATGATTATCTTTGAATAGATGTGCTGTTTCTTGCATCACATAAATTATCAATAGTTAAGTCTGTGGTCTTGAAGAGGATTTTTTTTTCTGTTTCATTTGGACTCGGTCTTGACTTGGACTCGGTCTTGACTTGGACTCGACTAGTCCTGGACTTGGACTTGTCTTGGACTCGACAAAGGTGGACTTGACTACAGCCCTAGTTTGACGCCATTTTATTTTGTATGTATCTTTTCACATTGTTTTTGGTTAGGGAGGTAGGTAAGTTTAAACTGTATTTTTGTTTTCTTTTTTTTCGGTGTTAGGAATGGTAGAGGTTTAAATGAGGATTGTTGTGTTTGTTATTTTGGCCTTGTCTGGCCCTGACGATTCACCCTATCATCAAATAAAAATTATTTATATATTGGGATCTCTCTGGTAGTGAGACTCATCATTAAAATTTCCTTTTCCTGTTACGGCTGACCCCTAGACGGTCGTAACATTTTCATTTACTAGTTACATCTTGCCCAGTTTGTTCACTATTGTTTGGAAAGGTCAAATTTGAGGACGTTACATGCTTCCTGATTGTAATATTGAAAATATGCGATGATCGTGTGATTTGTTTATCATTGTTTATTTAATTATTCGTGAATACAATTGCCACGCAGTTAAACCATGTATGTTAATTTATATATTCTTTAATGACTGAATAATTGGGTAATTTACTGATCTATTTACAACTGTTTTCCTTGTTTCTCTTCTGTTTATTACAGACCACATGGGTGAACTAACATATACAAACCTCCTTTGATTAAACAAATTAAACTGGGATTCCCTCTCCTGTTTCTCTCACCGGAAACACACACTACCCATCTTTGCTGTACTGCACCTGAACCCACTGACCGTCCCATACGCTCGTATAATTTTTGATAAAAATCCAATGGTTCAGTGAGTCTCTATTGACATCAAGATAATGAACACTTTCAGATGCCCAGAAGATACTAAAACATATTTAAAACAGTTAATGTGAGTACAGTGGTTCAACATTAATATTATAAAGCCACGAGAATACTTTTTGTGTACCAACTTTTTGCCGCTCTGAACCACTGATTCGAAACAAAAGATTCGTAAAGCTTCGAAGCAGTGTTTTGAAATCGTCCATCACTAGATACTGAACACAAAGTATTCTCGTGGCTTTATAATATTAATGTTGATCCACTGTACTCACATGAACTGTTTTAAATATGTTTTAGTATCTTCTGGGCATCTGAAAGTGTTCGTTATCTTGATGTCAATAGAGACTCACTGAACCATCGGATTTCATCAAAAATATCTTCATTTGTGTTCAGAAGATGAACGAAGGTGTAGAACGACATGAGGGTGATGAATTAATGACAGAATTTTCATTTTTGGGTGAACTAACCCTTTAAATATAGTGGACATTTAATGGGGACTCTGCTAAACATCTCCTCTGGTGTGCCAAAGAAAAAAATTAGCCATTCAGGCTTGGAAAGACATTAGAGAGAGTAAATGATAGCAGTTTAAATTTTATAGTGAACTATTCTTTTAAAGTTGTCAAGAGAGGCTGGATTGTCGTTCTTTGACCCGTTAACAGAACAGTATGTACTACATCTGTTGCTTCCTCTGAATATGAAGTGGTAGGAAAACATCTGCTGTGCATGTGAATAATTACGCATGACAGTTTTAGTTTCAACAAATATATGCTTGTATTTTATTGTCTGGCATCTGACCGATTAATTTCAACCATCTTAAACTTTCTAACAGTATGCTCACTTTTAGAATTCTGTGTGTTGTTCCTAGTGCACATGCAGCTAACAGAAGACAAGGTTAAAGGGTTAGTTCACCCGAAAATGGAAATTGTCATTAATTCCTCACCCTCATGTCGTTCTACACCCGTAAGACCTTCATTCATCTTCAGAACACAAATGAAGATATATTTGATGAAATCCGATGGTTCAGTGAGTCTCTATTGACATCAAGATAATGAACACTTTCAGATGCCCAGAAGATACTAAAACATATTTAAATCAGTTCATCTGAGTACAGTGGTTCAACCTTAATATTAGAAAGCGACGAGAATACTTTTTGCAAAAAAAACCCCCAAAATAATGACTTTTCAACAACATCTAGTGATGGACGATTTCAAAACACTGCTTCAAAGCTTTACGAATCTTTTGTTTGTTATCAGTGGTTCGGAGCGTGCATCAAACTGCCAAAGTCACATGAATTATTGAAGTTTCAAAACACTTCTGACGAACAAAGCTTCGTTTACTGAAATCATGTGACTTTGGCGCTCCGAACCACTGATTCGAAACAAAAGATTCATAAAGCTTCAAAGCAGTGTTTTGAAATCGTCCATCACTAGATGTTGCTGAATAAAGTCATTTGGTTTTTTTAACGTTTACACAACAATGACTGGCAACCACAAGCTTGAAAGCTTGTAGTAGAGGTTTCTATAGTAGATTTTTTTTTTTGTCTCATTTTTTTGGTAAAGTTTTTATTTATTTTTTTAACCACTATTTTAGTATCTTTTTCCATCAACGATATTGCATATAGTCACAGTTATAGTTTAATGATCATCTTAATCATAGAAAAAAAGGTCTTCATAATTTTTAATGAAAGTTAACAAAATTCACACTACCTGTCACTCACATGAGATCATCCAATAACAAACAACAACCATCCAACTATCCAATCAATTCTGGCATGGACAAAATCAAGCCCCGCCCTATATTTTTTCTTGTTTGGGAAGTACAAATACTATACATCACAACAGGGAAGAAAAGACTGTCAAAACTTCTCTTTCATGTCATTTAATTATAAAAGTAACAGTTAGCTCTAAAGTCAAAAGTGCCAATATTTACTCACCCTCATGTCATTTCAAAGCACCAATGTTTAATAATGTTCAGTTCTGTGGAACTCAGATCAAAATTAAAATTCATGCTGTTCATAACTTCAAGCATTGTGATGAGTAAGTAATAGCAACGCATCAATCTGAGGTTGGGGATCATCAACTCAAGATTCAATCCAAATCTTAGTTATCAACCAAACCAGCAGTAAAAAACAACTGCCTGTCCAACCCGGGGCGATTCCTGACAAATATCTTCGTTCTTGACATATGTCTAAAAAGTTTACTGAGAGATGTGCGGACAGTTCTTTAATTCAATAAGCTGGCTCAGACACGAGGCCAAGAGACGATCAATAGCTGCTGCTTCATTTTGGCGATCGATTTCTTTCAAACACTCATGTGGACCCGGACACAGAGGAAGAGAAATCAAGCCATGTGACGTCCTTGACAGAGGACAGACGGTGTCATTGACACAATGCATTAAAGACGTGGATCAGAATGAGCAGAAATGCATCAGCCCTAGTTTGAACGCAAATTTAAATGCGTTGATTGTAATTCCTGTGCAAGTACATTTATGCTGTTTTTGCACAAAACTTTCAAACAATTGTAAAACAAAACAGCAAGTTTCCACAAAAAAAAAAATGTTTTCAATATTGATAATATTTCTTGAGCAGCAAATCAGCGTATTAGAATGATTTCTAAAGGATCATGTGACACTGAAGACTGGAGTAATGATGCTGAAAATTCAGCTTTGCATGATGAACAACAATAATTATAAGTAATAATGAATTGCATTTTGAAAAAAAAAAAAAAAAACATTAAAACAAAACATTTCCATTTCAATTGTAATATTTGACAATATTACTGATTTTACTATATTTCTGATCAAATAATGCAGCCTTGGTCAGCATTCTTAAAAAAAAAAAGCATAACATTTTCAAAAACATCTTACCAACCAAAAGCACTGACAGACGCACTCTTTGAACACTTTCACAAACGCTTAATCAGCTGATTAAGCAGTTTATAGCGGCACTTTAGGGTCAAACTGCATGCAAATTAATTACCATTTGGATGTAAATGTGATCCACCCCCATCTTATTTAAATTAGATTTCACGAATAATCAAGTTTGAACTATTTGGTGATAGAGACGGCTTACTCCCGATAACCATTTTAAAATTTACATCCATTATTAAAAGGAAATACGCAATGCAGTAAACCCGAAAAAAGGTGTAGATCTTATATTAGCACTAAACCATACTAAAACAAAACAGTATAAAGCTTTAAGGTCACAATGTTTCATCATGCCCTTCAACATATCACCATGATAATCTGCCTTTCAATGCAGTGACAGCACATCCTCTGAGGCCAGATATGAAAGGATAGAAAATCCCTTTCAATATAAATCAGTAGTTGGATGTGCCCACATGAGATATCACAGTTCAAATTAGGCCAAACAGAAGAGTTGAGTATTCAAACTCTTTCAGAAAAAATGCTGTAGGACCCTTGACAGAGTTGGAGAAAGTTACTTTTAAAAGTAATGCATTACAATACTGCGTTAAACCCTAAAACTAGAAACTAATTGGTTTCTTAGTTACTTTTTATGAAAAGTAATGCGTCACATTACTTTTGAGTTACTTTTTATCACTTGGGCTGGGCTTGCTTGTTTGTTTTTCATAACAACAAAAAAAAAAAAGAGTTATTTTTGGGAAATGTTAAGGCCTCTTCACACAAACAGTGAAATGAATAAGCTTTAGGTTGAAGGAAATGCATATTTACACCTGTGCAGTAGGGGGCGCAGCACAAACAAACCTTTCAGATGCTATTCTTGTTTTAAAAAAAAAAGACAGCAGAGCTGTCAGTCAATGAATGTGAAAAAGTAACTTCGATATTTGGTTGTAAACTGAAAAAGTAATGCGTTTACTTTTGCAAGTAACTAGAAAAGTAATCTGATTATGTAACTCAAGTTACTTGTAATATGTTACCCCCAACACTGACACCTTCGCATTGCTGCTCAGCTGGGATGTGAGCTTTTTTTTTTTGTTTTGACACGGATATAGCGTTGGGTCAGTGTGACACTGTTATGTTTGATTGAAAGATTACAACGATCCAGGACAGCAGAAAATGGTTCATGCAAATAAGAAAACTATGCTCAAGCACAATAATGTGCAAAATGCACTACATAGATGCTTTTTTAAATCTGTAGTTTGCTACGATACTGTCACATTATGGCGGGGCACAATCTTTAATAATTTGGAAGAACATACAGGAGAAAAAAAAACAAAGCTACAACACTAAAAACGATGCGGATGGCAGGAACCGAGAGAAGCGGGTGGCGGGAGAGACCAGGGTGGGGATGATGGTGAAAGGAGCCAGGATAAGCCATGAGCACGAGAAGCTAGGTGGTGAGTCAAGGGAGGGAGGAGCCATGGTGGAGACATGGCTGACAACAGGACGACTGATGAAGACCAAGCCAATGGAGGTGGAGACCCAGGTGGAGCTGAAGAGCTAATGAACCCACGCATCATCGATGACTCTGGAGACTGAGGTGGAGCCCCAGCAATGAGCATCTGAGGTGGAGCCAGAGGACTGAGGCAGAGCCGGTGTGGCAGAGGACCAAGGTGGAGCCGGAGGGAAGGCAGAGCTCAAAGGGGTGGAGGGATGAAGCCCGTGAAACGTCTGACCAAGGTGGAGCCGGAAGGAAAGCAGAGCTCAAAGGGGTGGAGGGATGAAGCCCGTGAAACGTCTGACCAAGGTGGAGCCGGAGGGAAGGCAGAGCTCAAAAGGGTGGAGGGATGAAGCCCGTGAAACGTCTGACCAAGGTGTAGCCAGAGGGAAGGCAGAGCTCAAAAGGGTGGAGGGATGAAGCCCGTGAAACGTCTGACCAAAGAGGAGAGAGGAGGGAGCCCGGTGGAGCCATAAAGATGATGGTCCCAGGTGGAGCAGAGGAGCCAAGGTATAAGCGACAGGTCAACAAGCCGAGATGAAGTGATGAACTCAATGGCTAGAGGTAGCGCTAGGGGATCCTCTTTCCAAGGCGGAGCTGGTTATTTCCTGATAATTTATTCACCCATATGTCATCCAAGATGTTTGTCTTTCTTTCTTCGGTCAAAAAGAAATGAAGGTTTTTGAGGAAAACATTCCAGAATTTCTCTCCATATAGTGGACTTCAACTGGCTCTACACATCCCAGATGAGAAATAAGGGTTTTATCTAGCGTAACGATCGGTCATTTTCTAAAAAATACATTTAAAAAAAATATACTTTAACCACAAATGCTAGTCTTGCACAGCTCTGCGATGGTCACGTGGGAAAGGTCGCGCGTGACATAGGTGGAAATACAGAGTGCTTTGCGTCTAAAAAGCGAAGGTGCAAAGACCAAGTCAAACGGCCTTGACAAAAAGGTAAAACAACGATGTCGTACGATTTTGAAGTTGGAGGAGAAAATGAGAAAATACTTCCTTTGTATGCGGGAAGCATCTACTCACTATCCAACAGCACTGGGGCACAGAAAAATTGAGATATTCCTGGAAATCCGGTCACTTTGTCATAAAGCCTAGTGGCTTGCCAAAATATCTTAGTAATTCAGACCTCTTACAGGTTATTTCGCAGGGATTTGAATTGAGATTTGAAGGGTTGTACTGAATGCGTAAGTGATTCATGCCGCTCAAGAGGACTATCTCAAAATATCTGCTGACTGTACACCGCTCATAAAACCAACATGACACGTCATTCCTCTCTGAAGCCGAAGCGGAGCAGTGATTCATGTTATGAGCTAATAACACTTAGACATGCTCCAGTTACCACCACTGACCTCCTGATCATAATAAATGCCTCTAATTATTCCCATTAGAATCAGATATCGCTTTCAATTGAAAAAGCAGGATTTGTTGCAGAGATGGGTCAAGTTTGAGGATGGGGTGTCTGGAAAAGGATTAGTAGACTGGGTTTTTTTTTTTTTTTGTTCATTGAATGAGATGAGACAGTAGCTGGAATGGGTGGCATGATAGTTTATACAGTTTCATAATGTTGAGTCTTTTTTAAAGCATGTGAGATTCATTTGTTATGAAGCTTCACTGGGTTTGTGTGCATTAAATTGTAATTTGAATAAGAAAACAATCAAATGAAATAAGGCACCTTTCATTTGTATTTAATTTAAAGGTCAGAAGATCTATTATGCTCACAAAGACTATTTATTTGATCAAAAATACAGTAAAAACAGTAACATCGCTAAATGTTACAATTTAAAAGAACCATTTTCTATTTTAATACATTTTAAAATGCATTTTATCCTGTATTTCTTGCTGAATTGCTGCTGAAGAAATTATCAATGTTTAAAACAGTTGTGCAGCTTCATATTTTTGTGAAAACTGAAACATTTTTCCAGTATTTATAGAAAGTTTAAAACAGCAGCATTTATTCGAAACAGAAAACTTTTGCATTACCACGAATGTCTTTCTTGTCACTTTTGATCAATTTAATGCATGAATAAAAAGTATTGAATATAAGTATTAATTTCTAGATGTAAAATTATTATTTTTTTTTAAAAAGTATATTATATATATATATATATATATATATATATATATATATATATATATATATATATGTATATATATATATTTTTTTTTTTGCTCAATAATGCATCTCTGTATGGGTGGGTGGCATTACTGACATAGCTAAAATCTTATATACACTGACATACCATTACCATTAAATATAATTGCTCATACTATAATTTAAGATTTTAGCTATGCCAGTAATGCCACCCACCCATACAGAGACACATTATTGAGCAAAAATGAGTTGTATTGGCCAGTGTGAAAGAAAAAGCGAGTATGAGAAAAAGTCTCTCCTCACCGGGTTCTGCGGTCAGACGTCTTGGTGCAGGTGTGCTGAGGAGGAACGTTTCTCCACTTTTTGGCTTCCACCACCATGGCCTCAGCATCCACCAAACCAAAGCCATACAGATGACTGACTAGCAGTGAAAAACAAACACAACAACACACACACACGCTTATTAACCAAGTACGACTGTCAGCTGAATGTCTGGAATAGGATAAGTCTATCTTTATTTATTTAGGTGAACTGTGACATGCATTATTATTTAGATGCATTATGTTATTCATGCAGACATTTAATTCACACAACTAATGTCACCAGTACGTGGTTTTAATGCAATATCTAGATAATGTCGATATCTTGAGTGCAGTACAAATACTGTATACTGCTGATATACTATAAATAATTCACTTTAATGACAGTAAATGAGACATAAGTGTCAAAATTATACACAAATTTTACATAATATATGCTGGAAATTTACTTAATCATGTTTCTGAAAATATAGGACTTGTTTTCATGGAAAACATCTTCAATTAAGTTTAATTTTCATACTACTGGCATAGTTTATTATTTTAATCATAAACAAAATTTTGTGAGATTCATTCTTACACAATTTGCCAATGAAAGGACAGACAGCTATACACACACTATATATAAAATATATTTAGACATTTATACACATATATAAAAATTATTTTTGGAAATCACTCTCATGTCTTCAAACTCATGGTTTGATGTTCTATTCCTATCTCTCTAAAAATAAAAATAAAAAGTACAAAGAGTTCCATGAGATTACTATGCGTTTGGACATATAGTCCAGCATGAGTCATAAGTACCATATAAAGTCAAACACATCACGAGTCCACTTTATTACTCGGTTGAGGAAAATAAAATAAACTACACACCACACATCTACATACGAAATAGTAAAAACCTCAAACAGCAAAGTCATCTCTGAGGCTTTTACCTTTGTGTCCGGCTGCATTGGTTTTCCAGTCACCGGCTTTCAGGTGAGCCTGTCTCGACGTCTTTACAAGGAGATGTTGAACATCTCTCCAGGTGATCAGAGGACTGAAAAATAAATTGATAGAGAAAAGAAAGAAGCCTTTTGAGTTGTATTGCTCTTTAAAAATATGTCCTCTGTAGAACAACACCCATTTCATTTTACTCAACATTTTTTTTTTCCTTTACTAAATTTGTAACAGAAATGAACATGAATTCTTCATTGAGTCCGCTGTTTTGCTTTCCATCTGAGGAGCTCAATTTGTAGAGGCTTTTGAAGCACTCGTTCAATTGAGAGTAACAATTGCATCCCAGTAGGTAATTCTCAGTAGCAGCTCTCAATGCTATACGCTGCCTCAATCCACTTCTAGCAAGAGCAGAGACTCATGTACAGATAGAAGACAAATATGGTGGCTAAATCCAGGCCTTTGATAATCTCCCTTTGATTGTCACCATCTGGTTTTCAGCAACAGACATTCAATATGAATTTTGAATGTTTAACGCACCTATAAAAGAAAAATACTGAAATTTTTTAATTTTATTTTTTTGATTGGCTGGGGCAGACTTCAGCCCTTCATAAAACTTCAACATGCAGCCTGCCTCAGACTGCTTTTAATCAATGCACAAATGATAAAAAACAGACTAATAACACATCTTTGCTCAGCCCACCCCTGCCCGTGTCCAGAGCCAGCCCTAGCAAGTTCAGGACAGATCACAAAATACATAACAGCAGCAGACTTGCCTGAGAGTTACTGCTTAAACAGATTAGTTTTTTTTTTCAAAATCTGTGGCTAACATTACATGAGACTTTTTTGTTCAACAACATAGACAGATCATGTCTCTAACGTAAATACAGTATAATTTGTTTTCTGAAACTGAATTACACTAAATTGAATAAATGTCCTACAAGTAATCTCAGACAGAAAAGAAGAGAGGACTCCAAAAGTAAAAGTAAATTCATATTTGATTTTCTTAACATTCTGTTTTACGTCTCTCTAGCACAGGGATATTCAATTAAAGTTCCAAGAGGTCCGGTCTCTGTATTTCCTTCCCAGCGGAGGTCCGGATAATACATTTTTGGAATAGTTAGGCTACACATTTCCATCGGGGCAGCCATAGTGCTTTGCAAAAGAAAAAAATCCTAAAACACACATAATAGTCATAAAAGATGAGAATCTTGGGCCCCGAGAGCCAAAGCAGTAATGTCTAAGAATTTTTACGAAAATTTAAAAATAAAAAGTAAAGATTTACCCCAAACTGTATATCTAGAGGTAGTATAAACGGTCAGATCAGATGTTTTTTCTGGCTATTATAGTTATTTTTTCCACCATTTAGACAACTAGGTGTATGGAACATAGAAGGCCTTGGGACTGAGAAAACATACTGTGGGTGCAGGGTTTACCTCTTAAAGGTGCACTATGTAGTTTTTCGTTCGCTAGAGGTCGCCTATTCAAAACAATTCCTCGCTCAAACTTGGCGTAGCTTGATGACGCCAAGTTTGAGCGTGGAATCTTGGGACATGTGGTCTTCACCTCACAGCCGGTGGAAAAGAATCGGGATGGGGCTCGGGCAGAAATCATGGTCATGGATGCGATTATTAACGTTACTGTATTATGAAGGACTCAGTGTTGTGGAGCTGAACGAGCAGCGGGACTTTTATTATGCCGCCGTCTCCAGCGTCGCTTCCGCTTTTCCGGTCATGAGTATGAGGTAACGCAGCTCTGTTTATCACATTAGATACATTAGAGTGTGTTGAAAATGATGTTATAACGTCACTCTGAGCGTTCACTCGCCGGCTGCTGTGAGACACTTGTTACACTGCAGTAAGACAGATCCATATTGCAATATCATATCAAATGCTGGATGGGCTGTGCAATGGCATGCAATACTCTTTAAAATGAATTGCATGATTAAGAAAATTCTGCATTACTGTTACTAAAAATACAGATGTATCTTATTATGCTTTGTTAGCTACTTGACAAAATATTGTTTAAATCTAATTTACTTGATTTTACCATGCTTTACCATGCCTCAGAGAAAAACACTAAGGCTAAACGTGTTGAGATATATTACAATTATTTGTTTTCTTTCTATAAATGTATCAAAACAGATGCTTCCTTGTCTGTATTCCCATATGTACTTTATATTAAAGCGTCTTTGGTGTTTCCACGGTTTCTACAAAATAAAACAAGAAACCGAGGGTAATACAGCCCTTTACAGGCGACTCCCTCACACGTCCTGGATCCTTGGTTAAAATTGCGATTTTCTATACTGCAATTGCGATATTGTAAGTACTCAACTGAACAATATAACACTGGCCTAGTGGTTTTTGAATATTTTTCGGAAAAATTTTTACATATTGCTTCTTTAAGAAAAGTATGGACCATTTTTATATTTTGCTGTATTAAACCAACATACATAATCTAATAATCAAAACTCTCATCATGAGGATGCCATATCTAGATAATTTTCCAAATAAAATTTTATATTATATTATATATACAGTGGGTACGGAAAGTATTCAGACCCCCTTAAATTTTTCATTCTGTTATATTGCAGCCATTTGCTAAAATACTTAGGACTATGTGATATTTCAGTTTCTCTTTTTTAATAAATCTGCAAAAATGTCACGAATTCTGTGTTTTTATGTCAATATGGGGTGCTGTGTGTACATTAATGAGGAAAAAAATGAACTTAAATGATTTTAGTAAATCGCTGCAATATAACAAAGAGTGAAAAATTTAAGGGGGTCTGAATACTTTCCGTACCCACTGTATATACACATACACAAAATGAAGAGGCACTCTTTGGTTTTTAACTGAGACAGCTAACACTACTGACTTTATGCAAAGCATTTCCCATGATGAATAATGATACTGATTGGTTCTTTGGCTCAGACTGTTTTCTGAACTGCTCCAAAGATCTTTTTTTAATCAAACCAATTGTTTGGTGCAGATCCGTACGCAATTGCAATGTTCATATATGCCCAAACTAATTAAACTAAAGGGGGAAACTGAAATTGAGCCAGGTGTGAAAATGCAATACATGATGACCATCTCCACCATCCATTATACCAATAAATAAAAGTTAGTTAAAAACATGTATATTAATATAAAGAAGCAGTGCAGCTTTCTGCAACTGTTTGGAAACCTCACTTTGCCTCCAGAGCGAGAGCGATGATACCCGCCACCATCGGTGCAGATACGGAGGTGCCCGTGTGGCCATCGGTACACCTCTGCCGCAGGTCTGTGGTCACCTGGTACCAGAAACACATGAATACAGAGAGTTAACAACTTCAGTGTTGTACACATGCATAATTCTGACACCATCGGATGAGAACAAAACTTGAATTTAGCTGCACTGTTGTCTTCTGCAGAGCTGCTGAACTCATTTCATAATTGATGAACCTTATAGTTATTAAAACAACTGAAACACTGAACTGTTTTGAGCCGAGTAATGACATATTTGATGAAGTTTTCATCATTGATTCTGTTATTTCCATGTTATTAATGTGAAGCCGCTTTGAAACGATCTGTATTGTATTAAGCGCAAAAGAATAAAAGTGACTTGACCAGAGGGAATGATGCAGGCGTCAAGTCTTAAAACATTCAGCTATCCTCTGAAAGAATGCGCTCTCGTGACAGTGATGGGATGAGTGGTTTTCTGCAAAGTGCTCTGTAAATATTTCGTCGTTGTGGATTTCTGGGAAGCAGCGGGTCACCCACAGAGCTGCTCTGGTAGCCCGCAGGCGCTCGAATACGTCTTCAATCAAACATGAGCTTGATTACACTGGCGTTTCTCAAAAGAACAAACATGAATGGGGTCAGTGCCACGGACAGTGTCCAGAGGAAGATGCCGAGATAGGAGACACATGCTCTCATCCAATATGCGTGTGTGTGTGTGTGTGTGTGTGGGCATTCCCTACGTTATGGGGACCAAATGTCTTGTGGGGACATTTTTTTGGTCCCCATGAGGAAACAAGATTATAAATCATACAGAATTATCTTTTTTGAAAATCTAAAATAGTAGAACATTTTCTGTGATGGGTAGGTTTAGGGGTAGGGGGAGTGAAGGGGGACAGAATATACAGTTTGTACAGTATAAAAACCATTACGCCTTTATCCATTGGATGCTGATCAGCTTGTAAAAAGAAATCATTTCATACTGGAAAAAAGGCAAAACTGCATGTGCTTACTGGATTGTAAAAAGTGAGCGTTGCATACCGGAATAGAGGCAGAAGTGAATGCATTTGGCTGCATTACATTCAAGACATTTTGATGAAGGATTAACAAATTTTCATTAAAAATTATCTTGAAAAAAAAAATGCATGAATTTATCGTTCAGAATGAGACCAGGATGAAAAAAAGGATGAATTTTGTGAAATTTAATGCGGTGCTTCCAGGTTGTACATCAGAATGTCGACTCATTATTGGCATTCACACACGTGTCGTGCTGCTCACGTGCACAGCGTCGACCAAAACTGAGCCGGAGTTCTGACGTTGAACCCGGAAGCACCGCACTGTGTTTACAACGTGAACAGCATATGAAAATGACAGGGAAGAGAAGAAATTGCTGAATAAAGTCGTTATTTACGTTCTGTTTTTGTGCAAGTATTCTTGTTAAACCTTAATGTTATGAAGCGACATTAAGGACTATTTTAATAATTTCTTTACTACCTTTCTGGTCCTTGAAAGTTGCAATGACGTTGCTGCCCATGGGTGTGAAATAAAAATACATAGAAACTTTATGTATGAGTAATAATAATGGTTAAGCTCTCTTTATCAACACCATAAATAAAACGATAGCATTTCGCGGTCTAGATACGGTATAAACAAAATTAGTTTGTGAAAAAAGATCAAGAAACCTGCCATGCATGTGTAAATGAGCTCTTAAGCCAATAACTACTAACCAAATACCAGAAGAGAAGCAAAACCCATAGTAGTCATTCTTAAGGATGATGTCATAATCTGCACTGCTGGAAGAGAAAGCAAATGCACACACACACACACACACACACACACACAAAATGCTAGTTCTCTTCATCCTCTTGATAGCTCCCTGCAGTTTTCCTTGCGCATGGGAGCCAGAGCAAACATTCATCCCCAGTCATTTTTCCAAGCATCTCATTTGATCAATAGATATTTGTGGAAACAGCCAAACAAGAGCTCAGCTGTATTAGCAGGATAAACCACAGGATCTGGGACAGCTGATCTATAGAAGACATCTGAGTTTCGGTAGTTCACCATATAAAACTGTATTTCTATACTGGTCCAGTCAAAAGTTGAAAGATCTGTCCTTCAATGTTGGGATTTCTCACCCATTTTATCACTCACAAGGCAAAAAAAACAAAAAACACCTGATTGCTTAGAAATGGAACAGCACATCTATATTATTCATGTCCATTGCACAAATGGACCGGTCGGACGTTCAATACTTAGAAAGTGATGAGGAGGAATGTGTCACAGAAATAATTGAGATGAATTGTAGGACACAATATGTGGCATCAAGAGAGCAAATGACCTAATAAAACAACATACTTACAAGGCCGAAAGTAAGACGAGGACAAAAGGTTGAGTAGATGACAGATGGAGGAGACAAATGGAGAAGACAAATGGAGTACACAAAGATACACGCTTAAAGGGGTCATATAAAATGGAACATAAGACTTCTTTTGCACTTTTGAAACAGCACAACTCAATCCGCTCTATGGTGCATCACGACACGTTTTGCTTCAGGATACAAGCAACACAACAGAGAACCAAAAGTGAATATTGTACAAAGTATAATAAAAATAAATGTTCATTTGAACTTTATATTCAGCAAAGAATACTGAAAAAACAAATATATCACGCTTCCTACAAAAAACTGTTTCAACATTGAATAATAAATTCAAATTGGAAAGCAGAAAATTTCTTCAGCACCAAATCAGCATATTAGAATGATTTCTGATGGATCATGTGACACTGGAGACTGGAGTGATGATGCTGAAAATTCAGCTTTACCATCACAGGAATAAATTACATTTTAAAATATATTAAAAAAAAGAACACAGCTATTTTAAATTGTCATAATGTTTCACAGTGCAACACTTTACAATGCGAGTAAATCACTCCCATACGTGACTAAATTTTCATGTTAGGCGACTAAATAACATCTATCATTAGCCACTGGGCTGAAAAATCGTTAGATTTCACTCACTAATGTTTGAGATTGAGTCTAAATACAAGTTTAGGACAGATATATTTTCAATATCCTTCACTTGTACTGAACACTCTGAGCGCTTTAGATTTTCATACTTTCAGATCATATTACATATGAACATATCTTCATGTAAAAAGTTTCCCCAAGAACCAATGAGGTTCATTCTCGTGTTACGCAGCACGTTTGAGCTTCATTAAGAACCAATGAGGTTCATTCTCGTGTTACGCAGCACATTTGAGCTTCTATGAGAACCAATGAGGTTCATTCTCGTGTTACGCAGCACGTTTGAGCTTCATTAAGAACCAATGAGGTTCATTCTCGTGTTACGCAGCACGTTTGAGCTTCTATGAGAACCAATGAGGTTCATTCTCGTGTTACGCAGCACGTTTGAGCTTCTATGAGAACCAATGAGGTTCATTCTCGTGTTACGCAGCACGTTTGAGCTTCATTAAGAACCAATGAGGTTCATTCTCGTGTTGCGCAGCACGTTTGAGCTTCAGAGAGAACCAATGAGGTTCATTCTCGAGTTACGCAGCACGTTTGAGCTTCAGTGAGAACCAATGAGGTTCATTCTCGTGTTACGCAGCACGTTTGAGCTTCTATGAGGTTCATTCTCGTGTTACGCAGCACATTTGAGCTTCATTAAGAACCAATGAGGTTCATTCTCGTGTTACGCAGCACATTTGAGCTTCTATGAGAACCAATGAGGTTCATTCTCGTGTTGCGCAGCACGTTTGAGCTTCTATGAGAACCAATGAGGTTCATTCTCGTGTTGCGCAGCACGTTTGAGCTTCTATGAGAACCAATGAGGTTCATTCTCGTGTTACGCAGCACGTTTGAGCTTCTATGAGGTTCATTCTCGTGTTACGCAGCACGTTTGAGCTTCTATGAGAACCAATGAGGTTCATTCTCGTGTTACGCAGCACGTTTGAGCTTCTATGAGGTTCATTCTCGTGTGAACCAATGAGCAATTGTGTCTCTTCAGAAAATTTGAACTAAAGCACTAAATTCGTTTTACGATCTCTTTATGAACTTTTTGAAGCATCGTTGCACAGCTGCCAATGGAGAGCACAGAACCAGATCAGATATCCTTAAAAATATCTTCACTTATGTTCCGAAAATGAGCAAAAGTCTTACGGGTTTGGAACGACATGAGGGTGAATAAATGATGACAATTTTCATTTTTGGGTGAACTAACCCTTTAAAAAGGTACAGCCCAGTGTCAGAGAAAGTCAACCTTATTGAGGAACTGAAATACTAAATGTTTAAAATGCAGAAAATGTTTTTAAATCAATGGATTACATATGACTGACATTTTAAGAGAAAATTATCTTTCTGTAGTCATTTAACAGATGTCCGTTTGAGCGACACTCACGTTTGTGGGAACATGGACGCGTTACTTAACTATTTTGCGGTCGTAGAACTCTCCGCTGCTGTATGTGGTGGCAAGGGTGGAAGAGCAGACCTCCAGATACCAGGGCTTGTTGCCGTTTTCCGTACTGCTGCTGACAGAGATGGTGTAGATGCTGTTGGTGTAGCCGTCGCAGGAGCAGTGATCGCCCTGCCGTCCTCCGTTACCAGACGCCCAAACAAAGATGGAGCCGAGACCCTTACGGCCCTGTAGAGACATGAAAACACGTGAATGAAACGTTAGGTTACAGAAATATGAATGAAAACATGCAATAGACAGTGTTATTTTAGTATTATTTACATACTATTAAAGTATCTATTAATATTTTGAATTTGCTTTTATTTTTATATTTTTTGTTTTATATTTATTGTCATTATTATTATTTTCTAAATAATTCTATTTTTTTTTTAACTTAAACTTATTTCAGTTAGCAAGGCGACGTTTTTAAGTTTATTTTTATTTGATCAATTACTGAAAATTGCTTCTTATTTATTTGACTTTTATTAATTTATTCTTTTTTTATTAATTGTATTAATTTATTTAACAAAAACAACACTACCAAGTTGTAAACGACACTGACAAGATAAACCATTTATTTCTACCATCTTTACAAACATAAAAATTTCAAAATTCACATTTTGTAAATATTTAAGCAACAATATTTTGGAAAAATAGACATTACTACATGGTTAGTTGATATTTTTAAAACAATTTAATTTGCCCAGTCCTAGTCAAAACCATCATAACCATCACACTAGAGCAGGTCAGCTTTAGACACATAGTCACTTTAAATGTTAAGCTTTTAATTTAGTCTTAATTTCACAACCCCGAGAGTTACTCACTGACAAATCCCTCATGTTTGTGTGTGCGAGTTTGAGACAACAACCTTTTTAATTCCCAGTTCAAAGGCTTGTTTGGCCAGAGGCCCCGGTCCATCCACGGTCTTCCCGTCATCATCGGGGCCCCAGCTGGCACTGTAAATGTCGATGTAGTCTGGCCTTATTCCCAGAGACTTGGCCTCCACCACATCAGTCACGTCTCCATCAAGCATTCGAACACCTTAGAGAAAAAGTTCCATCCAAAAATGAACAAATTCAGTCATTGTATAAATCGCCCCAATGTCATTCCAAACCAAAATGGATGTTGATTTATCTTCCCAAGCTCTGAAATGCATCATGAAAGTGTCCTAAAAGTAGCCCAGTTTACTTGTGCACTATAAACCATGCCATTTTGTGGTCGAAATACGAGAACCAATTGTGTTTGGCATCAATAACTTCAAACATAATGCAACTTTCTATGAGTTTCAGAACAATATTGCAAAGGGGAAAAAGAAAGGAGAACAAAAAACAAAATCAACTGGGGAAAACTGGCTGATCTAACAGAGTTATGAAAGTGAACAGTCTGCGTGATAAAAGTTTAACTTAATAGTTTTTTCATCTAATACATGTAATTTATTTCATTTCAGCTTTATTTTTATTACTGAAAACCATGTTTAATAGTAAAAAACAATGTTTAAATGGTAAAATAAAATGACGAAAGTGCAAATAGAGAATTCCTTAAAACTCACAGCACATAATCATATGCCATATTGTCGGTAATGCAAACAAATGTGCAAAAATTGCAACTGAAATCTACTGTACTCTGCTTCAATGAGATGTTTACGAATTCTCGATAATCTGCGGTCTTTCTCCTCATTCTGTTACTGAAGTAAAGCTTAATGTCCTTTTCTTGCTCTATTTTGAAAGAAGAAATCCTTGCTTTTTGCAAAAATTGAGAGAATAAGTGGTACAGAAAAATCATATCTATTCAAGTAATTTAGCTGAAACTTTTATACAAAGCATCTTATAGTAAACTCACTACAGACTGATCAACTTGGAAACTTCAAACTCTTTTTAAGTACGTATCTCAAGTGCACAATGGTGTAAGTTGGGGTTCAAACCTAGAGACTTTCAGCTACCAACCAAGATCTTTGATGGACAACTGAAATGAGGAGGCAGAATTAATCAGCTTATTTAGCTTAATTCAAGAAGTCAATAAGAGCTTCCTGCCATAATATAACAACAAAGGTGTGCGTGTTTGTTTTCCTGTGCACTCATGAGACTAGAAAAGAGCGCGATTGTATAGTGCGAGAATGTGTGTCTATGCACATTATTATTTCTAACACCATATGTGCAGCACGCCGTTTTCCTTCCTTGAAACACCTCTAAAGGGAAAAGCAGGGGGTTCAACACTTCTCTATCATTCCTCTCACTTCTAACAAGCTGCATTACACCTCAAATTGATTTCTCGACTTCTAAAACAGCACAGAGTAAACACTTTTCTGAACTGCAGAGCAGAAAAACTAATCATTTCTACATATCTAATTATGGTTAAAGGACATGAAGTTCTACATAGCAGTCTAGGCGAGACCTAATAGATTAGAAATGTCATTAGAAGGCGATGAAGTCATTGGCTTGAATCTGACACGTATTAGCTTTGGCAGGATTTCAATGATAAAACGGGAAAAAAAGACAACTGCTGAGCCAAAAGACCTAAAGCACATCTTTCATTGTGCTAATCTGTCTGTATCTGGCTTGGAAAAATGACTCTTTTCAAACATCAGTTCACTATTCTTAAGAGGAATATTTTGCAGGCAGGACTTAACAATTGAGATAGATTACGATATGTGCAGCCAACATTTGGATGGGGGACAAGTCAATCATCTGTCCACTTTGCGGTTATTAGTGGTGTATTATCATGCAGAACTTGTCCTGTAACGTCTGTGCCACAAACACGAACAATTCCTCAAATCATAGTTTATTGAAGACATCAGACTGGAACATTTTTACATGGCAGATGATAAACTAGGCAAAAAAAGTTGCTATTTCAGTCACCAATGCATTGTATTCATGTAGGCCAGTGGTGAGAATATAAAAGCATAGCTAAAAAAAAAAAAAATGCTAGCGCTGCTGAGAAAAACATTCAACAGATTTTGTCTTTATTTGACAAGAAAGAGGAGTAAAGAAAAATAGTTCAAGATGCAATCGCTAGGTGGCGCAGTCCTCAAACTCCTTAAACCAAATTCAAATTATTGTCACTAAATGTTCTTCATTTACTTAAGATGCACTGAAAACATAACATATTTTATGATAAAAATCAAGGTGGCGAGACAAAATGGCTGACCTTGAAAAAATATATATTATTGACATCCAAGATGGTGACCAATCTAATGAATTAATCAGCAACAGCGAAACATAAAATGGTTGAAAGACAGTAAATTAGAAGAGGAGGAGAAGTATTGACTGCTGAATTATTGACTTTAACTGGCATCCAATGAACTGAGGACGAATCGTCCTTCAACAGTCCAAATTAATGCTTGGAGAATAATACAAATCTAAAATTAGTTTGTTAGAAAAATGCATAGGATTTTAACACCAGCTAAACAAACACTTAATATTTTATCTGCTGTATGATTAAAATACCTTATATTGTGCCATTTTAAAAGGTTCCTAAAGGTCGTTTTTGGAGGTCTCCTACAATAAGTTCACATACATCCAAGGTAAAAAATAAATAAATAAAATACTTTCTAATTTTCTCATAATATACATTCCAGCATCAGCTCTTATCTCACAATGTCTGAAGAAATGCATGATTTTTTCCCCAAACCAGTTTAGCGGAAACTCCGTCCCTAAACTTACCCTAAACCTTTCCTTCAATCTGCTGCCATAAGCTGCGTTTCTACCGCAGGAACTTTCCTTGGGAACTAGGGACTTTGGGGTGGTCCTCTATGTGTTTCGACCTCAGCAATGAGGGTCTAAATGAAGATCCGGGTAAAAATGTCGCACTCAGAAAGTCCCTGCTCACGATGTTCAAAGTTCAAGAACATTCAGGGTTGGGACTTGGGCGCTGAACATGCTGATTGGTTGACTTCACGCAGCACTTTATTTCAACCACCATTTTTAAAAGTCTGTTGTGGTGCATGCAGTAAGAGTTGTTTGTTATTTGAATCAACAATGGATTTTAAAAAATACGAGGTTCAGGCTTTATTAAACTTATGCAAAGGACAAAATACAGCAGGATCTGGAAAGTCGAGCACAGTCCTACAACACCGGACTAATTTACCTAATCTTCATGGCACTTTAGGCTGCGATGGAAACACAGACATCAACAGGTCTGAGGGAAAAAAGCTCCTGGGACAAATTGTTCCAAGTAATTTTGGTGAAAACGCAGCTATAGACTCAAATGCCAAAGAGTAAAACTAATGAAAATGAATGAATATAATGGGAGCTTCACACCCTCACTTGGCTCCTTAAGAGACTGTATATGCAGCCCTATCCTGTACTCGCAGTTGCATCACTTAACTTTATGCATTTGGCAAACAGCGAAACTGGAACAGCACAGGCCCGAACCCTGCCAAGTCTGAGCAAAGGATGCGTTTGTCGGCCCTACCACCTGCAAGTACAATAAGGAAATATTTGTGTCTTTCAGCGCAGCTGCGGGCTCAAACAAAATGGCCCCAGATGGCTGATGGCATATCACGAAATCCACATTTTGATTAAACCCGATCGCCCTTTTCATAGGATTAATTGCTTATGAGCGCATGAATGTTGAGCGGTTCGCTGTCCACTAAATTAATGAACTCTCCGAACAGAGGCGGACAGGAGTGCGGGCGTCTCGCCGATTTTAATCCTGTGCACACATGCGGAATAATCCTGTCTTATCTGCTCTGACTGCGTCTAAACCCGTTTCTTGATCAGGGTTTAGCCACTCGCGGCAACTGGTCAGTTTTGCCAGTCCATGTGTGTGTTGAGTGTCGGGTCTGTAACTGAAACACCATCTGAGATTTATTAGAAAACAAGGAGGGCAGGGATGTAAACAGACTGTTTTCAGAAAGATGCATACCTCCTATGCGGGCATTGTAGGCTATACCTACAATGCAGTGCGAGTTGTTGGCTACGGCGGCAACTTCACCTGCACATCGCGTCCCATGCCTGGAAAGAAAAAGAAATTAAATCATAAATCACACAAAAAATTGAAGTGTGTGCATGTGTCTGAGTTTGATCAGAGTTGTAACCATGCCAATCTTCCTTCCCCATTTACTCCTCAATGTATTCTGTCCTCTCCACACTGCTAATTAAAGGCAAAAAATAAAATAAAAAAGCTGGATTAAGTATTACCAAAGTCCCTTTTAAGAAAAGTCTGTTCACTCGGTGGCCGTATTTGCATTTCGGGCATCCAAGACCAAGTCCTATCTATCTGAATGGGGAAATCCTGAAATTTCAAAAAAACTGCCTGGCAAACTCAATTAAATAACATATTTCAAATCCGCAATGAAATCTGACATGAATTGTCACATAAATAAAAAAAGCTTACATTTCTGGCTAGAGCAACAAATGCGCATGTGCAGTCCTAGAGCGAGTGTCAGGTTTCTATGGGAACCTGAGCTTCTAACAGCAGCTGCAGAGACACAATGACTTTATCAATCAGCGATTGGCTCTTTCACATCGAAGGCGGGGCGTATTCGGCCATATTGCGCCTTGCAGTTTCTCCCATTCATAACTAATACTGGCCCTAGTGCTTTGCTTCATTTGTCTACAGCCTACAATACATTGTAAAAAATGATTAATTTTAACTGTAAATGACTGTAAAAATGTGACAGTAAAACCCTGTTAATTGTTAATTAGTTCCCGTATAACTGTATATAGGTCAATTACATTTTTATTTAACCTTTATTTAAACAGGTAAGTCATTTTCAATAACAGCCCGACATGACGTGCATATTTTTGTGTCTAAGGGCATTACTACTTTTTAAAATTATTTGATACATTTAAGACATATATCACTTTATTCTATAAAATCTGTTTAGTTGAAATTCGTTTATCGTACAATAAATATTTTGTTTCGTCATCTTAAACCCCCAAAATGTCAGGTGGTGCAACTGCCTGAAAAAGTGCACTATTTAAAATGGTGTCTTAAAAGCTGTAATGTGTAAATTTTAGGAGAATCTATTGACAGAAATCCAATATGACATACATTATGAACTTATATTTTTATTATCTTAGAATCAGCCATTTCTATCTCATACACGCGGGTCCCCTTGCACGTTAAATCGCCATTTTGCGCCGGTCTGTTTCTACAGTAGCCTTAAACGGACAAACTGCTCTACAGAGTGCGTTTGCTTGACTTGCTTCCCTCTGCCGTCTCAGACGATGACATTTTTGTCCAGTGTTGGCCATTGTTGCTTCTCTATATTGCAATTCGCAACCTCACCGCAAGATGATGTTGCTAAAATTTACACTGCACCTTTAACAAAAAATAAAAATTTAAAACTAAATACTACGGCTGTCACACGCATGTTCAGCTAGTTCTAGTTCATGGATGTTTAGTTTGTTTTTCATTAATCACATGTGTTCCTTTGTATTTCCCACCACTCTTTAGTTTCCATGGTTACTGTTCCTTGTTACCAGCTGTGTTTGATTAATTATCTTCTTTGAGTCTACACTCAAGTTCCTCTGTCTCCCGAGTTCACCGTCGTTGTTGTTTGCGTTTCGCCTGATTACCTGCTTACTCATTAAACCTCATTATATTTTTAAATCCGGTCTTCATCTTCAGCATTGTGACAATGGCATCATTTTAGGTTTTATAAATTTTATAATTAAAGAATAAACATTCTTTCAAGTTTTATAAATATCAGTAGTTTTAAAGCTGGTGAGATAATTAAAAAGTTTTTGACCAGCAACTTGTATATTCTCAAATGTCAGGGTGGCACAACTGCACTTTTATTATGAATTGACAAGATAATAACAGTAAACATGATAATGCACCATCTAGAGGAGCCCAACTGATCCTTGTGGCAGCGTGAAAAGGTTTGTAGGCCTCTCTGAAACACTGAATTTCAAGTATGGGTAGGTTGGTACAGCTTCCATGTCAGGTGGCACAACTACAGTATAAATGCATATACAACCATTTGGTTGTACCACCTGACATAAATGGTAAAAAATGAATTTAAATTCTTTGAAATGTTATTTAACAACTGAAACCTGTTTAAACACATGGTTCATGACTCAAAAATATGCATTACATCAGTTTTGTAAAGATTTTTGGGACCCAGCTGCCAGTTTTATTATGTAAAAACAACAGATTTGTCTTTTAGAGTGTATAGTTCAAATGTTTGGGGTCGGCAAGATATTTATAGTTCTTCTCAATTACTTTGTCACATTTTTCCGAAACGGTCTTAACATTCTCTGTTTGCTGGAACATCAGAACTTCATGTTTATGTCTGCAAAAGAGTTACTCACCCAAAACAATTCATTCATCCTTCAAATCCTGGTTATTGTGTCAGTAAATTTTGCCACCAAAGTAAAAAGTGTTTTTGTCATGTATAGAAAGCAGTTCGTGTAAACAAAAAAGTAGCGAAAACTACACAAGAATGTCAGTTTTGTTCATGTATCTTTTTAGATAAAAGATTTCAACAGCAGGTAAAAATTACTGGGAAAAGTCAGTACTGTAAAAAAATAAAATAAAATGGCCATTTTTATTCATATAGTACAATTATTTTATAGAAATGAGTTGCATGCAAACTGAAAATTCACAGTTGCTTGTTCATTTTTACACTATTATGTCTTCCCCAAACCCACCACACATTTTTACATACCTTCCTATTGCTCTTCCATGACAAGCAACTGTGAATTTTCAGTTTACATGTAACACGTTTCTACAAAAATAAATGTACTATATAAATGCAAAGGTTTTTATACAGTACTGCTGTAGCTGCTGCCGTTTAGGGTTGACAATCCTCCATGTTCAAAAACTGTAGTGATTGTGGATTGCTTCCAAACTTCATTGGTATGACTTTGATTCCCATTTCATTACAAAGGCAGGCCGTTTGCCTTAAACAGACATTACAAACATTCCATGTCAGATATTTATGGCTTTTACATGCACGTCCAACAGATTTTGATAACTGAATGGATTATTTTGCATGTGATGGCTCACACGGTAAATGAATAGATATAAGTTGTTAAGAGACAATTTAATTGAGAATCAATTCAGTTTAGATCAACAAGCCATGTGGATTTAGTTACTGTCCAAAAGACAAATTAACTTTTTTGCACACGTGCCAAAACACTTGCTTAAAATCAATAAGAAATTAAAATTGTTGAATATTTTTGGCGCTTCATAAACTTAAGCTAGAACCACTATAGTCATGTTGACTATTTTAACTATGTCTTTACTACCTTTCTGGGCCTTGAAGGTGGTAATAAAGTTTCTTGATATGGGGGATCAAAAATCTTTCAGATTTCATCAAAAGTATCTTAATTTGTGTTCTGAAGGTGATCGAATGTCTTACGGGTTTGGAACGACATGAAGGTGAGTGATGACAGAATTTTCATTTTTGGGTGAACTAACCCTTTAAGAAAGTAAACAGGGTAAATTTTTTCCCCATTTCATTTTGGTAACTAAAGGTAAAAACTTTGTTTTGGACTTTGAAGGCAGCACATTTTGAAACTGATATGCAAGTCGGTTCTCTGTCCACCACTGTCACAGCATATCGCTGCAGGCTGCATTAGCAGTGCATTAATTGCATTTTTATCTTATGCACCGTTCACTCACTCTTGTTCGCTCCGTGCACCTCATTAACAAAGTCTCTTAATATTTTTTTTCCCTTTGTCCCCACTTAAGCTTCTGCTCCGGGAGGCACGTTCCTCACTTCAAAAATGAATTTAACGTTGCATTGTTTTCCGTTTCAAATATACTGATGAGTATTAACAAAACAGTGCTTTGAAGTTTCGTCTGAGCTCTTGGCAGTTCATTTGTAAACATGCGGCATGAGCAGAGAACGAGCATTAAATCAGGTGCTTATCAAAGACAGAGACGTTTTCAATTAAATCTACACCACCCTGAATCCCACAGGATTGGATTGGTTTCAGTGCTTCTGTGATTTTGCATGTCAACAGAATGAAAAGGCTTTTTTGTGGAGTCTAGCTTTACTACTTTGCTCCAAATATCATAGCTTTTGAGGAAGTACGATCTTTCAAAATATTGCTGTATTTACTGTAGATATATTCCAAAATCTAGCCAGATCTACCTACAACACCCCTGCAACCATTTTGAGGTGATAATTCCTGTCGCACAGTCTGCTTCATTAAGTTAGGTGTTATAGATACAAGTGTGAGATTTTAACCTGCGCTAGCACATAGATCTGAGGTGTGCACTTTTTTGATTAACCCTCCACGTGCCATTAGGTTGCCAACCGCTGCCCTGGAAACTGCCTCACAACCACCCATAATACCCTAACAACTGTCTAGTACAATCACCCAGTAAACGCTAACAACTTAACTCCCATAACTCTAAGATGTTCTGAATGGTTGTGATGATGATATACAGCTCTGGAAAAAATTAAGAGACCACTGCAAAATTATCAGTTTCTCTGGGTTTACTATTTATAGGTATGTGTTTGGGTAAAATTAACATTTTTGTTTTATTCTATAAACTACTGACATTTTTCCCAAATTCCAAATAAAAATATTGTAATTTAGAGCATTTATTTGCCAAAAGCAACAACTGGTCAAAATAACAAAAAATATGCAGTGGTCTCTTAATTTTTTCCAGAGCTGTATATTGTTACCACAGTATAAAATGTCTATCTTTAGAGATTTTGCTATATTGTGTATATCACAGAATGTAAATATAGAGCACTATTGACACTTCAGAGCGATGAAGGAGAATATAGAGAGCGGGACGTGCTTGAGTTATAAGCGCAATATATTAGGGCTGGGACAATAAATCAATGCGTCGCGAATAAAGAAATGATTCAGGATCGATTCTGATATTTTCTGATTGTGTTCCGATTCTCTCTCGAATGGATTCTGAGCTTAGTTTTTCATAGCAGAGGGCATTACGTACTTCAGAAACAGCTTTACTCTGCTTCCTTCCAATTCCTAACACACACCACTTGAACCTTCAATAAAATAATCAATTCATAAAGTTCAAAAAGGTTGAAGCGAATTACAGGGGTGTTTACAGAGGGCTGTTTACATTAATCTCGCTCATAAAAGTATGTGCAAATGCATTCTCAGACTAAGCTGAACTCAAGCGCTCTTCAGCACTCTTCTTCATTAGCATTTGAGTGTGCGGATAAAAACTAGCACAATCTGCTGTTAAAAACTAAGCTTAGAGTCGATTCGAGAGAGAATCGCGATGCATTCAGAAAATATCAGAATTGATCCACGAATTGCAGTGCATTGATATATTGTCCCAGCCCTACAATATATCCTGAAAGGAACTCTGACTGGCACACTGAGTTCACGCACAGAAAGCTGCCTCTCTCAGCACCCGATCACAAATTTGGGACGTGCTCGATGTTATAAAGTGTTCACAGTGAAAAATAACTCAATGCGGTTCACATGCTGACTGACACACAGCATAAACACGCTCACAGAAAGACGTGACTCAGCATGCGATTGTGAATTCAGTTCTTTCATAACTTACTGCAATTGAATGGTCGAATATACATGTGATTGTCAAAATGTCCATCGTGTGGAGTATTTATGTAAACGCAGTTATGTCTCAAGTGAAGTCTTAAAGTGACAGCAGTCTAATATGCCTGAAACTTTGTGTCATTATGTGAGTATTTTTATAATGTAAATAAATCAAGAGAAAATAACTTGCTGTTCTTTGCTGCATAACTTTTTTTTTAGCTTTAATAAGAATAAATATATATTTATTTATATTTATATTATATTTATATATATATATTTATATATATTTAATTCATATAGTGAACACTATGCAATATTTTATTTTTTAATTTGATTAAATTTCTGTACCAATTCTAACTACGTTAAATAAACCTATTGTATCTGAAAAACTTAAATCAATTCATATTTTTATTATATTGTACTTTACCTATTATTTGTAATTTGCTTTTTTATTTTTAATAACAAATGAGATAAAATAACACAAAATAATTATATTGTGATATACATCGTTATCATAAAATAAAATTTCTTACATCATAAAATAGGAATTTGGTAATATCCACCCCTACCTCCAAGAAAGGTCAACAAACCTTTCAAATAAACCAATTATTTAAACTATAAAAAGGCTTCAATGACCTTCAAACTTTTTCAAGCAAAAAATTTTTGGCTAGTTCATTTATTTGCAATTTGGTGTGGCTGCTGGTACAGAAATTGCAGATCTTACACCTTTGCAGGTCAAAAATAATGTTGAGATGTTCAGAACTCACTTCCTACCACACGAGATCATTATGAAGGTACCATTGGACTTATTAGATAATCTCACTGCTAAAAGGATGTGACTGCTTTTCACTTATCACCTGGCCTGATCACTCAAAGTGAGACACACACGCAAATGAGATGCATTTAACACAAGCCGTGTGGTGAGAAGTCATTTAGAAAGGCATCAGGACTCACTTGTTTTCGTTGCTGGAGTCGTATCGTGGGGTCGGGTCGTAGTCATTGCCATTCACATCATAGCTAGCAAGCTGATCCTAAATGACAGACAAAACACTAAATGAACCATCTGAGAATGAAATAAACCCATTTTGTTTTTCCACTGTAGTCATCTAGAGTGCTAAAATATATAACACAAGCAATAATGTTATAATTCATGCAGTGCAGAGTTGTGTTAAAACTATTAAAAATTTTTTTTTTAATTTTCCAGGAGCTCTTTGCTTCTACCTTCAATTACACTGCTAACTCTGATTGTAAATTAATTACCTAAATTATATTATTTGCTAACTGCATTCTTTAAATTGTAATGTTGACGCTATACAAATAAATTTGAATTGAATTGAATTAATATAAAATAATATTTAAAAGGCACAATATGTGTTTTTTTCGCCGCTAGGGGTCGCTAAATTCTTCAATACAATAACAAAGGCGTAGATTGATGATGCAGTGAATGAGTGTGGAATCATACAACTTGTCATGCCGATGGATCTAATAATGTTTATGGGGAAATAATGTTTATTGATGATTGAACGCATGTTTTTAACATGACTGTGGTGTGAAGGAGGACGGGGCCGAGAATCACGGGCGCGATTACTAATGAGAGACAGATATCAGAGACACACGTGAGTTCCGGGGATATAAAGAAACGAGGACATTTCATTGATCCTTGTTTTATTTCTCCTTATGTCCCAAAGTTTGCTTGCCATAATGTTTGAACGAAACAGCATCGCACTAGCCATTACGCAGCTGTTCTTATCTGTTGCTGTAGTTACAATGCAGTACAAGCGGAAACCAGGAATAACCCAGATATTACGTTATTGACAGCCGAAAAGTGACAATCTCTGTGAATTTCTCTGAATTTACATATTCTTGGAAATATTTATGATAATGTAAGTACACAGCTGAACGAAATATAGAACACCGTACAAGTGGTTTTTGGATATTTTAATATTAAAATTTTACATATTGTAAAATTGATAAAATGCATTAACAGCATCGTTACTAAAACAACACTTAAAGGGATAGTTCACGCAAAAATGATTCCAAACCAGTATGAGTTTCTTTCTTCTGTTTAAAACAAAAGAAGACATTTTAAAGAATTTTGGTAACCAGACAGTTGATTGTAGCCATTGACTTCCATAATATTTTCTTTCCTACAATGGAAGTCAATGGCGACAGTTTGATAACGACATTCTTAAAAATATCTTAAATATCTTAAAAATATCTTCTTTTGTGTGAAACTCAAAAAAGTTGTTTGGAACAACTAGAGGGCGAGTAAAAATGATGACAAAAGTTTCATTTTTGGGTGAACTATCCCTTTAAGAATGCATTTACAGAGATCACGGACAGTTTCAAGATAATCTCACGTAATTCTGAGCCAGATCTGGATGGTTCCTCTCAATACCGTCGTCCAAGATGGTGATGACCACATTTCGACCCGTGTAGCCTCTCTGCCAGGCCGCAAGGATATTCATTTCTGAACGACAGCGGCTGTTTTTATCACTACAGTGCTGGAAGACAGATAGAAGAAATCAACATCAATATACCTTCACTTGCAATCAGTTTCAGGCACACATTTGACTTTGAAAACCGGAAACATTAGAGACATTCTCTGCTTTCCAGAAACACAAGCCTTTATTACTTCAGTAACCTTATGACTCAATCCGTCTGTGAGGAAATATGTCACAGCGAGCGGCCGCAAGAACCTGTAAATTAAACGAAACGATTCATGTTTATTCAGCGTCAGAGGTTTGCTTGTCCTTGAGGGTCTCATTTAGGATTCTTTTCAACGCAGTCTTTGAGGACACGATCAACAAAGACGTCCGAGTGTGAAGTCAACATCAGAGGAAGGATTGAAAACGGTCTCAAGATACCTTTGTGCTGCAATATTAATCATTCGAATGCAAATAAACAGAATATGCTTTAATAATGTCTGAAAACATCAGCTCTAATGGATTAACCATTAATCGTGTAGTGTTTGATATTGATATACGAAGAAAAAAAAAGGATTTGCTTAGACACTTCAATAACAGGAACAAGGTCCTTCGAAGACACGTTTCAGAAGGGAAAAAAAATTAGATGCCAACGAATAAAGAGTCACATTTTTCAAGACTCAAGGGCACCATTCAATCAGTAATCAATGAGAAGTTTGTTCAAATAAGAGTAGAGCAAACAAAAACTATCATTATAGAGTGAAGTAGGGTATAATTCATGAAGTAACTTTACCCTGGAAGTGTAAGTGTGTGTGTGAACACTATTAGCCAAAGAAACCATCTTTTGCCATAGAAAGCACAGATTCAGAGAGAAAATACTTGCAATCAGAAACTGGTTTCTAGTGTTGGGGGTAAAGCATTACAAGTAATCAGATTACTTTTTTCAAGTAACTAGTAAAAGTAACACATAACTTAAATTTACAACAAAATATCAGTGTTACTTTTTCAAATAAGTAATGCAAGTTACTTTTTTTCCCATTTACTGATTGACAGCTCTCCTATGCCGATGTTGAGAGAAATTGTGAGCAAGTGCAGAGGTGTTATGTGCGCTGTGAACAGTGGTTACTGTAGTTCTAGACTAAGTGTGACCATAAATTCTCATCATACTTGCGCAAAAAAAAAAAAAATTCAGTATTATTCAAAATTAATAAAAACAGTGAAATGTAATCTCAGAATGTTTCACAAACTTGCAATAATTAAATATATTACATTACATAAATATACTTTATGTAATCTCACTTTATTAACCAATGTCTTTGCTGCTGAACTTTGATGATCCAATTCAACCATACTAATAAGCCAGAATGACTTTAGATAAACATCACACTTTTTTAATCTATTGCAAAAGTTTGCTGTTGAAATTTCTTCTCCTGAAAAGTCAGCCCAGGTGAGAAAAAGTAATGCAAAAGTAATGATAATGAAAAGTCTAATACGCAATTAGTTACTTTTTTAGGGAGTAACGCAATACTGCAATGCATTACTTTTAAAAGTAACTTTCCCCAACACTGTTGGTTACACTATCATCATATACGCAACTTCCAATATGATTTTGAATCATCAAATTTAAGTTTGAATCGATTCACTGAAAAGCAGCAGATCAAACGGGTAAAAAAAAAGAAAAGATTTCTCTGAATCACAGTAAACCAAACTTACAAAGAGTAAACAGAATTAAGAAGAATTCATGGGGTTGCTGTAAACTATAGGCAAATTCACACCACACTGACAAACGCCAACAAACACGTCTGTTGGAGTTTGTTGGATCGGTGTGATACCCCTGTCGACGTCTGTTGGAGTCTCTCGGAGTTGGTCTGAGTCCTTTTTTTCACCTGACTGAACAAGTTTAATCGGTGTTTGTTGGGTCGTGGAATGTCTGAGCAGTGCAGTACGGTTTTCCAACAAACGACAACAAACTCGGACATAGTTTGACCTAGCCACGAACCGTCATGAGCCATGACGTACATGCAAGTCCCTTGCAAAGGGAAATATATATATATTAGAGTATATGACTGGTGTAGTTCATTTAGCTTTAGCTTTTTACTTCCGCCGATTGTTTTTAGGCATCAAAATTCACGAAATGAAGTTGCGTTCAATGGTGAAGATTATCATGATGAACAACACATGTACGAATCAAACTTCTGTTGGTCACGGAGCTTATTTTCTGCAATGATCCAAAAGCCAATGGAAATATCCTATCAGCTTTTTGTGAAGAGAACCGTGGATTCTTGACCGACTGAATAAAATGATGCTTGTGACTGAAATTTGCCCTGACTGATGCTGCCAGTTAATGTGATTCCGTTCATTTCCTCTCAACATCACTAAACCTACAGTATGAATTCATTTGTAATTCACAGCATCAAGCTTTTTAGAGAAACAAACTAGCGCACACATACACTACTTTCACACAGTTCGGTTTTTATGAGGCAAGGGCAGCGGAAACAGCCCTGCTACAAAACAAATAAAACAACAGGAGCTTCACAAACGAGCCCGTTTAATGAAGCGCAAATCAGTGGCCCTTTTCTCCAGGAGTCACTGGAAATGAGGCAGCGATTCATTTTCTAAATCACTTCATTAGGGGGAAAAAAAGGTCAAAAAGCAAAGATAGCTCAGATATGAAAAACAGGACTGAATGTGTGAAATATCTACTAACAATGTACCACATGTTGGACCATTTGGGATCGTTGAAGTGGATGTAGCTCGAGTCACTCCTGGCGTGGCGTTTCACTCGTGACTTCACCACCTGCTGCTGCGCCCAATCAACCTGCAGAAAAAGCCCGGGTTACATTGACTCACATCAAAGACTAAACAGTTTAGGCTCACCTTCATGCACATAAACATGTCTGCGAAATGCGGTCTGTATTTAGTCACGCTCTAGCTTTTCCATTACGTGAGGCTTATGAAGTCATTGCATTTTGAGTAGAAACAAATGGGAATGTAGTACTCCGAAATGTGCTTTCCTAAATCCCCCCTGAAGAAGAAATATAGTCACAGCATCCAAAATATAAGCATACCCATATAAGTCGAAGAGATTTTTTCCCCCCTGTTTTATTATATACACACACAAGTCAAAATTTTATTTAATTTAATTTTGACAATATTGGTTTAAGAAATCATTGATGCCATGTTTAAAAGTTTGAGGTCAGTAAAATTTTATTATCATTTTTGAAATCGCCGTTTTCTATTTTAATAAACTTTCAAATGTGATATCAAAGCTGAATTTTCAGCATCATTACTCCAGTCTTCAGTGTCGCATGATCCTTCAGAAATCATTATAGTATGATTTGCTGCTCAAGAAACATTTCTGATTATCATCAATGTTGAAAACAATTGTGCCGCTTCATATTTTTGAGGAAACCAAGATCATTTTTTTGGATTTTTTGGGGAAAAAAACAGCATTTATTTGAAATAGAAATCATTCGTAACATTATAAATGTCTTTACTGTCAGTTTTTATGCATCCTTGCAAATTAAAAATATTCAGAATTCTTTGATGAATAGAAGGTTCAAAATAACATTTATTTGAAAGTTTTTTTTTTGAAACAATATAAAAGTCCTTGTCACTTTTGATCAGTGTAATGCATAAATAATATTAAAAAGAGATTTTGAAAAACATTGTTTGGAAGCTAGTCGGGCTAAAGCAAACGACAAACGTGTAACCAATCAGCTTTAGGGGGTGGAGATATAGCAGTTAATATATTTTTAAGATCAATTCATTTTTAAAACCCCAAACTTTACAGTGCATGTTGAATACTTATAGTAGTTTGCTCATATTATTCACATGATTTCTCCCTAAATAAGTAACAGAAATGGGGAATACTGCACTTTTAGAATTCACTTATGCTTATTATATTTGGTTCCCGGCATTATGTTTCACCTCGAATAGTAAATATAAAACTAACAATGAATTGAGAGTGTGTAGCCAAAAGTGCACTTGTGCTTTCCATATCGATTAGAGCCGCACCAAACACATTCTTATCCATCTAAATCCCTGTATCCTTCCAGTTAAACATATCCTCTGCTGTAAATAAAGGGATGTGGACTTCTAATTAGAAAAGTCACCCAGCCATGCCCGCAGATTTATTTGTCTTGCGGCAATGCCTGAATTTGTGGTTCCCCTCAAAAGAGCTCAACTTCAGCATCACTAGTGCACGACGCTTTCTTGCCTTCATTAAAGAGGTCCAGTGGGAAATGTAATGAAAATCACATATTGCAATAGTTATGTCCTTCTCCGTTACAGTCCCAATGCTAAAAATACATGGGTTGGGAATTCAGAACCAGTTCTTATTAAATATTGGTTCTATTAAATAAATAAACAAGTAAACGGAACCAAATGATTTTCATGACATGTGGTTCTATTAATAATTATTGAATAATTGGATCATACTGAAAAACTCCTGAACCACTAATGAACCTCCAGCAAGTTTTTCGGAGGCTGAATTGAATGTCATAATACAGAAAGGCTGGGTGCCGTAAAAAAAGTACAAAGATAATAAATAGAAAACTCATGCAACAATAAACTAACAGCATGACAATTGTGGTGGATCATTGTTGAATCGGCCAATTTATGAATAAATTACTTCTATAAGCCAGTTCTTTTTAATGGAATAGCTAATAGGACTTGGTTTGAATTATCTGACTCGCACTCAATGGTTCAGTTAAATCAGTTTGTACTATACAGGTGCTGGTCATATAATTAGAATATCAACAAAAAGTTGATTTATTTCACCAATTCCATTCAAAAAGTGAAACTTGTATATTATATTAATTCATTACACAGAGACTGATATATTTCAAATGTTTATTTCTTTTAATTTTGATGATTATAACTGACAACTAAGGAAAATCCCAAATTCAGTATATATCCTAACTAAACTATAAGTATATAAGAGCTATTAGACACATAAAAAAAAACAAAAAAACAAGTGGTGCCTCAAATGAGGTCATGAAAACTGCATGTAGAGTTAAACAGTTTAGATGAAGTACAGCATGTCACAGCAATGCATCAGCAGCTCATGTACCAAGTATCAAGACAATAAACTATGCAGTTCACTTGATTTGTAGTGTGTAATGGAGCACACAATGTATTATAAACTATATAGTTCAATTGGATGATTTGAAAGTAAACATTAATACACCACACGGTTTGAGCTGATGAACTACATTACCTGAGTAAAAAAATTCGATTATTATTATTATTATTATTGACACTATTCAATGTACAATACGATTCAAAAGTTTGTTTTTTGTTCGTTTTTGAAGAAATCCTCTTACGCTCACAGAGGCTGCATTAATTTGATTTAAAAAAATACAGTAAAAACTGAAATACAGTAAAATAAAATATTTTTTATGTGAATATATTTTAAAAATGTGATCAAATCTGAATTCCCAGCATCATTCCTCCAATCTTCAGTGTCACATGATCCTTCAGAAATCATTCTGATATGCTGATTTGATGCTTAAACATGTTAGTTCACAGAGCATTAACTAATGTTAACAAGATTTTTAATAATGCATTAGTAAATGTTGAAATTAACATTAACAAAAGAGTAATAAATGCAGTAGAAGTTAATCTTTTAAACGGTAGTGTAATTAATTATTGAACACTGGTGTTTTTATCAAAATGCAACAACAGCAGATTGAACACTACATGAGTTTATGAAAGAATAAATTTTCTGTGTCCTTTTATGAGGACAACAACAAATCTATTGGAAGATCCGTTTTTTTTCCCCCCCTGTTCTTTTCAGCTTGACAGCTCTTTGCTTGCGGTTACAAAACATTTCGCGCCGCCTCGCATGGCCTCTGCCTGTGGCCTGACACTGATGAAATGGGTTATTGGGCATTTGCCACGCCGCACCATTTGTACACATGGCTCGGGGCAGGATATGATCAGAGGACCTCCGTCAGATGCCCTCCAATAGACCTGGACTGTTTTATTACTCCCGAGATGCCGGCTGTCGGGAGGAGATAATCTTAGCAGGAGAGGGCCGGCTTCCAAATCCTGCAAACAGCTTGACTTTGAATGCCTGGCTGCTCTGTCAAATGAAGTCTTGGGCAAACACGGCTGCTCGTCATATTAATGCATCCAGCACCGAAGTGATTTAATGTGGAAGTCGGGAGAGCCTGAACGTTAGAGTATAGGAACCATCTGAAAGAAGGAGGGACACAATTGTAACCGAACTTAACAGCTTGACTCATGAATATTCATCACGTAGTCATATAATTAATATTCAATAGTAGTCCCGGTAGTCCTACCTGATTTGCTGAGAAGCAAACAATGGTAAATAGGCACTAGATGTAGCAGGATTGTAGCACTTGTGCACAACACAACCACTTACAGGAGCCCTAGCTTGATCTTAAAATTGTTTTAATGTCCAATGCTTTCATTTGTACTGTTGACAAGCAAAAAAAAAAAAAAAAAGGTCTTAAAACATAATTTCCTAAAAAGTGTCTCCCCATATGATGGTTACTACACCCCTTAAGATAGGTTATTATAGTTTTGAAAGCTTTATTCCTTTGAAAACCATAATGCAAAATTGAATAATTTTTGGGTTAATTTTGATGGTGCATTAACCAGTCCCTCCTGGATAAAGTGTATTCAACCAACTGAATTCCAACCATCCATCTTCTTTCAGACGAACACAATCAGAGTTATATTATACACCAATCAGGCGTAACATTATGATCACCTTCCTAATATTGTGTTAGTCCCCCTTTTGCTGCCAAAACAGCCAAGGTATGGACTCCACTAGACCCCCGAAGATGTGCTGTGGTATCTGCACCGGGACGTTATTTGCAGATCCTTAAAGTCCTGTAATTGACGAAGTGGAGCCTTCTGGATTGGACTCGTTTGTTCAGCACATCCCACAGATGCTCAATTGGATTGTGATCTGGGGAATTTGGAGGACAAGTCAAGATCTCAAACTCATTGTGGTGCTCCTCAAACCAGGCCACCTTCTCCCATTGCTCTGTGGTCCAGTTCTGATGCTCTCGTCCCCACTGTTGGCTCTTTCGGTGGTGGACGGGTCAGCACAGGCACCCTGACTGGTCTGTAGCCCCATACGCCAACTCATGCACTGTGTGTTGACACGTTTCTATCAGAACCAGCATTAACTTCTTGTTCAATTTGAGCTCCAGGAGCTCGTCTGGCCAGCCTTCGCTCCCCATGTGCATCAATGAGCCTCGGCCGCCCATGACCCTGTCGCCGGTTCACCACCGTTCCTTCCTTCGACCACTTTTGATAGATACTGACCACTGCAGACCGGGAACACCCCACAAGAGATGCTCTGACCCAGTTGTCTAGCCATCACAATTTGGCCCGTGTCAAACCGGCTCAAATCCTTACGCTTGCCCATTTTTCCTGCTTCTAACACATCAACTTTGAGGACAAAATGTTCACTTGCTCCCTAATATATCCCACCAACTAACAGGTGCCGTGATGAAGAGATAATCAGTGTTATTCACTTCTCCTGTCAGTGTCATAAATGTTATGCCTGATCGGTGTATATCAAGCTTGGAAGAGCCAGGATAATGGTATTGAAGGAGGCGTGAGATTTTGACGCCCAAAAAAGTCCATCCATCCATAATAAAAGTAATCCATACAGCTCCAGCGTGTTGGAGCTTCTAGCTTCTGGCAGACGGCTGTACGCATCGATTTACATCAAAAGAGTGACCTCTGATGTGACGCAGGATGTCATGCTTCCGTCGGAACTAGATTCGTGTACGACCTTCTGCCGGAGGCTAGTTATTATAGTTTAGAAAGTTTTAAATATATGGACATTTTTCTTACAAAATCGCATCACTTCACTTCGGAAGGCCTTTATTAACACCCTGGAGCCGTATGGATTACTATTTTTATGATGTGTTTTTTCGCCCCATTCACTACCATTATCAAGCTTGGAAGAGCCAGGATATTTTTTAATATAACTCCGATTGTGTTTGTCTGAAAGAACAAGAAGATAGTCATATCCACCTAGCATGGCTTAAATCATGGGATAACTTTCAATTTTGAGCGAAATATCCATTTGAACGGTAAAAAAAATATATGTATATATATATATATATATATATATATATATTTTTTTTTTTTATATATATATATTTTTTTTAATTATTATTTATTTAATTATTATATATATATATTTTTTTTTATTATTATTTATTTAATTATTATATATATATATATATATATATATATATATATATATACATATATATAGCAAAAACAATTCTACAACAATAGAGAATAAATGTAACTGGTAAATTGTCAACTTTAAATGCATCGATTCATCATGCCGTTTATGTCCATCCCCAATGATGCCGGCTCCGACTCCCATAATGAACCATTATTATTATTATTATTACAATAATAGAGCCTGATCTAAAGAGTGGACATTTTTCTAAACAGAGACTGAATGAAATAGCAGACCACAGCAGCACAACTTCAATGCAGGGGCATCTGAAAAGAAAACGTCCCAGAGTTCTCCTATCTAAAACAACGAGATGGCAGTGTAATTTGGACTATTACAGTAAATTTTTACACAGCACTAGAAAATGGTTGCCAATCTCATATTTTGTGCTTAATACGGCTGTTCATACATTCATTTTGGGAAGTAAGTAAAACTTGAAAAGAAATAAATAAAACAAAGGCCCATGCAAAAAAAAAAAAAAAAGATTTCTTTTGAGACTTTTTTACAGTGCAAGCATTACATTTTAAATAGTTCCATGTTTTATTAAATAATTTTTTAATTACTTTTTTCCCTATAAAGTTTCAGTTATAGTTTTACGGTCATTGTACACAGTGGAGGGAGGAAGGTCCATCTGTGCCATTGTTTAATTATGCAATATTGAGCATTGAGTGCTTTTGCAACCCCAGGCTGAAAGTCACCCTGTTCAGTGCTGAAACAGAACAAGACCACCAAAATGACACCGTAACAAAAAACATGTTGCGTAACCAACCCCAAAATTAATTAAAAACAGGACTCTTTTAGTATAGATTAACTGAATTTTGACCAATGTAAAAATGTGGATGAGTATTCAAGAAGTCATTTAAAAATCTTTAGATTTAGTCACCATTTCATCCTTTATGACACAGACGACACATTGCTCCTTCTGGCAGTGATGACACATCAGAAACTCACCATACTGAAAATAATAACATCAAAGTCGAGGCTAAAAATGTTCTCAAATTCACAACAACAGCACACTGCAGGACACGCAGACAATTAAATGTCCTATAAGTGCACCACTGCTGCCATACTTAACTGTAAATTTTAACTACAATCCCTCTGGCATCACAGGAGTGTTTATGATTCAGCAGCACAGACTCAATCCGCTCATGCATCAGATGGCCTGTACAGGGCCAATTCTGGCTTTATGGAAGACAATTTTTTAAATATATTCAACAGTTTTGTTTGAGGCCATTTAGATCAACTAAATGAGACTCCATGAAGACAGTGTAAGAGTGTCATGTTCGGTGTATCTGTTTCCCCAGTCCTGTCATCAGTCTCGTGTTCCTTGTTTTGATTTTAGTCCTGTCATTCGTCTCCTGGTCTTTGTTTTGAGTTCCAGTTCATCATTAGTTAATTCCTGTCAGCTGTCTGTCATTATCAGTTATCGTCTTCACCTGTGTTCCTGTCATTAGTCCTTGTATATATTCCCTGTGTTTCCCTCACTCCTGGTTAGTTATCGTTTATTGTGCGTTCGTGTATGCTGTGTATGTTCCTGATTTCCTCATTAAAGAGACATTCTGTACTCCTTCATCTTCGTGCGCTTATTGGAATACACGTTCCGTAACAGACAGCAGCTGCAAACTCATTTTTCTTTGAAGGAAATCTCTTATGCTCACCAAGGCTGCATTTATTTGATCAAAATACTGTAAAAATAGTAATATTATGAAATATAACAATTTAAACGATTCATTTTAATACCTGAAAATGTCATTTATTCCTGTAATGGTGAAGCCAAACTTTCAGCATCATTACTCCAGTCCTCAGTAGGGCTGCACGATACGAAATAACATTGAACTTGAATGCGATTTTCGCTTAAAAGAGTGACTACTAAATCGTAAAGGCTGCGATTATTTTTTTTTATGCGCAGTTTGTCAATGAAGTACGGCTCCAAATGCTAATCCATCAAAAAGCAGTTTGAGTTGCTTATAATGTACATTTAAAAAAGCCACACGCAGCAAAACTTTACAGACATGAGAGGCATTTATTAACATCTTATCCAGCAAAAGACAACATTTAATAACATGTTTTTACTCAAAACTCACTTCATAACGACAGTTGAGCATCTTTCTGTCATAATTCTTACAAAGAATAAGGCAGCCGTGTGTTTATTAGTCATGTTTAATTAGTCAAAGCGTTTCAATATTCCGTTTATCCAGCTGCAGCGATATGACGTGTGTTATCTTCTTCTGCGGCAGGGCATATTTGGAGTTTCTGCGCAAGAGCGCCCTCTGGCTTTCAGATGGAGAAGCATTTACAGATCACAGAGTGCATTAAATAATCGCAGCCTTCACCAAATTGCGTGCAGTCCTAGTCTTCAGCATCACATGATCCTTCAGAAATCATTCTAATATGATAATTTGCTGTTCCAAGAAACATTTCTGATTATTATCATTAATGTTAAAAACAGTTGTGCTGCTTAAACCACAATACAGGTTTTCTTTTTTTTTTTGCAACATTATGAATGGCATTACTGTCACTTTTGATCATTTTAAAGCATTCTTGCTGAATGAAAGTGTGCATGCATTTAAAAAACAAAAACTCATACTGACCCAAATATTTATGGTAGCGTGAATTAGAGATGTTAAGTGTCGACTTTGGTACTTAAACTATAAAAAAATGCAACGATACCAGCACTTCCCCCTAGCATTTTGATAGCAGTTGAACGGATCCTCTGATTGGCCATTGTGTTCACACACTCAACAGCTACATCTGTGATTGGCTACAATGATCAACACGTCAAAAACACGTTGTAAACAGATGCTCTTCACCGAGCGCTGACACAGATACACACAGGAGCGTTTGAAAGCAGGTCACTTTGATCAGCGGATCACTTTGCAATAGCTTTCGTAAACGCGCAAGCATTTGAAGTGTCATTCTTGTCATCAGTGGAGTGACCACAGGAGGGAAGGCTTACCTTTGGGTCCATGTGAATGAAGCTGTGAGCGCCCCTCGTGGCAAAGGTGGATCTGCGCACCACCCTGCTGTGATGGAAATGGTAATGGTGCTCCAGTCCTGCGATCTACAGAACAAACAACCATGAAAACCAGCAAGGGAAATGACAGTCGCATTTGAGAAAGGCATGAAATGAACTTTTGTCAGACAGCTTTGGTGGACAGAAATTGCATCTTGGCAGGGGCTAGCTTACAAACAACAGATCAATATCAACACACACAGCACAGACTCCAGTATAAAAAGTTCTTGCACATAGATAGCTTTTATGTGAGGCTGGAATAGCAAAGAGAATCTCAGCAGAACGGACATATGGCACACAGTGGGTGTTGCCACGGAAAGCAAAATCTAGTTGGCACATGCCTACTGCCCTCAGCACATCTATCACACACTGGCACTTCTGAGACAAACGCTAAAGGAATAGTTCAGGATTTACTTTTGTTTATCATGGAAGAAAGAAAGCCATACAGTTGTGTTATAGGCCGAGTAAAATAATGATTTTCTTATGGGGTTAACTATTCCTTTAAATCCTTTACATGATTTATCTGCAATGCAAGTGTTAATTTCACGAATAAGGTTTCTGAGAGGGTGTAACATTAAAGTATGCCTTTGCCAAAAATGTGGTCGAAGAATTCGCTCGCATGGAGTTCATTTACAGAAAGATAAACACATGTTTCACTCACATTGATTCTCCTTGCTGTCAGGACACACTGAGCACAACTGAGATGTATGTAAATGCATTAGGTGACTTAAAATAACCTTGAAAGTCAACTTTGTCTGTGCTTTTAACAAAGAAATGAAAGAGATCTGCCTCGGTGATGGGGCACTGAGCAACCAATCGTGTAAAATCAAAGATTCACAGACCTCAGAGGAGAACATCTTGAGGCTTGGAGATAAGCAACCTCACAGAGACCAAATTCAAGGCATACTATTAGCGCAGACAGTGTTAATTTGAACAGACACCCCCTCCAGATGTCCTAAGGCCCTTGAGCGCAAGAGTGAAGTGCATTCCATACGGTGCGGTTGACTTGAGAAACAAGAGCTGAATAACGTGTTCAAACAATCCACAGTGTGATTTCTCAAGTTCTTGCGATGTAAACATGATTAAGGGGAGTTTATTTAAGGATAGAGGGGCATTTCTTTACATAATGCAGACTTGCGCAGCATTTGGAAGTACTTGAAGTTGTTAAAGGTGTAATGTCACACGTTTAACGATCTCACAACTTGAAGCGTATCACTGAAATTCATGCCTTGAGATGAGCCTAGACTATGAAACCACGACAGCAAAAAGAGGTTGTAGTTTTATTTAAAGGAAGAGTGGGTGGTCAAATTTAGTGGCTAATGATGATGTGATCCAGAGGAATCAGAAGTGGGAACACTCAAGTTGAAATTTTCCACTTCCAACCTCAAAGCATTCTCCCACCTCCTCTTGAAAACTGAACATCACTTTAGTAGGATCTCAAAATTTGCTTCTCATCGATTGGCTGATCAATCTGCTCCCACAATACAATATTTTCCAAGTAGGAGGTGGAACATTTTCACACGTTAGTAAAATGACTTGGTTCATCAGATTCACAGCGGTGGACAAAAAGTCAAATGCAAATGATGAAATGCAAAGGATATAATTTTGCATAGTTAGAATAGCAACATGAACTTGAAGTCAACGGCTGTACGTTAGATCAAACTCAACAGTATTTCGGAGCAAATTCGTGTCTAATTCCAAGTGACAATGTGTGCTTGAAAACACATGATATATTAAATACAGAATCAATTGCATAATTTGATATGTGTGGTGATTTATTACATTGGCTTCCACACCAATCAAAAAAAAAAAACATCAAAAGTACAATATAATTTTCCTGTTCAGCCAAAGTCAATATGTAATAATTTGCAATTGTTGGTTCTACGCCATTTATGGTAATATTAATACATTTTAATGCTTAATCAAGTTTAGCTTTTGTACTATAAACATTTTTGTGTGCGTTGGGTCCCCAAAACCAGAGTCAATCCTGAAGCAAATCCATCCACATTTAATTCGGATTCATTTTTAAATATAGGTTAATCCTTAGTTATCTTGATTTAAGTAATCCTGCATAAGCAAGGTTTTGAGATTTCGTGGGAAACGTTATCGAGGTTGTTTGGGCACCAGCTGTATTGATAATCTGCTCTAGTTGTCTTGAAAACACCAACATTTTAAGTAAATAAATCAATAATAGTCTCATTATCACTCGAATTAATGCGTTTATCGTCATTTTTACTGGCGCTCTTGAACCAAACAAGCGCGTGAAAGTTTCTGCTACTGTAGTCTCTACGTAGGTAATGAATATTTAATGAGATACGCGTCGAAGTAGCTCATGATTGGTTGCTAAACAGCTCGCCGTAAAATTCTAACACTGCGTCGTTTGCATGGTGGGCAAGACTATATTTCGCTGCCTACCGGATTTAAAATTGCAACTCCGAACCTCTCCGTGCGGGTTAAAAAAATGAACGAAAATCCCTGAGCAAAGTGTTTCAGTGCGTAATTGTTTGGGTAATTTACGCATGACCTAACTTGTTAGTTTTTCCATAATGCTCTCATACCAATGATGATCCTGTATTCTTTAAACGAGTTTCTTATGAGGGAAAAAAAAAACACAAAGGCATCCTTACCTGACCCATATTAGTAAAGCCATATTTTGAGGCGAGTTTATCAGCGTCTACTTGTCCTCCGGGAATCCGAACAGCCCAATGATTGGTGTAAACGCGAGAAAGCGACGCTTCCCGGAGCCAAAAAGTTGACAAAACAAAACCAAGCAACAAACGCATATTGCTCATCGACAGTCCAGCTTGGTAACTTTGCGGTAGCCTTAATGAATCACGTTCAAGCGATCTCCTCCAAACTCACCAAAACACGAGCATCAAACCTTCAGTCCTGGCACGCGACACATCCAAAACATCCTTGAGTTACTCCTGCATTATTCTCTCCCATTCAAAAAACACCGCATCCCTTCTTATCGCTTCATTTTGGGTGCTCAAGTTCAATAAACCTGAAGAATTGGTCCTGTTTTCACGACAGAGGGCAATATAAGTGTTGTCATGTAAGCCTATGGCAGGACGAGCGCGCGCTACTATTGAGGTTAGCTGCACGAGCTTATGGCTAGTGCTTGCATGCGCAAGTGTGTCAGATAGACGGCAATAAAAGGCGTTTTTATCCAGACAAGTGGCGTGCAAGTAACTGAGATATGCAGATGCACACCTCACAGGTTATGCACTTTTGAGCGAGTCTTGCAGTGTGGTGATGATCCATGATGATGACTGACTAGAAGTGCAATTTCTAACTGTTTAAGGGTGAATATTAACTCATGACACCTGTCAAGACCGTGTCCGTCTCATATTCAACCTAAATTGAACAGAAATTATAGTTTAATTTACTGTTTTTACGTACATTACAATGTCTCCCTTCAATTCCCATTACTGTCACATGATAAAAATATTTATATTAAGTATTTCATCAGTTTTACCTATTCTTTCTTAATATATATATGTATGTATACATGTGTGCATATATACATGTAATCTGTGATAAGTAATCAGATTCCAAAAATTAAGTTCTTGTAATTAGATTACATTTTAAAATACTTGTAATCAGACTACAGTTACTTTTTTGTTGATTACATGTTCCCGCAATGGCAGAAATTATTCATAATTCATTGATTCTCACCGCAAATTCTTTTGTTTATCTTCAAAAAAAAAATAGTTTTCATGTCTGTGCAAAAGGTTTGGTTTATTAACTCAAGCTGCACAACAGCACTGATACAAAGTGAATTCACAGGAAAAGTTGTGTTTCAAAAACGGTGATATAATTAAATATACATGTAATCTGTGTTAAGTAATCAGATTCCAAAAATTAAGTTCTTGTAATTAGATTAGATTACATTTTAAAATACTTGTAATCAGACTACAGTTACTTTTTTGGTGATTACATGTTATTCCCGCAATGGCAGTAAATTATTCATAATTTGATTATCACCACAACTTCTTTTGTTTATCTTCAAAAAAATGTTTTTTCTTCCTAAAAAACCTACTGCTTGTTTATGTTCAGAAGCTCTTCCCGGTTTGTGAGCAGCCACTGGTCATGTGACTATCACTGAAAACTGAGATCTGCAGGATTTGATCGCTGGATTTTAAAAAATGTTTGCAGCGTTGCATATCTAATCAACTCCTGATGAACACATTAATTATTATTTGAATTATCACCCGCCAAGTCATTTATGGTAAGTGTCTTTGGAAGGCTTTTGTCTTTCAAATACTTTAAAATGTACAAATTCACGTCATTTTATATTAACTTGCAGTGCAGGGATTCCCCAACTTTTTTGTTTGCTGAGATTTTAAGTTAATAAGTTAGGCCAATATTAAAATTGAAATAATTATAATAATAAAAAAATTGACGTCAAGGTTTTCTGATGATGATGACTGATACTTTATTCATCCTCTAGGGAAATTCAAGTTTCCAGTAGCAACCACAGTTCAAAAACAAACAAGCAGCCCATATACATAAATTAAAACCTTGCTCACAGGTATAAATTAAAAAGCCGTACCACCTGAAGGACAAACGACTTCCTCAATCTGTCTGTGGGACAGGACAACGATGTCAGTTAATGTCACATGACATGCAGGTTAACAAATAAAACATATTTTTTTAGTAAGTTTTATTTTGATTGCTTTTTATTTTCAAATTTAATACTTTCGTATGATTAAATTATGATTTAATCTTTTAAAGCCCCTTAATGAACCCCAGTTTGAGAAACCGGGGCTTAATGTAATGCTTATTACGCATCGTGATGTTGATAAAGAATGACATATACTTTCGTTTTCTTTGTATTTTTATATCAATAAATGAGTTCAGTCAAAAGTAATCTAAAAGTAATCACAAAGATTACATTACCTTAAATGTGTAATGTAATGGATTACGTTACTAACGACAATTTTTGTCATGTAATTTGGAATCAGTAACTGATTACAATTTGTAAGTAATCTACCCAGCTCTATATATATATATATATATATATATATATATATATATATGTATATATTTATATATTTATGCATTAGATAATATCAAAGCTTTACAAGGAGCTTTACATACAAATATGAACTGTTGTTGTATAAATAGTTTGAATATTCTTTAATAATTCTCATTTTATGTTCCACCAGAAAATAATTTCAACTCTTCATTTGCATCTGACTTTCTACAGAGCCAGCTCACAAAAATATGATTAATGAATCACAGGTTCATGTATCATCAGAATCCCTATAGATCTCCCCATGTGACAGCCATAAAGGAAATGAAATAATAATTGCATTCAGTCACTGCAGTCACGCTGAGAGTGTTTGGAAAGACAGGAGGTATGCTCTGAATCTGAGGAGGCGTTTGAAGAGCTCCATCAACACTGTTCTGATGTCAATATGCGGAACTAATCTAAATGGAGCACACTGCAACCAAATTGATTCAGAATTACAGTAGGGGTCCAAAAGACCACATTCAAAATCTGGGATTTCTTTCATGTAGACCTGAGAATGAAAATTTTGTTTGTCATACTTCAAAAACAACAGAAGCATTTTCACTGGCGTTCTCACACTTTTTCGATCCCGCTGTAAATAATTTGCATGATGGCTGCAGGTTTCATGTCCATGCTAAAGGTTTCTCCTCCTTAATTGTCTTTGGTTTATTAACTCAAGCTGCACAACAGCACTGATACAAAGTGAATTCACAGCCAAGTTCTGTTTCAAAAACGGTGATATAATTCTCTTTTTCTACTTCTAGCCCTACCATCTGTGCCTTCCCTGCAGAGTCAGAAAAAAAAGGCCAGACGCTCTCCGTTTTCCACTTGTAAATGATCAGAATATCTCTGTTTACGAGAAGCAACATCATCTAGTCTAAATTTAGACCTCATTCCCTAGATTTACTGTCAACACAGCTGATTTTTTTTACATTTTACCAAACATGAGAGGTGTTTTTAACATTCAGTGGCATGGCATCTTATGCACAGAATGTACATAGTGGCACATCCGGTTTTCATTGGCATGGATAGTGGCATGTAGTGTTTGGGAAAGTTACTTTTAAAAGTAATGCATTACAATATTGCGTTACTTGCTAAAAAAAAAAGTAACTTATTGCGTAAGTTACTTTTTATGGAAAGTACAGTAATTACTTTTTCTCTCCTGTGCTGGACTTGCTTGTTTGTTTTTAACAACAACAACAAAAACAAACAAAAGTTCTATTTTTGGCAAATGTAAAAGCCCTTTCACACAAAAAGTGAAATGAAGAAGCCTCAGGCTGGAGAAAATGCAAATTCATGCCTGTGCAGTAGAGGGTGCAGCTCAAACAAACCTTTTAGCTCTGCTGCCATTATGGTTCGCAGAACCAAGAGGAGAAAAGTGAAAGAAATTTTAGGCCTAATTCTAGTATAATCATTATTCTAAATAATCATTTTGAACTATTTGCAAATAATATATGTATTGAAATATGCACATAGGCACTTTTATTTGTATGCCTAATATGTCGAAAACGTAAAACATTTTTGGTCTCGTCACACTCTGTTAGGAATTACATGAATCACGTAAATGTTAAATTCATATTTGGGAAAAAATTAAAGTACTTTGCATCACTGGATGTTACTGTCTGTCATTTAAAGCTGCAATATGTAGTTTTTCGTCCACTAGAGGTTGTCTATTCAAAACAAAAGTGTAGCTTGATGACGCCAAGTTTGAGCGAGGAATCTTGGGACATGTGGTCTTCACTTCACAGCCGGTGCAAAAGAATCAGGATGGGACTCGAGCAGAAATCATGTTCATGGATGTGATTATTAATGTTACTGTAGTGTGAAGCAGAGCAGGAGCGAGTATTGTGGAGCTGAACGAGGCGCTGGAGCGATTGATAATGAGAGACGAATGCGACACATGCCTCGAGAGCAGCGGGACTTTTATTATACCACAGTCTCCTGGGCCGCTTCTGATTTTCCAGTCTTCCGGTCAAGTGTATGAGGTAACACAGCTGTTTGTCATATTATTTGAGTGTGTTGAAAATGATGTTATAACGTCACTCTGTGCGTTCGCTCGCCGGCTGCTGTGAGACACTTGTTTCACTGCAGTAAGATAGATCCTTATTACAATATCATATTAAATGCTGGATGGGCTGCGCTGATAAATGCCATGCAATTCTTTTTAAAATGTATTGTATGACAAAATAGTGTTTTTCTCTGAGGCATGGTAAAGCATGGTAAAATCAAGAAAATTAGATTTAAACAAGAAGACTAAACGAGCTATATTGAGCTATATAACGATAATTCGTTTTCTGTCTATAAATGTATCAAAACAGATGTTCCCTTGTCTGTGTTCCCACATGTAATTTATATTAAAGCGTCTTTGGTGTTTCCACGGTTAACGTGGATCTGACACCATTTACAGGCGACTCCCTCACACGTCCCGGATCCTTGGTTAAAATTGTGATTTTCTCACGTTTTATAAATAGTTGAAAACATTTGGGCATATCACTGACCTAGTGGTTTTTGGATATTTTACTGCAAAATTTACATATTGCAGCTTTAACATTTCTATCGTAAATCAGTTGACATGTATTCAATCCCTGCGTTCCATTCGGAAGGGCTCATCCCTATGCCCTAATCCCTTAACGGGGTTTACCCTCCAGAGTGAGAGCTTCGAAGGGATGAAGGGTGTAGGGGTCAAATAAACTCTTCTTTTTTTAAGGAGGCACCTTTTTTGCACATTTTGTTGCTGGTTGCCCCCCCCCCCCCCAAAAAAAACACGCTCTGAACGTTGAGTAGATTGTTCAAGCTGTGCCCTTTGTTTAACGTTAGTATATTTACTAATTTTTGGTTTATCGCATCAAGGCCAATGGATGAAACAATTCATAAACAATTGCTTTTAAATGGATGCATTTTGCCTATGCATAATTCATGCCATGTAGGTCTAAATTTTTTCTTTATTCTCATCCACATTTTGTCATGCATATTTAATAAACTTATTTACATATATTTATAGGTCAAATCGAACTCTGAGCCTGTATCCATTCTGTGATGCCAAACAACTTCCCTCTGCAAAGGATCATGAGGGCCCGACGTGTCCATCAGTTGTACCCTTCGAAATCCTTCATTCCGAAAGGCCCTTTGAAGTGGCCAGTTTTGAGCACTTCGGTTTGGAACAACCTTCAATATGGCGGCGATGATTGTTTTCACTCCGAAGTGCCCTTTGGAGAGCGATATATCCCGTTTGGAACGCACCGAATGTTTTACTATTTACATCTTACCTCACTCTTTCAACGTTAAACTGACGCTTTGCACTGGAATTCACACTTTGATTTGATTGGCCGTCTCAATCATTTTGACATTGACGAGCGATGTTAGACTGCAGAGGAAGACCTATTCGAGGGGACTTGTCCCCCTCAATGTCTTCGGTGGTTACGGCTCTTGCGTGATCAGCCACATGCAGTAGCACCGGTATTACATAACATTCACGTGCCACTCATACAGATGTATCACAAACTGACTAAGTTTACACAACACCATTTTCACCTAAAAACTGAACATTTTTTTGGTCGTTCATTTACACGACAATTGCATTTTCAGGTCCTGAAAACTTAATAACGGAATTTTAAAGTGCAAGTTTTTCAAAACGATACCGTTATCATCTCTGTGTAAACTCCTGTACATAAATGCGATTTTGTGAAAACGTGACATCATGTGCATGCATATTACTGTTTAGTAAATCTATAAGTGCATGTGTCTTTAAAAAGTGACATCGCCAACTACTGGTCTGGCAGCATATTACAGATTTTTTATTCATGGATCAATTTGAACGGGATCTTTTTGACAATGTTGTCATCTGTACATGAAAAATCCTTTCATGCAATATGTGTGTAAAATGGCCATAAATGTTTTTTTTTCCATTATATACAAAGTATTTACACTCTGTATGTAATTTGCATATGAATGTGTTCTCGGAACAACATGTAATGAAAAAAGAAGTGTTATAACGGAAGTAATAATTGATATATAATTTCTTTCCCCATTCACTGTCTCCCAAAATGCCTGATAAACATGATTTGAGTCCTGTTGTCCTCTACAGTGGACATGTATAAAATCAATGTCTTGTTTCATAACATAAAGTCATATTTTGATTTGAAAACCCACAACATTTTCCTGAGATGTTGATTCATGACAAACAATTAGTTAGATGTAAATGATACTAACAAAATGGTAACACTTTACAATAAGGTTCATTAGTTACACATTAGTTACTGTATTAACTAACATGAACTAACCATGAGCAATACGTTTGTTACAGTATTAACTAATCTTTGTTAACGCTAGTTAATGAAAATACAGTTGTTCATTGTTTGTTCATGTTAGTTCCCACTGCATTAACTAATGTTAACAAGATTTTAATAATGTGTTAGTAAATGTAGATATTAACATTAACAAAGATTAATAAATGCTGTAGAAGTGCAGTTCATTGTTAGTTCATGTTAACTAATGTAGTTAACTAATGTTAACTAATGAACCTTATTGTAAAGTGTTACCAACAAAATATTATCATATTTCCATAGGGGTGTTAAATTTGATCCCTAAATTAATGTCAGCCATATTTAAAGACCAGGGAGAGGGAGTGATCATGGTGAAACTTCCGAACATTTGGTAACTCTGAAGAGCCCTGAATGTGCTCTTTACAGGACATCCAGAATCATAACTGTGACATGTAAGGTCTCAGAGAAATTCAGTAAAATATAATGTCCTCTTCAGAGAACAAAACTCCATTGCTGGTAGTCAGGAGGATAAGACTCAGGTTCCTCCTTCAGTGTGTGTGTCTAAGGGATTTTTTTTTATTATTATTTTTGCCCATTTTATCATTCACCATGCAAACATAATGGATATGATTGCTTTTGAAAGTAATAGCACATGCACTTCTCCTCAACAAGCTGCAAGATTTGAAGTGACTCAAACAATGCTGAATGAGTACGGCCACATGCTAAATAGTGCTGCTCGCCTCGGCACACATCACTAATAAAACAATAGACGACCTGAAATGAGATTCTCCTAAGTAGCCGGAGAGCATATTAAAGGAATATAAGCTCTATAGCTTACAGTGCACGGCTCTATATATATTCATAGCTCTCTTTAAACCTCATAACCTCAGAAGACGTTTATAGGATAACAGCGGCGTGCAATCTTGCTTGAAATATTGTTGAGCATTATCTGTGCTGAATGCTGTGCGTTAAAGGAAAACATTTCACAGTCTGGATTTATTTCATGGGCATTGGGGGGGGGCACATTTTAGCATTGAAGGGGAATAATTGAACATTATGTTATTTGAAGCGTACGTTTGTGTTCATTCTTAAATTTAAACTTTATCTCGAAAGAAAAGCACTGCGCTGTCACCTTTACCCAGATGTCCTTTATGACTGAAATGGGGCTGATATGACATTTCATTTACATTTATTCTTCCAGCAGATACCTTTCAGCCTTAAAAATGAGGAAAACATAAGCTATTCATCCTAAGAAACCTGTATAGCTAATGACAACTGCTGCAATAGCCTACAAAGTTACAAAACTTTTAGTGCTCGTCATAATCCATTAAGGGATTGTCTTTGCAAAGAAAACATAAAATGCTGCCTTTGAATGTGGCCAAATGAGGCATCATAGGCCTACCGTTAGTTTATTCAAGTGTGCTATTACTAGGCTATTCTTCTTTTAAAATAAAAATAAGAAAGTATACTTTCGGTCTACTTTTTATGTACTTCACAGAAATTTACTTCATGTACTTCTCAGAAATATACTTAAAAGTGCACTTAAGTACCCTATCCTTGACTTGTACTCACAGAAAAGTTTATTTAGCATATACTCAATCTTTTGATCGAGATACACTTAAAAGTATAATTAAGTATTTTTAAGTATACTTGGCTTAGTTTAATCTCTTGATTGAGTAGCATGTTAAACACTTTATCACATAGTTTTACATACTGTCTTATGAACTTACATTGTTTGAAAATATTGATTTATAAAGAAAATGTTCATAATTATGAGTATCTGAATTTTTGTGTTGGTTAGTCCACATAGGAATTTACTTCAAATCTCTTTCCCCCTCCACTAACTCAATTTCCCGGCCAGCCGTGTGATACGGTAGAGGACTTCTGAAAGAGGACAGAATCTTCTGATCAAAACACAGGCGAAGAAACAGAAACAAGCGAGGGAAGATTGCTAGCACAAATGTAAAATAACGCGATAATCAACAGCATACAGAAATCAAAACTGAAACAACTGTGAAGCTTTGGGGGTGTTGATGGACTCGATCTACTTCTGTGTTTTGATCATCGTTCTGACAAAAATGTGATTTTCTCCCTCCTGATACTGACTGACCATCGCAATTTAGAATACCTACACTTAGCCAAAAGACTCAAGTCCTCCAGATCGTACATATGTTCCTGCAGCACTTCGCGACAGGGTTACAAGGTACCAGTTTTGCTAGATTGGAAATGTCCAAGTATCGTACCAAAAGCTCAAAATCATTGTATCTGGTAGAAAATGTTCACATGAGTTTTTAGTATAGATAAATGAACTAAAATAAAGATTTTTACAACTGAATGAATCAATATCGAACTTTCTTAAGTTGGACAATCACACTTTTTTCTTCTAGAGCTGCTGTACAGCCAAAACTATGTTCCCTATGTCTCTGTAAAGCTAGGCCACAATCTGCTTTGTAAAGAGCAGATTGTTATATAAATAAAGATTATATAAAATTATATAATTATATAAATTATTATATAAATAAAGGTGACTTGACTTGACGAGTCAAATGTACAGAATACAACTAGACCAATAACATTTTGACATGACCTGCAAATTACCACAATAGATAAATACCTAAGTGTACCTTAGAGAGTCATTCTCTGTGAGGATTGACCGAGAAGATGGAAGTCGAGAATAGATGGAAGACATGCGTTCACGGTCTCCTAACAATCATGACGTAGAGAATCCATGAGTAGGCTATGTTTATAACGACCATTATTTGAAGTGTCACAAAATTATGAAATTATCGTACTATGTTGGGATTCTTTTGACTATTGATCATACATCGTACAGAGGTCAAAATTATCGTACAAATACGATAATTATCGTACATCTGGCAACACTGTTGGGTGCATAATTCTCCAAGCTCTGACCACCCAGGAATCACGGCCACCGTCCAACACATCAGCAATCCTTCTGGTGGCTCTTTCTACAGTCTGACATCATTACTTTCATCCATAATTGCACCATCTGCCAAACCACCAAGTCTTCACATCAAGCTCCTGGCAGTTTACTCCGACAACTACCCATTCCTGGTCCCACATAGCGATTGACTTCGTAACAGATCTCTCTAGTTCCCAAGGTCACACCACGATACTCACAGTAGTCAATCGTTTCTCAAAAGCCTGTCGATTCATCCCATGACCCAAGTTACTTACAGCCTTTGAGACAGCAGAGCACCTGTGTATTTATGTCTTCTGATTCCATGTCCTCCCAGAAGACATCGTTTTTGATCGAGGTCCCTAATTTACTTCGGGGGTATGGACCGCTTTCTTCCAGAGGCTCAATGTCAATGTCAGTCTGACCTCAGGCTATCATCCCCAGTCCAATGGTCAAGTTGAACACCTCAATCAGGAGTCACCCGTTACCTCAAATCATATTGTTACTGCAAACATTTTTTGTTCTGGGCAGAATATGCACAAAACTCTCTTCTTAAGCCCTCCACTGAACTGACTCCATTTCACTGCATCCTGGGATATCAACCCCATTGGTCGGGAGAACCTTCGGATCTACCTTCAAATTAATGAATGGTTGCAGAGGAGTGAGAATGTATGGAATGAGGCACATCTACAAAGGGCTGTTAGGAGCCAGAAGGAACAAGCGGATCGCTCTCGTCGCCACCATCCTGATTATCGCCCCGCACAATGGGTGTGTCTCTCGACTCTGGATCTGCATCTCCGGTTACCCTGCAAGAAACTCAGTCCTAGGTACGTGGCTCTCTTCAAAATAATCAGACAAATTACTCTGGTAGCAAACCGTCTGGCTCTTCCATCTAGTTACCGTATCTCACCCACTTTCCATGCTTCTCTGCTCAAGCCTGCAGAGAGGAGAGGAGGACCAGGATGAGGCCGGTCACCCACTCCCATCATCATCGAGGGTGAGGAGGCTTATCAAGTGCATGGACTCCAGACACCAGGGTAGATTACTACAATACCTAGTGGACTAGGAGGGGTATGGCCCAGAGGAACGGTTCTGGGTCAATCCAGAGGACATTCTGGACCCAACTCTCATCAATGATTTTCATAGGACCCATCCGGAGAGACCTGCCCCTCGTCCTCGTGGAAGACCGCGGCATCGACCACCTCCTCGCGTCAGGAGGCGCTCGCAGGGAGGAGGTACGAATTTGGCCTCTGTGGCTCCCTCCAATCACCACCAGAGGGCTCCCTCACCAAAGTACTAACTCTATTCGGACTTCATTTCCCATCACCCCGTGATGCGAACTGCTCACCCAACCTGGCACTGATTACACTCTCACCTGATCCTCATCCTATGGACTATTTAACACACACACAAACACTCACACACTGCGAAGTCTTGTCTTGCCACGGCTGACATTTCTGAGCATTTTTCTGAGCTCTCTCATGTAAGACCTTGGACTGTTTACTCTGTTTTGACGTTCTGCTGCCTAACCCTTTGCCTGTTTACCTGAATATTACCTGTTTCATTTGCTGCCTGACCTGACTCTGTGCCTGTCTCATTGTTACAATTCTGCCTTGCTTCTGACACTGCAATTGCTGGTGATTTACCCCTGCGCTCTGTACTACGTTTGTCTATAATAAAGCCGCACATGGATTTCACCACATAAAGAAAGGGTACTCCCTCTTTCAACTGTATTTTTTTCCAGCAGATTTCTTATGTGAGAAAATTTTGTATGAACATAAAAAGATCCAACAGCTGAGAAATAAACAGAACAAATTTCACAGGCATTTGACGAATAGAAATGGAATAAAGAGTCATGAATAAAGGGTGGGTTCAATATCAAAAGTGGCAGTCAGTATGTGGCGTTTCCACCAGCTGCAGTACTACTATCTCATCCTCATGGACTGCAGCAGATTTACCAGTTCTTGGTGTGAGATGTTACTCTACTTTTCCACCAAGTTCTCAAACACATCTGGGGGTCACACGTGGTTTAAGGGCGATCAGCTGTTCTTCCTGTCTCCCTGTAGCACTGTCTTAGGCGTCTTCCATATACGGACATTGCAGTTTATTCCTCTGTTCACATCTGCAGTCCCGATGCCTCCTGCTGCAGGACTATGGCATGTTCACACCGGTGATCAGGGACACATCTTTATTTTTCAGAGTCAGAAAGACCTCTTTAGTGTCCCAAGCTATCATAACTATGACCTACTGTCTGTAAACTGTTAGTGTTTTAAGGATTGTTCCACAGGTGCATGTGCAAAAATTATGGTTCATTGAACAAGCATTGTTTAAACACTTTTCAATAAAGGTAGAGCTTATTTGGATTTTACAAAATTATCTTTAAAATACAGTATCTTTTTTTTTTGCTTACTAGGTTGTTTTGAAACAGGATGGCTCCTTTTTTTAAGCTAAAGGCATTTATTTATAAAATATACCCAGAATAACTTCGATAGTCACCGTGTTATGTGGAAAAACACATAGACTTTGGGATTCTACATTTGTCTGACTTCGTGCTTCTGGTGCATGGTGCAACTTAAATGCAAGCACATCTTTATCCTGTATCATTTTCTTCTAAAAATCTCTTTAAACTCCAAATGTGGTGGTTGCATAATGTTTTTTTACTGCCCACAGAGCAGATTTTGGCAGGTAGAGTTGGCTTGCGTGTTGCTCCGGAGAGCTCGGCCAGCTGAATTTCTCATGATTTCTTCAGTGCTGGCAGGTATGTTAGTGTTAGAGGTTAACAGGTGGATATGTCAATCTGTCACTAACCTGTTTATCATATTGCTCTTTGCACAGTTGGACATTTTTCTGCATAAAGCTTCTTCTGTATGTGGCCATCACAGTTTTGCGTGGCTACTTTTTATTTTGGCATTATGAGATTAAAAACTAGATCCAGTTTAGTGAGCTGGATTTCTGTGCAGTTTGACTATATGAAGACCTTTGTTATGTCATATCTCACATCTGTTAAACATCTTGGTGGGATGAAATGCAGAAAAACTGAGATGACTTCTGTACATTCAGAAGGTCATTGAAAAGATCAGTGATTCTCTCTCACTTTGCAGGTTAGTAAATATGGAAACAATGCTTGAAACTTGTACTAACACTTCTCATGTTTATTGCCTCTTTAAGATGAATTGCTTGCGAATTTGTAATTCGCTTTGGGTAAAAGCATCTGCTAAATGAATAAATGTAAATGGTGCTATTAAAAGCAAAATATTAATTCACTTTTAGGGAAGTAAAAGAAATATATCTCAAATTATTAAAACATAAATAATGAACAATATAGAAACAGTATATATGGAAACAGAATATACTATGTATCTAACATATATTAATGGAAAATTGTTATTAATATAATTAGTAAATAATAAAATAAAACAAAATAAATGTAATTCTGGAAATGATTGGCATGAGTGTGATTACACATTTGTCTTTATATTCATTGTAATACAAATGTTTCTGATACAGAATTTGCCATTTTTTCAGGAAATGACATTGTAACCATGTGAGATTGCTGCCACCTACGGTTTGAACTTTTTAATAAAAATCACGTATCATATATTATTCATACCCACCCAGGTGAAAAAAGTGCACTAAAAACACTTTATTTTAGTACACTTAGAACACTTTCATAATGTACTTAAATTGCTCTCTTTTTGTGCACTAATTTTGTACTTAATATACATAAAATTCCTCTTTAGTACTTCTTAAGATAATCTTAAGAACATCAAAGTGTATTCAACTGTGCTATTTTGAGACACCATGAATATGAGCTAAAATGTGTTTTTATCATACTATCTTTGTATTAAACTAAATGCAAATACACTTGAACCCATAGTGTACTACAAATGGCCGCTAAATAAAATTTCTAAAAGCACATTTTAGTTCATATTCATGCTGTCTCAAAATAGGACAGCTGAGTACACTTAGATCTTCTGAAGATTATCTATATTATATTTTAGTATATTAAGTACAAAATTAGTGCACAAAAACAGAGCAATTTAAATACATTATGAAAGTATTGTATATTGTATATACTATATATTTTAGTGCATTTTATTAATGGAGGTGTACTTTTTTCACCTGGGTATATATGATTATGCTTCCAAAGCAGTGTGTGTCTGTCATGTACTTAATTATAATAGCATTTCTGGCAAATATCCCAATGACTCAAAAATAGGTCATATATTAAATTCAGTCATGCGATCTCACAGATCTCTGTTTAAAGATGTCCCTTCAGATTTAGATAAGCATGATTACATTGTCCCTCATTATTAGTGGTAGTGTACATTGCTTTTGCCTAAAACAAGACTTGCCTACCCTGAATCTGAGACTTATTTGTCTTGCTAAAATTCAACTCAGCTTTCTTTGGAGTCATTTGCAATGCGTTGCATAGCATCAGTTTTGTGAAATCCCAGCGCAACCTTGAGCCTTACTTGGCATAAAACTCCCCTTTCATACAGATTAGTCCTAAATGAAGTTGCAGCGAGTCGACCGTGCCACCAGAGGGCTTTCCACAAGTTAATTAACTTCTACAAACGAGGGGAAAATCCATAGGAAATGTCATGCAAGGTCAATCAGCGATTATAATGGACATGAGACTGGGAATAAGTGTCTCTAAATTTGTAAGCATGCCAAGCACCAAGTGGTTGTGACAAGTGTTCGGTCCTCAGAGTAATCTCACGCAATGTGAAACAAGGCCCCGCCGCGGCTGGAGGTTTTTTTCTGGAAGCCTCCAGCTCATTGGACCCTCTTTAAACTTATTTGTAGTTTGTCTGGGCAGCGGTACAAACAAGTCTGAGGCAACAGAGGGTCTTTTGAGCAGTGTGCAGGTTAGCGAAATCTGTTGGCTCTTGTGTTTGGACCTGAGGCCAGAATAAATCAAGACAAATGTAGGCTACTAATGAGTTCAAGCGATCTTTCTGATTCTAACCATCTTGATTTGGGGTTCAAACCTCTCATGTCTTCAACAGTTCGAACTCTCCTGGCTGAAGAATCAAACCTTTGATTTTGTTTTGTTCACGTCCAAACCTTGCAAAACCTTGTCTGGATTTTCACATGCATATTGACTAATGAGTTCATGAATATTTGAAGGTTGCTGTTCTGAAGTCCTGAAATTAGCACAGCAGATACTGTACATTTGCCTGATCATACAGTAAAATGGGTCATACAAAAATAGTTTAAGTTGGCCAGGAGCTAAAAGCAATGTGTGTTTTTTTTTTTTCCATATTAAAATGTTTCAGGAAAATATATGTAGGTATGCTAAATATTTAAGCATTTGCCATATACATTTATCCAAAGTCACTTAAAGGGATAGTGAAAATTTTGCCATTTACTCACCTTCATGTTGTTCCAAACCTGTAAGAGTTTCTTTCTTCTGTTGAACACAAAATATACATTTTAAAGAATGTTGGTAACCAGACAGTTGACGGCACCCATTGACTCCCATAGTATATTTTTACCATTTTTACCATGGAAGTCAATGGCTACGATCTACTGTCTGTTTAAAATGTATATTTTGTCTTCAACAGAAGAAACAAACTCATACTGGTTTGGAACAACATGAGGGCGATCTATCATCTATGGTTGAACTATCCCTTTAAAGTAAGCACAGGTGGTCACATTAGCGAAATTTGAATATGAAGCGACTTTCTGTTGGAGAACATGGAGAATTTGCGTGACCAACTTGAACAGGAGCAAAATCTGCATTAGAAACTTTTCATCGATTTCATGCCAAACTCCGACTGTGCAGGATTTCGAGGTGCATTTTATCACTTCGGCTAATGTGTTCCCATTTCTCTGGAAGTCAAAACCATCACTCAGGCATTGTTACCACCATGATCTAGGTCAGGAATAATGATAGGCCTACATTGGTGTATGCAAATGATTAAATAAAGCAGCTGTTTTGCTACTGTTATGAATCCGCTCTGTCTTTCATCCACTTGCCACCAGAGGTCACCCTTCCACATCATGGACTCTATTTACGGACTACATTTCGCTCATTTCACTGATCACCCTGCCAGCTGTAACACATTACAATCACACCTGATTCACATCTCACCACTATAAGAACACTACTCACACTCACTTACACTGTGAAGTATTGTTAATCTTTTGCAATTCTGAGCGTTAGACCCCTGTCTTGTTTGCCTGTTTTCTGATCCTACCTGTTTCTCTGTTTTGATGTTTATCTGCCCGCCTCTTGACCAATTGCCTGGATATTTACTACGAGCCTGCCTGTTCTTTGCCACTTCTGTTTGCTGTCGAGTTGACCATTGCCTGTCTGACTACGTCTGTAAATAAAGCTGCACTTGGATCTCATTCGCTACTCGCCCCTCATTACAGCTACAACAGAAACAGCGTAGGAGACTGACAGGGAAGAGACAAAATTGTTGAATAAAGTTATTTGCAGGGGGTGTAGTTTTATGCACAAAAAGTATTTTCGTTGTTTATAACATTGAGGTTGAAACACTGTAGTCACATGGATCTTTAATGTTGTATTTACTACTTTTCTGGACCTTGAATGTAAGTTGCTTTCTATGGGGTACAAAAAACCTCTTGGATTTCATGAAAAATATCTTAATTTGTGTTCAGAAGATGAACAAAGGTCTCACGGGTTTGGAACGACATGAAGGTGAGGAATTAATGACTACATTTTTGAGTGAACTATCCCTTCATAAACGTGCTTTAGAAAAAAAAACATTACTGGTGTGCATCTTTAGACAAAACAATGGCACGGACATATTTTACGATATGCTAGAGCAAGTTGCTTCAGTTAAAACAGCTCAAACAGGTACTTTGAAACAAGGCAATAATGTTTTAGCCTACATCACTGTAACACAGTTCTTAAATACGGGAAGAAGGAGGCGGGAACCGGCGAACGTTCAACGTACTTTAATATCCAAAGTAAACAAACAATAAAACGAAAGTAAAAGGGCGGCAGTTCCTCACGGCGACTGCCGCCCACACCAACATAATAAAAACACAACATAAAGTCCAGGCCTGGTCCTCTCTCGTCCTTCACTGTTGTCGCTCCTCTTTTATGCTTCCGGAGCTCCTCCGTGAGAGATACGAGACCGGTGCGGCGAGCAGCTGACGCTCATTATCACTCGAGCCACCGGCCTCGCGCCGTTCCCTCACGGCTCTCGCCCGCCCTGCTCGCCACAATCACCCATTTGTCTAATGTTTCATTTTGTTGAGGGTTTTTTTGCTGTGAGTGTGGGTGGGCTGGGCCATCGCTTCATGTTCACCTCTGTGGAACCTGTTGAGGAAAATCGCTTTACAGAGATGCACCAGTGAGATCAGACAGCATTAGTCAGCTTAATGTATAACACACACACACACACACACACAGAGAGAGAGAGAGAGAGAGAAATCAATTCCACAGAGCATCAGCTGTATGACAGCACAATCTGCCACAAAGATCCATTCACAGCATTTCAATGACAATATCTGAGTCACTAAGAGAAAGATGGACAAAGAGACACGGTGAGCATGAAACCATGTAAATCAGACTGAATTGAACGGCAAAACAGGATGAACATAACATAAAGCAATAAGCCATCTTAGGAACACTTTACAGTGATTATAACACAGATAAGGGGTGTTCTTAAGCTCAGAGAAAAGCAGCTTGTTACCGTTTATATTTGTGCTGGGTATTCATTTGACAAGGACACAGTATGGATTCCCCTGCCTGTACACATTATTACAGAATCAAGCTTTAACCCTCGGAGACCCACTGCCACTGATGATATGTGACTTAAAATGTACAGTATCTAAAAATGTATACCAACAAAACCAATGACTTTCCAAAGTCATACAAAATTATCCAATTTCAAATCAAGTTATTTTTCATATGTAGCATATAGTATTTAACTTAGTTGAACTTTAGTTCATTTTAATGCCATTTCCTTAAATCCAAATTGAATTCAGTGCAGAAAAGTACAGCCATACATAGGGATAAAGGTGATAAAAAGGAATATAACAGAATAATAAAAAATAGGTAATACAACTAAATACAATACCATAAAAATATAGAAAATGAATGTATAATGAAGGTGTATGAATGTGCTATTATACATGAAAACACTGTCACTGGTTCACTGGAAAGAGAAGTGTTGAGGCAAGGTTCTATTCGTAAATGGTACTTTATTCAACTAAAGTCACTCATGAGAAACAGGATGCATTGGATTTTTACATTATGATAAATACTTTGTAACATATAGGCATACCTGCAACATTTCAGCCATAAATTAGTTCTAAATGTCTAGATTATGTTCGGTACCTCTCAAGCGATGTGTTTATGCTTAAATAGTATTAAATAACGCTTCAGAACATCCATTTGGAGAAAATAGAGAGGAACGATGCTCCCTGAATTTCATGGTGCATTATGGGACTTTTTAGGGAGCGAACGTTTCAGTGCACTGGAGATAGCGACTGAGTGCCCTTACCACTAAACTAGGGAGCTGATTGAGACACACACATAGAAACCGAAACTAAACACAGGAAATAAAATTGAATGCAAAAAACAAAACTACACAGATAATACATGACATTTACAGCTGCTTAAATATTCTCCCTCACAGTGGGACTGTCATATTCAAAAAGTAAAAACCTGTAAAAGCAAATTTGCACTTAGTAGTGGTGGATTTTGTCATTTAAAAGTTTCTGGTGCATCGCACGCAATAGACCCCATTCATGAAAAGTCATGAATTTATGTAAAACATTCATAAAACATCCACTTAATGCTGCATTACAGCCATACTAAACTCTCTGCTGCAATGACACTCAGCGCTTTTTCTGTTTCTTATTCGTCTTTTTCAACACCTGAATGTCATTAGCTGGATTCACCACACAGCTCTTTCTGTAATAGTGTTGCAGGAGACTGTTCCAAAGTTTACAGCATCTCAGCAGGTCACTATTACCTAAGAGATGATAAAAAAGGGAATATTTCATGAGTAGTAGGCTATGTATGAGCGTATATATGTATATATGTTGACAAATATTTTTATGTGTGCGCGAATGTAAAAGATGAAGTGACCACAAATACATTTAGACACTTCAGCCATATGTAAAAATACTGAAAAACAAAATATGTCTTAAACAAAAACAGCATAGGCACACATTTGGAGAAAATATTCACAAAAATAAGTTTGTTTGAAATGATAAAATAATAATCTAGATTTGCAAATTTGTCATCAGTTTATGAGCATTCTTCACTGCTTACCCAGAATGCACAGTCCATCCTGTGCACGAGTTATGGCAACATTGACCTGATTTGGATCAGTGATGAATCCGAGTTTTTTTCCAAGCCAGGCATTACTTGGTTTGTAGTTTTCTATGTCTGATATGGAGCAGGAGCGAACAGTGGAGAGGATCACATACGGCCACTCGCTTCCTGTACACAGCAATTTACAATTTTTAGTCTTTTTATGCCACTAATCACAGAAACGAAGGGGATAAGAGTGGGAAAGACAATGAGTCTTGAACCCATCTGTCCCACATTAACCCCCCAAAAGCTGTTCTGATATGATTGATAATTGCACAGAACAGAACCAACATATGTGCTGATATCATTAAATTAAAATGTACACATTTTTCAAGAATTAATCTGATTCAGGGGAATCATCCTGATGACAGGAGGAGCTGGGGATGGAGGAGGGTAATTAGAAATGTGATAGCAGCTAATAATACTGAGGAGCTTATATATAGATGCTGTGATAGATAGACGTGAGTCACCTGGGAGTCAGCTGATGTGAGCTTGACTGACACAAACTGCCAGAACTAATGCTACGCTTGATAATAAGAATAATAACTTTATAGTACCTTTAAAGTGAGCTTTACAAACACAGAAAAAAAGGAAAACAAAAATAAATATGGATAAGTGTTTATTTTTTTAAATATGGAAAAATGTTTTAAGATAAGATTCAAATCGGTGAGTATAAATTTAATTAGAACTCTAAAATGCAAAATTGAATTTAAACTCTAGAATGATGCAATCAGAATAACACACCTTGGCTTTTCATAATTGTGCAAACGGTGACATTTGTAATGCCCCTTTTCTCCATTGTCTTTTTGATCTCTGACACCTGTGCGTTGTAAGGAGTCAGAATCGCAATACTTTGAGGTGGTATGTGTGATTTTTCAATCAACTGCTGTGCCACATTGACCTGGAAAAAAAAAATTACATGCAAGAGAATATTAGCAATATATGAGAATGCTTTATCTTTACAGATGGTGTCTTCAAGTTCTTCAAAGAGTTCCTGCTTGTGATGTGAGGTGTGTTGAGGTGATTCTGCTCAGAATAATAATGTTTTGCAATTTCATATTTTTACCCACTGAGTTTACACTTACAAAGAATGCTCACAATACCTAACTAACTCAGGAGCAATATTAACTTGCTTCTTCCATGATTCATTAACCAACACTCGAGTAGGAGCTGAAAGGTGGAGTAAGTAGTTTTTCAAAAATGCTGTTGGGCATTGGTGATATTTGAAATCAAACCAATAAAACTCAATCTCCAATTTAAGCGCTAAACACAGCATTCGTCAGAGCGCAGTGGTTTACATGATCAACTCTCACTAGCTGGCCTCTGTTACACATGCAATGTGAGAGTGGATGTCTGTTTATCACACCTGATGCGCAACAAAATAATGCTTCACGAAAAAAATAAAGCGAAGATGATGAACGAACGACAAGGAAGCACAAATAATGAACATTCAGTACACTAGACTAAATACAAACAAGAGTTCATTGTTAGTCACCAACAGCACAGCAGCTCCAGACAATCATGACACTGCCAGTTTTACTCACATGTGCAGCGGAATCAAAGCCTCCGTGTCTGTTTTCAGGCCTTCATGCTTGGCTCTCTCCAGCACTGGAAAGCTTTTCTTATATTAACGCCGATCCTAAAGCGCTTGCCCAGTCATAAACCGCCATACTCTATTCTTTTGTATTGTGTCTCATCTCTCTTTCTGCAGTTTTTTTTTTTTCTCGTTCTGCCTCCTCAATCGTCATAAAGCCTAATGCTGATTAGTTACACGTTTGCTGTTGGTGTCGGCCTGACTAACTTCCAACTGAAAAACTACTTAGCCCACCTTGAATGAAATTCCTAATGGAAAATTCTGACATTGCAGTGGTTTTCTTATGTGTTTGTATCATTCATGATGAACTGAAGGCAGTTATAGACTTACAGCCTGCTCTGCTTCCTCTGTGTTGGCCACTGAGTTCTCATTGCCCTTTTCTGTAGATACCACTAAACTGACTTCTTCTCCTTGTACGTGGCCAAACAAGATCGGAGTTTGCAGTCCGCACTTGTTAAGAAGATAGGGGGGTCCTCGTTCAGCTCCGGTTTTCAGTTTGCCATTATAAAACTCTTCTGAAGGAAACCTGCAAATTTCTTCATGCTAACGTACATGTGCATTTGTTAAATATCAAAGCAAAATAAAAAAATTTTGGTATAGATTCTGTTGATTGTTTCTTACCATTCTGTACTGAGTGTCCAACATTATGGCCAGATCCATGTAGCGTTCAAACAGAGACTGCTGCATGCCCATCATTTTCACAAGGGCACATTGCACTATCGGCCGTATCTGTTTGTGGTCACCCAGCAAAACAATCTGTAAAAGAAACCAGTGAGAATGAATTTTCATTTGATGAGAAGATGCATATGCTAGTTTTCCACTCCTAACGTGACTATAAACACTCAGAATGGAATACTACTGTACTGCTTACTAAAAAGTGCATAGTATGTACTGTTTACTGCCTACTAGTTTAAAAAAAAAAGCCAAAAAATCTGTTGCAAATTACAAATCTCTTCCCCCTGCCAGGATCTGTTGTGTCTTTTGTTTCATTTAAAATCAGAAACTGATGATAATGATGTTATCCTTGAGCTCACCTGCTGTGGTTTGTAGGAAACTAAGGGGATGAAGGCCTCTGGCTCTGTTGCCATGGCACATTCATCAATGAGTATCTGCCGGAAATCCATGACCTCCCGGATTTCGGGTTTCAATGCTGAGGCGCAGGTGCAGAGAACTACATCACAATTCTTAATCTCATGCTGATGAGCTTCCTTTAAAACTTTCCTGTAGCTGCAAAGATGTATTTTGTGAGTAATACTAATTACTGATATGTTTTGTCTATCCAAACTCAGAAAAAAAAACAGTATCAAATTACCAAAGTGTTTAAATCTGCAAGCACAGCACATTTTCCCTGATCACACATCTGATTCTATCTTATTAGGCTTATTGTTCCATCTTCATGCTTCGCTTAATGCCTGAATTCAGCAGCTCATCCAAAGTGTGCACTGATGTACTTGTCCAAGACCAGGATTGAGAAACACTGGACTATAATTGTTCACGTACACTTGCCATACAGACCTGCACCAAACTGCCTAAATTAATAAAACCTTTACTTAACATGAAAGTTTATTTTCATTGAGATGCTAGAAAGCATGTCCAGAATTGGAAGCTTGTGAAAAGCTACACATAACATAACATAACATAACATAACATAACATAACATAACATAACATAACATAACATAACATAACAGTTCCTCCACATTTTATTGCATAGCAACACTCTGATATGTCTGGGACTGTATTTCCTAGTAACTTTATATTTTCTGTCTTTTTCCACCATGCATTGTGCCTGACAGCTTTTCATTGCATTCATCACATAATATCTACACTTTAATTATTTAATGGAGTATTTTTTAAAATGGCCTCATGGTGGCACTAAATACAAGAACAGTCTACACTTGCATCCTCTAAAGGCATACGCTCAACCAACATGAGACAGACATTTATGGAAAATTTAAGTCTTACTCACTCTTCTGTTTCATTCTCTGTTAAGCTCCCATCCAAGGCTGTTATTTTTTCTGAAAAAGGATTTTCAGGTTTACGGACAAGGTACATCAGAGTAATATCCCTGCAACAGAATTATAAGTTTAATGGGTTTATTCACACTCTATTTGTTGTAATGTCTGTAATGTGCACCACTTACACACGTGATGTAATGAGATCATGTGATGACAATATAGTAATACAACTACTATCATTGTCTGCAGACTTCAAGTTGGGATTTAGACATATCATAGTACTGAGACTGCTCTGATCAGAGTTACAAATTACGCTTCATTTATTCATACCTGAGCTCCTCCTTTGGTTTTTCATCACGGAGGGATCTGCGGCAAAGCTTCATGTTACTGCCTGGATATGGAAATTCACGCATTTCCATCTGATCACAGTAGACTCTCAGAGGCTTTAGGACTCCCCTGAGGTTTAGCAACTGCTCTGGGACACAAGATCAATGGGTAATGTGAGTACAGATCAAGTTTATCAAGTAAAATAGAGCCTGAAACATACTCAACGCATGCATGTAAATGCCAATGCTTCACACAATTTGATTCTACTCGGCAAAAAGATCATAAAAGTAAATTGTCTTCTTTCATGCTCAGTTTTATTTTATAAATAGAGCAAACATTCCTCAACTGTCCACATGTTTATAACAAGCAGCCTGATTAGCAGCGCATTCAATCGCACAGACATTTCATTAGAATGCTATCATTGACATGAAAATGAATGCATTGCCAAACATTTGCGTCTGGCTCCCTTATAAAAACTCTATAGTGGCACGTTTGTGTGCATAATCAGACTAGGGGCTGCTATCGATAAAAAAGTCCACCATACACAATTCACCTGCAACAATGTCCACAGACTTGTTCGAAGGTCCGCAGTACAGGATGGCAGGCTTTTTGGGGGGTTTCTTATCAGGGATTGATTTGGAAGTTTCGGACGAGGCCAGAAAGTCTTTGTTCTTCATGAAAAACTGGTAAACAATGTGAATACCAACCACTGTTTTCCCTGTACCTGTGGATGAAAAAAGATATGGTAAATGGCACGATTCAACATTTTCCAAAACACTTGCCAAGACTGCAAATCAGTCCATTAGAAATTAGATTTTTAGAATCATATTTGACTATGCTGCCATGACACTGGATTTATTGATTCTTCCAATCTCTGATGATCTATATGATACAATTTTATGTCCAAAAACACCCAGACAAATACCAATCCTCAAGTTTGAGCATTATTAGGCCCCGTTAACAAGAGTGCGTTTTCATTTTAAAACGCATAAGTTCTGCTACAGTTACGCCTGTTGTTTACACTGCAACCTACGAACCTTGAAAACTTTCGAAAACGCTGCAAACCCTGTTTTAGGCTGAAAATGCGGGATTGCGTTTCAGTATAAATGGAACCAAAACGGAGACTTTTGAAAACGATGTCGTGGCAGCCCACGTTCGCTCTGCATATCCTTGACGACCGTGTAAACAATAACATGGAGACTGAACTGCAATCTTTGCTGGCTTTGTTGCCATTTTTAGCAGCCATTGTGCAGTTAAACAATGCATTTTTTAAATATTGCAGTTGCCTACAAATGCAAGAGGCAACTGGTTACACTTCTACGGGCATGAATGGTCATGTGACATGTTTTTTCATTAGTGTGGACAGAGATGGTTTCTGAAACACTGTGGAAAAGCCAGTGTAGACGAGGATCATTTCCATTTTAAAACGAAAACACACTAGTGTAAAGGGGCCTGAGTCAGCAGTGGTGAAATCAAATATAGATTGCAGAATTCCTTGATACTGAAACTTTTTTTCAAAACATTGAATTTACACTTGAGATAAGCATCTTTAATTTCCTTTGATTACTGTTCAAGTAGCATTCATATTTCTCTAAAATAAAGCTGATTTTTCCTTCAAGTGATTATAGATACAAATCCACTTTATCCAGCGCTGTACCCCTTTGGCCAATTCAATGAAAATAAACGACTCAAAGGAATGAATTGTTTAGATTGAATTGTTAATGATTTGAATCTTTAAATGATTCATAGCACTCACTAGTTTCAAATAGACAATAGACACATGTTGTACAGTATTTTAATACCTGGTGGGCCTTGAATCACAGTAAAAGGTTGCTTCATAGCTTCCTCAACAGCTTTCTGCTGGCTCTCATTCAGAAGTGGCAGGTTCAGGTTTTCATCCACATTGTACAAGCTGATTTTTTCTATATTATCATCTAATAAAATACAAGAAGGTTTTCATCACATTAACAAATACATGAGATATTCATAGACAAGACATGGGAATTTTTAATTTAAGGTGTCCCCATTACAAATGTACAGAAAGTGTTCAACATCTGGCATCAGACTGAATTTCTACAACATCTGGCCCAGATGAAAGTCTGAAAGGCACCAAGTACATGTATGATTTATTATGCATGTTATTCTTAATGGAAAAAAAATGAAATATTTAAGCTGTGATTGTAAATGTTTCTAATTACTTTTCATTTTTCATCATTTAGCAGACGCTTTTATCCAAAGCAACTTACAAGGGGAGCAATTAGGGGTTAGGTGTCTTGCTCAAGGGCACTTTAGTCATGGTATCGAAGGTGGAGAGATGCTGTTTATTCACAATCCCCACTTTCAATTCCTGCCGGCGTGGGAATCGAACCAGCAACCTTCAGATTACAAGCCCGACTCCCTCACCACTAGGCATTACAGAATTACAGAAACTGCTTGAACTTTGGATTTTAAAGAACAGTTAAGGTATACAATACAAAAGAGTCAGCAGCCAGAATGAGGTAGAATTTAGCTTTTGATGAAATTAATATTTCTCGTACGCAACAGAAATGGAAGCACATTTCAGTTATCAAACTGTCAAGTTGTCACTCATGGTTTACTGCTACTCCTAGCCTAAAATCTAGTGCTGTGACTGTTTTGGCATTGTGAAAATGCATGGTATATATATTATGCCTGGCACGCCACATTTAATATATTTTAATAGACAAGCCAGAGTTGCCGGACTTTGGACACCCCTACTCCAAAGAGTACAATAAAATGTGCTCTTACATAATTTCACAATTATAAAATCATCCAACTTACGGGAACAGTGACGAGCATAACAGTGACTTTAGATGCTGCAACTTTTTACTAGCGAGAGCCTTTTTATTAATCCTGCAATGAATAACTATTTAAACAACACTTTTTTTTATTTTATTCAGCTGCAAGGGCTCATAGGATTAATATGAGTTCATTGTCTGACTAATAAAACTTTTTGAGTTTCAATTCAGGCTAGTTACAAATTGCTTGAGACCATTGTTCTATGTATCTGTGTATGATTTACATTAAACCATCTGCTTTGAATAAAGCTGCCATTTTGCTTCACTCACCATCATACAGTTCTTCAAGATGTCTAGTGGCAACATTCTTCACCAGGTTATTTGCCTGTTTTAGGTTATCAATTGCTTGTTCCCTGAGCCTGCAAAAAGATTGTATTAGTAACAAACTTTGTATATTTGTGAATAAATCTAAAATATATCAGCTGGATGAACGATCACTCACAAAAATGGAATTTTTTTGGGAATGACCTCAATGGTGAAGTTTGTTCCCTTGGCATAAACCTTGGGTGGAATGTAACTCATAGATCTTTGTGTGATCTGAAAATTAATCCGGTCATCATTTTCTGTATCCTTCTGTTTGTTTGGTTTGCTGGTTACTGCATGTGCAACCCATGTGAAAGGTAGTGAACCCTGCAGATCTGAAGCAGCAGAACCATCATTCTCATCGTTCTCTGGTTTCTGATGTCTTAGTCTGATGCACAAGAAGCAGTTCCTAAGGTCAAACTCCAGAGACCATTCCTTTTTCTGAGTCTTGTTTATATAAAAATACCCTTTGAGATTTGCTTCATCTCCACTCCATTTTATATGCACATTCTCTAAGATGACACTGTTATTTTCTTCCAAAGCATTGTAGGCAGTGTCTAACTGACATAGTCGTCTCCAGATGTCCTGGTACTCCTTGGGACTCTCATAAACATTCTTAGATGCATTGCATACTGGTTTGGAGAAGCACTCAGTAGGGTTTCTTGTGTGCTCCAAACAGATCTCAAAGCATTCATTAATGTTGAGCAGTACAACAACAGGAACTGGAAAGCCGTCTTTGAGTTCGGTTCCAAGTTGCACCTGAACAACCGTGCCTGACTTCAGCTCCATGGTTGGTTGCTTGTAATGCCGTTGGTCCTCTGAACAAACCTCGCTTATCAGCCTTTTAGTTTCTTCATTCTCATTCTCCACTCTTTTCATGTCTCGGAGGCATTGCTCAATCTCAACCCAATCCTGCTGTTTTACAGCAGATACCAATCTTTTCCACATGACACTTGACACTGGAGTCACATTCTTCATGGGCTTTGACGGGTCTGAAATCTTGAATGATTCGTTGAATGAATACACTCTCCTCTTCCACCTAAGAGTCATGGAGTTCTTGTCCTCACTGTATTTTGGCTGATCCACAACTTTGAGATGCTTGTACATGATAGTAATCACCTCTGACATAGGATGTAGAGGGAACGATATTGTGAATTCATGTCCCTGCGGAGTGATCCCATCCACCACTGCAAGCTTGACCACATTTTTGGGTTCAAACTGGACGTTTCTCAGACTCAACACCAGAGCCTCCTTCTCTTCTACATCCATTCCAGACTGACAAAACTTGCTGATTTCATTTTTCGTGTAGTCAACTTGCCTTTGGTTTTTCTTAGAGAGCACGGTGTGCAGAAGTCTCTGCAAGATAAGGTCCAGATAACGCCTCATAGGAGATGACGCCCAGGTGTAGGCGTTAAGCTGTAAATCATAGTGACCCAACCTGGAATCTGTCGAGGAGCACGAGCGAAGTATGAAAGCTTTCTTCTGAATTTCTCGAAACTCCTGCACCATGGGGACAAATGTCGGATGGATTTCATCTGAAAAAATTAACTGCATCAGATTATAATAGTCTTTGCTCTGTGCAAATTCTTCCATCTTGTGAAATATGGAGGTGAAAATGTTAAATGATATGTCTGCATGCTCCATATTTCCATATTCCGGATTGAACCAAACATCATTTTCAGTATCTATTTCACAGATATTTGAAAAGTTTACTGACATGGGAATTAGGTTAATGTATTTCTCTCTAAACTGGATCATTCGTTCTGGGTCCGGCTCCCGGTGGCACCTCAATGGTGTGAGATTTTTTGTGATGTCTGTAGATATGAGTTTTTCAGCGGCGGCACTATTGTAGAGATTCATTAGTTCTTCCACCATGGCGTGAGAGCGACTTTGCCCTGCCTGCTTCCCAAATGGCCATCTGCCTTCCAGTCTGCATTTTCGGTGCACCTCTGAAAAATGGTATGCAACAGCTACACAATCCTCCAAGGAAGAGAACCGCAGAGGCTTTGTGTCATCCGAGCAGTAGTACTTCTGAATGATTTGGTCTGCTTCTTCGTATGACATCCGTCTGTCAGACCTAATGCGGGTTGGATAAAATTCGCAGTTTAGTATATTACTTGTTTTCTTGTCAACGTCTATCAGCAAGGATATAGCTTTCCGATCTTTTTCAGGCTCCAAACTCAAGTGGTCTTTGCTCAGCTCTCTTGAGAACATGAAGGCCACTTCTTCCTTCTCTGAAGTGTAAATTGTTCTGCCGCGCAATCTAGCAAATTTGTCTTGTTCGCTATCTTTGGTAACGCAACTTGCGACGTCTGTAATGTGAACACCAATCTGGTAGGAATCACCCATTTCAGTCACACTAATGGCGTCATCAAGGTCTTGAGCGCTAGTTGGGTCAATGGTGAAAGTGACAAACAACTCGTCACACAAATCCTTCCTTTCTGAAGCCATATCATCTTCAGGTCCTTGTAGTTTGAATGATGGCGGTGTGTCTCCAGAGCCAAGTTCAATGCCTAGCATTTCACGTAAAGCATCACACTCTGGAATTACTTTTGTAACCACACCAAGAGGGAAAGTTTTTGTATCATCCCATTTTAAAACCTTGACAACTAACATTTGATTCTCAGCTTTGTTTTCAAATTCCTTTCTAACCCAGCGCCCACATTTGAATTGTCGTACTTCAATTTTGTCACTCTGCTGTTGAATTGTACGTATTCTGGTTAAGCGCTTGTAAACGGGTTCAACAAATTTTGGATCGTCTTCCACCATCTTACAGATAAACGTTAATGCGTTTTCATCTCTATTTATTAATCCAACGACCCTCCCTTTTACCACTTCACCTTCCTGTTCTCTGCTCAAGATCTCTACACAGACTTCATCTCCAGGAAAAGATCTGCCCACATTTTCTCTTCCATAGATATTGATAAAGAGCATTGGTTCATCAAGAGGCCTGGCATACGCCTGATCATGTCTTTCTATTTCAAGTTTACAGCGTTTAAAGTCCTTTGGATTGGTAGTCAAAAGTTTTTTAATATCTTTCTTGCAGAGTTGCTGAGGAAATTCAAACTCAGACTCCAGACTTTCAAAGAGGTGATTAACCTCTATGCTGCTGCTGCTGCTGTTGCTAGCAGAGTTACTCTCTGAGGTCTCCATGCACGTCCTGTCTGGAAACACAAATCGAGTCGTTAAGCACTTAAGGACAAGGTACAGATCAAACATTAAGAATCTGTGAAAAGTCAATCTTCCCAATTGAGATCACGCATATATAGGTTGCTGCATCCAGGATAAGCACAAGTAAGTACCACTTTGATGAACAATACATCACACGCGTCCTCCCTCTCTGCTGTAAACAAACACACCGTCAGCTCACGTCTGAGTTTGCTCCCCCACATACATCATTATGTGACAGGAAGCTCACGCTACAGACTGCCATGAACACGCTCAGGACCATTTGCCAAGGCTGTGGATTACAGGTAACAATGTTGCAAATAATGTTCAGTTTCTTGCGTAAAGTATTCCCGCCGTTTTATAACATTAAGGTTGAACCACTGTAGTCACATGGACTATTTTAATGGCGTCTTCACTGCCTTTCTGGAAGTGGTTATGCTGTTTATAGGGAGATCAGGAGATCTTGGATTTCATCAAAAAATATCTTAATTTGTGTTCCGAAGGTCTTACAGGTTTGGAACTACATGAGGGCGAGTAATTAATGACAGAAATTTCATTTTTGGGTGAACTAACCCTTTAATCTCTAAGTGACGGCACCCATTGACTTCCATTACATCAATCACAGAGGACAACGGTTTCAAAAAAAAAAGAAAAAAAAGTCACCTACATCTTGGATGGCCTGGGTGAGTAAATTAACAGCAAATTTTCATTTTTGGGTAAACTATCCCTTTAAGATCTAGTTTGACTCACTAGCAGTTATGCTGCCCTCAGGTGCTCTCAGAATTATGTTAAATATGTGTTTCCTGGGTAAAAATTGCACATAAACGCCCTTCGAAAGTTGAATGCTAATCACAACTTCAGAAATGGGAACTATCAAATTTTGATAGCACATGAAGGCAGCATAAGTCAAGGAGCAGTCAGTCTTACTTTTTGGTATCAAATTAGACCAAACCAAGTTTTTTTTTCGTAACTGACTAAAAAAGTTATGAACAGTCAAACAAAAAAATGGATGACTAACTTGTAAGACTAGTCTTAGGGGTTTATGCAACCAGCCCTCTGGTTTTAAAACCCCATTGTCACAAATGTATAACATAATGATTAAACACAAAGAAATGTCACTTGATCTGGTAAATAATGTACCTTGACAACCTTACATGAATTGTCATGACATGTGCTTGAATACCAGCTGTTCATCAGCATCAAAGGTTTGTCTTTGTGTGTAATAAAGAAGAGGCATATGAATTATTGAATAGAGGGTGAGACGCATTCTAAATCTCCTGCCTCTCTTCACAATATGACATGAATTTTTGTGTGACAAATCAATAATTTCTGATATGATTGTAAAAACTAGTACTAAAAAGTGTGTGCGGTGATTCATAATAAGATTTAGGCTATCATAAAATGTAATGGTTGTACATTGTTGGTCATTCTGGGAACAAGAATAACAATAAAGAGGTTCAACATTTGATATAATCACAACATGCCAACAACAACAAATCTTTTCACAGCATAAACATAATAGTCAAAGATTGGTAACCCTATTTTACTTTTTTGCTCACGTCTTGTCTTCTAGATTGTCTCCACTTCACTGTTATAACTATCTATTCTTATGCTGAGAAATGGCTTAAGCTGGTTGGGCTCATGAATATCAATCTGTTCGTCCATTATGATAGGCTATCTGACTGTATATAACTACGCAACGGGCGCCGACACGAATCTCAACAGACTGCGCCCCGACATTTACCGACAGAATCTTTCACTTTACTTTAGCTTTGGTTTACGCACACAGCCCAATTTAAAAGTCATCCATCTCAATAAACTTACCTTTTCGAAACCTAGAGGAAGCCAGTGACGCGTCGCAGAGTCTTTGCATTCATTAAAAAGCTGAGAATGTGTCCTTAGGGAGAATGGTGCTGTGTTTATGTGATCGATGGCAGTAGAGAAAATGAGCACAGGTGCATTCCGCACTACCTGTGCTTGTCACTTGCTCTTCCCGTCAACAACTAAAGGGAGGTGTTGTCATATCAACAGCGGGTTTGAATGTGGGTTCAAGTTTCACCGTTTGCCACACCTGTCAACTGTGTGTGAGTTGAATCATCATCATCCGAGATTGAGAAATGTACAACAACAACAAAAAACGCTCCTCAAAAGCCTGATTTTCTAAAATGTATGAATATCATGTATGTTGGTCAGTCCAGTAAGCTAAATGTTCATCTTATAATTTACAAACAACATGAAAGTCATTCTTATGTTCACTTTATAAAAAAAATTCAAAGATTTCACAGCAAAAAGACACTGAAATATATGGAAGCCCGTTTCCGCCACTGAAAAAAAAGATTTTTGCGACTTTTTATCTAGTTATAAAGTCAGAATTCTGAGTTATAAAGTCAGAATTCTGGGATAAAAAGTCAGAATTCTGAGTTATAAAGTCAGAATTCTGGGATAAAAAGTCAGAATTCTGGGATAAAAAGTCAGAATTCTGAGTTATAAAGTCAGAATTCTGGGATAAAAAGTCAGAATTCTGAGTTATAAATCAGAATTCTGGGATAAAAAGTCAGAATTCTGAGTTATAAAGTCAGAATTCTGAGTTATAAAGTCAGAATTTTGGGATAAAAAGTCAGAATTCTGGGATAAAAAGTCAGAATTCTGAGTTATAAAGTCTGAATTCTGGGATAAAAAGTCAGAATTCTGAGTTATAAAGTCAGAATTCTGGAATAAAAAGTCAGAATTCTGAGTTATAAAGTCAGAATTCTGGGATAAAAAGTCAGAATTCTGAGTTATAAAGTCAGAATTCTGGGATAAAAAGTCAGAATTCTGAGTTATAAAGTCAGAATTCTGGGATAAAAAGTCAGAATTCTGAGATAAAAAGTCGCAAAAATCTTCTTTTTTTTCAGTGGCGGAAACGGGCTTCCATAGAAATATGTGGATGTTTTTACAAAAAGGTTTTTACAAAAGTACATGAATCTAGAAGGCATGTCGCTAGTAGGTCGTGTACAACGGGTTTTTCCAGAAAAGATCATGCTGATAATTAGTAATTCATACGATTCACTAAATATGTACACAGGATGGTTTTAGAAGGATATTGCTATTCACATACAGTAAATATATACGTTCATTTAAATTACTTGCTACTTTTAACTTTTTTAGATATCTAATGATAGTAAGTGTGCAATGAACGGCTGCATTTTTTGAATTCGGAGTGGCAATTGGGAGTTGAGAGTTGTCATGACGACTGAGTGGCATCCTCAAACAACACACAAGTATTGTCTCTCTCTCTCTCTCTCTCTCTCTCTCACTTATTGATAAAGAGAGTACTACACATACATGCATCTCTCCCGTGCGTGTCTTCATACACTGGACTGAAGCATTGACGGACAGAAGTGATGAGAAGAATTTAGAGTTGGGAATATATGTGATTGGAGTAAAATTGTCAATCGCAGAAGAAAAAAAACTTGTAGGAGGAGCTGATAGTAAAAATGACAGGATTTCCAGGTAAGTGAAGAAGTTTGCAGATAGTTATGTGGTCAATCCAGTAAAACTTACCAAAGATTACCCTATGGATAGCAGTTGGTGTCATAGACTCTCTTGAGAAACGGAAATCTTTTAATTTTGTGTAAAAATGAGGGAAAAAATGCAGAAAGTGGCACACAGGGCATAAAATCAATGCCTGGTCAATCTGTGAGTTGTACAGTACGAGAGTACAGTAGAGTAAAGGCCAATTCACACCCCACCGACAAACACGTCAGTTGGAATTTGTTGGGTCGGTGTGAGACGCCTGTAGCCGTCTGTTGGAGTTGGTCGGAGTCTGTTATCAAACGACTGAACATGTTTAATGTTGGGTCGTGGAATGTCTGAGCAGTGTGGTATGACTTTCCAACAAAAGCCAACAAACTCTGACGTAATCTGACCTGGCCGCGAACCGTTGCCATGACGATGAGGCAAGTCCCCCGCAAAGACTGTGGTTTGATCGCGCCGGCGACTCACACACACACTCAACAAAGCACCACAAACGTGACATCACAGATGTTTTGTTTTGTCATTGTAAAAATAAAATACAAGCAAAACATATAAAAGTTACAATGCTCACTTTAAATAGTCCGTAGCGCAATCCGTGCTATGTGAAGAGGATTATTTTTTTTCTCTCAATACTGGAACGCGTACGTGTAGGATTTTACATAATAAATAGTAAGTAGCCTATAGCTATGGAGTATGGAGGACCAGGAGTGCCACATAAAAATAAAGCGAAGAATCAATTAATTCATTTAATAATTCACACATAAAAATGTATATAAATAAATCACTTTTATATAGGCAAATAAATAGACATATTTAAAGTTGTTTATTTAATTCCTGTTTTTAAATGTAGATTAATAGAACAATAAAAAAATACATTTGTAAATCTGTAAATTTGTAAAGGAATTAAATAAACGACTTTAAATATGTCTATTTATTTGCCTATATAAAAGTGATTTATTTATATACATTTTTATGTGTGAATTATTAAATGAATTAATTGATTCATTTTATTTTTATGTGGCACTCCTGGTCCTCCATATATAGCATCCAAATACTTTGCGAAATGGAAATATTTGGATTCGTGCTGAAAGAGTGAGGTATGAGCGTGAGAGCAACGCAGGTTTAACCTATTTAGTTTTAAATGAATTCATTTTTGGATTGTTTAACTACAAATGGTAGTATATAGGCCTTTGATAGGTCGCGCTAAAAATAAAGTTTAAAAACCAGTGTAGGCTATACAACCCCAATACAAAGCATCAGATCGATGGCTAGCGCTTCGAATTTCAGGTTAGTATTTTTATGTTTGCCTCAATACATTAATACAATGAATATATATATGATACTTTATTATTAAACTAATAAACTTGTCTGAAAATATTGTTAACATGGTTAACAATAAACAATTTATCCCAGTCAGACTTGACTCTCTGTGACTCGTTTGTCAGTGTTTGTTGGGGCAGTGTGAACATGACCGTTTTTTCTCATAGAATTCTTAATCCAACGGCCAACTTGCTTGTTGGTGATTGTTGGTGTGGTGTGAATTGGCCCTAAGAGAGCTTGGTTAAAGGCCAAATCACACCGCACCGACAAACGAGTCACAGAGAGTCAAGTCTGACTGGGAAAAATTGAGATTGACAACTACATGCGTGTAACATGTTAACAATATTTTCAGGCAAGTTTATTAGATTGATAATATATAATATATATTTTCATTGTATTAAAGTATTGAGGCAAACACACTCAAAAAAATATTTCTGTCTAAACATAAGTTTTATGTAATTTAATTACATAGCAATTTTCCATCCATTTGGATTACACAGTTTTAACATAAACAAACTAATAAACTTGTGATTCATATTTGTCAGTCATATGTAAATGAAATAGGTACGATTTACGTAATAGTTGAGTATATGAATAGTGAGAGAGTAAATGTCTTTTATCTTCAGTTGATTTCATCAGTTGTAGTTCTTGTGTTTCTCTGTCCTTCAGTGATTCTGCTTGTTAACAGCAGGTGTTCATCATTAATGCTCAATCATCACTTAATGATCTCATTAACTCTGACACTGCTTCAACGGTACTTTAACTCAGTAGTGCGCACACACATGACCACTAAACAGTGTTAATTAACCGGGGCATTTTTCTGTGAACTATTACATAAATCTTACCTATTTCATTTACGAAAGACTGACAAATATGAATCACATTAAGTTTATTAGTTTGTTTATGTTAAAACTGTGTAATCCAAATCCAAATGATACATAAAACTTATGTTTAGACTGAAATATTTTTTTGAGTGCAAAAAAATACTAACCTGAAATTCGAAGCGCTAGTCATTGATCTGATCCCTTGCGTTGGGGTTGTATAGCATACACCGTTTTTTAAACTTTTTTTAGAACGACCCATCAAAGGCCTATACAGCCATTTGTAGCTAAACAAGCCAAAACGAATTAATTTAAAACTAAATTTAGATTGCTCTCATGCTTATACCTCCCTCTCTTTCGGTACAAATCCAAATATTTCCATTTCGCAAAGTATTTGGATGCTATACTTGTTGTTTATTATGTAAAGTCCTTCACGCGCGTTCCACTATTGATAGAAAAAAATAATCCCCTTCACATGAGGAAAAATGGCAATACCACTGTGGAGAAGTGCTCTTGGTGAACGGCAAGGATTGCGCTACAGACTATTTAAATAGAGTATTGTAACTTTTATATGTTTTGACTGTATTTTATTTTTTACAATGAACAATCTGTGATGTGTGGTGCTTTGTTGTGTGTGTGTGTGTGAGGCGCCGGCGTGATCAAACCGCAATCTTTGCAAGGGACTTACCTCGTTGTCATGGCGACGGTTCACGGCCAGGTCAGATTAATTCAGAAGCTGTGTCTGAAACCGCTCCCTATCCACTATATAGTGCACTATATCGGGTGTCGGCCATTTTGTAGTGCTGTCCGAATTCTGAGTGAACGACTTCATTCCCTACATTCGTTCACTACTTTTACCCACAATCCTCTCTGATTTTGAGTGTACATTCGACGTACACTCGTTAAAGCGCCGTTACCCAAAATCCAACGCGATAAGAAGATCGAGCGCGAGAGAAAAATAAATATGGCGGACGGCAATACGGGAAGCGGCAACTTCTACAAATGTAAGTGTAATTTTTTTAGTAATTAGAACATCTTTGTAAAGATATTTTGAAGCGAAATGATACAGGTTTATATCATAATATATATACTTATTATCAAATGATAATTTGGTCGATTTTTCTCATATGTTAGTGAACTGTTTTACATTGTATACTGTTGTTTATATTGTATTTATTTACTATTATATTTTTTATAAACAAATGTGACAGTGTAGTGTTTTTGTTCTGTTATTTTTAAATATAAATGTACTAAATAGCATGACACAGGTGTTTTTATTCTCTCTTTATTCTCAATAAACATGACAAATAAACAGTAATATACAATTCATGAAGCTAAACAGGACATATTACAGATGGGTATAGGAAATGTTAATGACGAAATTGTCTGGCGCGTGCTATTAACGTCAGCGTCCGAATTCGCTCACTCATTTTCGTTCACTCTTTGCTGATATAGTGCGCTCAACTGTCATGCACTATATAGGGGTTAGTGAACGAGTGAACGAGTGGGCGGTTTCGGACACAGCTAGAGTTTGTTGGCGTTTGTTTGAAAACCATACCACACTGCTCAGACATTCCACAACCCAACAAACCGATTAAACATGATCAGTCGGGTGAAAACAGACTCCAACTCCAACAGACTCCGACAGGGGTCTCACACCGATGTGGCGTTGTTTGTTGGCGTTTGTCGGTGCGGTGTGAATTGGCCTTAAAAAGAGTAATCTCTGGAATTCCAATTGAAGCGAAAGCACAGAAATGTGTACAAAATAAATAGAATTACACTTTATTTTGATGGTCTACTTGAGACATTCTACTAAGTAACTTCACAACTACATAAAAAATATTATTACACTGTTAGGGTTCAGGTTAGTAGAGTAAGTTGACGTGTAGTTGCAATGTTAGTCATTAGAATGCCTGTTGGGGAACTTCAAAACTGAGTTTTAGTATGAAGCAGACAGTCTACTAATACACCAATGACGTCATATATAAAAAAGCACAAGACAACGTGAGCTGCTAAAAAAACGACTGGAGAATGAGGAAAGAGTGACTAATGTCGAAAGAGTGACTAAATGACTAATGTCGAAAGAAATGTTATCAGACATGTTTCAAGTAAAAAGTAACGATATCAGAAGAAATGAAACTAAATAGAGAACAAAGTTGAAAGAAACTTCCAAATGTTATGATGGAGAAAATAATATGAGCATTCTGATGTGGAATTGATGAAGAGAATTGTTGGGAGAGTTATGCAAACGTCTTCAGGAAAGCATTAAACATTTATCTGATTTTTATCTTTAAATGTTATATTACCTCTTTTCAATAAAGGGAAAACTTCCTTCTCGGGGTTATCCCTGTCTTAAAGCCAGCCAACAACATTATAAGTAAAAAATACCAACATTAAAAAATAATGCTGACTTCGAACACCTAAAGTGTTTTCGTGACGTTTGAGGCTGAGACTAATATAGACAGACCCTCGTCCCCTCGATTTCGCCGATGTTCACTTCAAGCTGCTGTACATCCCACAATTCAACTGGATTGTGACGTCACAACAGATCGCGCTTAACTGAAGTGTGTGATATATTCATTATTGTGAGAATTAATAACATAATAATGTATAAAATATTCATTATGTTGAGATTTAATCGCATAATACTTGTAGCTGCCTTATGTTCATAGTCAAAGTTTATACTATGATATTTTTTCATTTGTATAATTTTATTTTTCAATACCTCATTTACCTATAGAATTTTATATATTTCCTCCGACAACTTATATGCGGATAGAAGTGTTTATGAAACAAATTCATAAGTAAAAAAGGAGTTTAATTAATAAATCAGCTCCATAGTAAATTGTCCCTTCGCAAAGTCCCGCCCCCTTTAGTTACTGTTGCTACGTCCGACAATCCATGCGCTTTCACGCCACACATCATGTTCTCATGACGAGAAAAATAAATTGTGGAGCAAAGAGGATACTGACAATGCCTTAGGACATTAAAGAATACTGAGAGAAATTAATTAGCCTATCTCAAAATAACAGGACCCCCCCCCCCCCCACACACACACACACACCTTTTCCCTTCCCCCTTTCCCCCTTTTTACAAAAAGTACATTTTTTTCCCCCCTTTTTTCCCTCTCCCATTGATGCTTCACTCTCCAGTCCAGTAGGTGGCGATATACCATCATAAGTTGGATTGTCAACGGCCATTAAACCGTATTAGAAGAAGGAAGCTTTTATGCCTGTACGGCGTGCGATTATGTAGTTGTCACACGAGCGTGAAAGCTAGACACGATGGATGAATCGCGAACATCCGGGGAATCACCCGAAAAAAAAAGCGTAGAACAGATCTTCTGCGTGCAAAAAGAAAATGCGACAGAGCTCATGAAAAACACGAATCAACATTGTATTTGCTCTACGGAGATGGCGACAACTGGGATTTAAAATGTTGTAAAAGCGACGCGGAGATGGTATTGCTCAACAGGTGAGTAAGGTATTTATTGAACAGATGAATTGCCATATGTGCAAAACAATGCGCCCAACGTGGGGCTCGTATACATGGCTTACAATTGCCATATGTAACTCTGACGTAGCTCTGTCAATCATTATTCTATTGTGAGGGTCATTTAATTGTAAGTTGATGTTGCGCTGCTTCTGGAAATTATTGCAGACTAATTAACGTTAGCTAGCTACACTAACATCTTCAGCTCGTCTGTCTGAGATCAATCTAAACAGGTTATAAAACTTTATAGTGAATGTTTTATGAGCAGTAGGATAAATTGGCGTTTTTTTTAGTTGAAGAACCGGTCATTTGCACGTCACGCAGAACCGAATCACAACAATATTCTTCCGCGAAATGCATGCAGTTTTGTTTTTAACCGCTAGAGGACCAAAAGTTTTATACTGTAATCTATGTTTATTATACGAAATTTTTAATAATAGTATGACACATTTATATGAAAATGTATCGCCCAACGTGGGGCTCGAACCCACGACCCTGAGATTAAGAGTCTCATGCTCTACCGACTGAGCTAGCCGGGCTGGTGTCAACATCATCATTATTACTGTAGATCCACCTAAGGTCCGTGTCTATTTAAAATAAAACATTTACAAACAATTGCAATTACATACAAAGCGTCATAATCTGGATTCGTCTAATTTCTTGTCATCGTTATTGAATCTGGAGTTTGTTGCTGCTCTTCATGTGAGGCCGTTTTACGAGGCAGCCTAATTTGTTTTTCTTAACCAAGTAAGTTAACAGGAAAGCATTTACACATGTTGTAGATACACATGTCATGTTAGATTACACTGTCGAGTACTAACTTTACTATATGGCTCAAGGTGATGGATCAATGGGATGAAAAACTAACGTGATTATACCCAGATTTACTTTTTCATTGCTTGTATATGATGACTAGATTTCGGGTGGAAATTTTGAAGATTGAGATCCAAAATTAGAATTCCAAAATGAGAGCAACTAATGTTTTGCAGTGTATTTATCTTGAGCTAGTGTGTTTCAACCAGTTTTCATGAACCCATTTCATTGGGTTTTGAACAAAATAAATGCAAATACACTTAAATTACAACAAACATGTAGTTGTATGTTTTGCATGTACTAATACAACAAACTTACTAATTATTAAAATAATTTTAACATAGAAGTTGCAGGTGTTAGATGTTGAAATTAGAAGAGCAAAATGCTCATTGTGTTTGTTTTCAGAAAATGTTCCAGTCAGAATCGTTCCAATAGGCAACATGTCCCAACTGCAGTGGTTTGCATCCTCAGAGAATTGTCCTGATGCTGGCAACACACCTGTTCCCCGTCAGAAGAAACGGTACCACCTCTTTCAGGGGTATGTGTAACCTATAGACACGACACACACACATAAAGCCATAATCCATTCTCACAGAAACGATCAATAAATGTCCAGGTCATATTTACCATTGTGTTTTTTTTTTGTTTGCATTTTGACATAATTTTCATAATAGTTCATGACTTTGTTTGCTTTTTATGTAGAATATCCATGATTGTCCTGGCACTTACAATAAAATAAACAAACAGAATCCCAAAATGTGTGTTATTACACATTAGGAACTTGCTTATCATTTGTTCCATTTGAATGTGTTGGTCTGCACTGCCATCTAGTGGTCATTATGCAAAGTCATAAATGGTAGAGCATGAAAAATGCAAAATGACTTTAATGTAGTGTTTTTTTTTTAATTAATAATCATAATTGTATGATTATATGTATATGTTCACATCTGTTGTACTAACACTTTCTGTTCTCAGCTGGCCTTTGTTCTGCTTGCATTCACATGAACTGCTTCGGTTTGGAAAGAGGTGCTATCCCCGTCTCTGTGGCGCAATCGGTTAGCGCGTTCGGCTGTTAACCGAAAGGTTGGTGGTTCGAGCCCACCCAGGGACGTAAGCAACTTTTGAACTTCTGATTAAACCTGTACTTTTCTTATCTACATAATAAATACCCCTTTTTTCATGGTTTTTTTTTGGGAATCCACCCGAATCTAAGTTTTCTGTCTTCTAATAGATATTAAGACGGGCTCCAATAACTATTAAATCATTTAAACCCTTTTTGTTTTGCCAGAAACTAGCAAACTTAAATTGGTTTATTTTTTCACTTCACTTTTTAACATTAAAAAATATAAGACGACTATTTGTGTTTAAATGAAGCACTTTAGTTTTGATACTAATTAAAAACTGTTGACCAGATATGGATTAGAGTTTTAATAAACATAATATCTAGTATTTTAGTATCTATGCAGAAAGCTTCTGAGACTTCCCTTGTTTTAGGCCCTATAGTGAGTGCGTGAAGTCCATGAATTAAATTAATGTGTTCTGATGTACAATGATGTCCGTTAATGCAATTTTATATGAATATTTTCAATGAATTTGTAATCCTCATTTGAATAATGAATAAATGTTAATGAGCTCTTAGCTGAGTGGGATTATTAGGAACAAAATGACTCCCTCCCTAAAACCACTTCACAAAAAAGTAATGTTTCTGGCATCAAATCTTATATTGGCTCAAGAAGATTCATAAATATTTCCATTCAACAGTTGTAGTTGTTGTTCTGCTGCATCAGTCTGTGTAGATCAGTCAGGCTGTGTTTGATAGTTATAGATACTCATCAAATCCAAATACAGATGACTGATTTAAACAACAAATAAAACAAATCACATTAATTTATTATTTTTTGTAATTTCAAAATACTTAAAAATACAAATAGAGCAAAACAAAGTCACCAATATGTACATTTGCTGTAAAACAAATAATATATGATAGTTTATTAGGGTCACAATTCCCATTATTAAAATTAAAAAGACTCTTATTGCAGAATAATTTACAGACTTATGTTGGCAAACTTGAATTTTTAAAATGATATCCATATATATATTTCCATATATGTGAAGTTAACCACTTAACAACAAACATGAAGTTAAACTTTTAATGTAGTTTATAATAAATCATATTCATGAAAAGTGCTGAAGTTGATATTATGATAATAACGTGACATTAATGTTTCTTTATATTTATTTTTATTATTATTGCAAATTTTATTACATAAACAGAAACTGTGGTGCGTGTAACTGTAGCATAACAAAAGCATGTATTTCATGTCTAATGTGCTGAGTAATGTCATTTTTCCCAACGTATCCGATATTAAAATGGTACGACACACATTGTCCACATAGTTTCGAGATATGAAATTAAATTCTTCCGTCCAGCTGTTGTTAAATTTACATTTATATTTTGTGAGTTTTCCTATTGATGGTTCACTCTCCAGTCCAGTAGGTGGGGATACACCATCATAAGTTGGATTGTTGGATTGCAAAAAGAAAACGCAACAGAGCTCATAAAAAAACACGAATCAACATTGTCTTGGCTTGTCGGAAATGGCGAGAACCGGGATTTCAAGTGTTGTAAAAGCGACGCGGAGATTGTATTTTTATTACTCAACAGGTTAGTGAGGTTTTTTATTGAACAGATAAATTGCCATATGTAACTCTAACACAGCTCTTTGTCAAGCATTATCTATTGTGAGGGTCATTTAATTATACGTTGTTGTTGCGCTGCTTCTGGAAATTATTACAGACTAAGTAACGTTAGCTAGCTACACTAACATCTTAAGATAGTCTGTCTGAGATCAATCTAAACAGGTTATAAAACTTAATAGTGAATGTATTATGAGCAGTAGGATTAATTGGCGTTTTTTTTAGTTGAAGAACCGGTCATTTGCACGTCACGCAGAACCGAAGCACAACAACGATATTCTTCCGCGAAATGCATGTAGTTTTGTTTCTCAACCGCTAGAGGGCCAAAAATTGTATACTATAATCTATTTTTAATTTACGTATTATATAATAAATGTATTACCTGTAAATGAAAATGTATCGCCCAACGTGGGGCTCGAACCCACGACCCTGAGATTAAGAGTCTCATGCTCTACCGACTGAGCTAGCCGGGCTTGGTAAATATGCTGCCGACATTTACCCTTTTTCAGCTCACGTTAGGAATTACGTGACCTGTTTATTCAGTTAAAATTCACCTTCTAATATTTGCAATTTACAAACAGTTGCAATTACAACTCAGTCGTAAGACGTCATAATCTGGATTTGTCTAATTTCTTGTCATCGTTATTGAATCTGGAGTTTGTTGCTGCTTTTCATGTGAGGCCATTTTACGAGGCAGCCGAATTTCCACACCTTGGTTACAAGTTGTGTTTCTTAAACAAGTAAGTTAACAGGAAAGCATTTACACATGTTGTAGATACACATGTCATGTTAGATTACACTGTTTAGTACTAACTTTACTATATGGCGGAAGTAGCGATGGATCAATGGGATGAAAAACTAACGTGATTATACATTTGCTTTCAAGTTTAAAGTTGTCGTCCAATTTATGTATGATGACTGCATTACATTTGCATTTATTCATTTGGCAGACGCTTTTATCCAAAGCGACTTAGAAGTGAGGAAAACAACAAGCGATTCATCATGAAGAGGCAAATAGACACAGGAAGTGCTCACAACACAAGTTTCAGACATTGATCAGAGTAACATAAGATAGAATAGGGAGGGATTAGAGGAAAGGATTGGACTTATTTTTTAAATTTATTTTATTTCAGCTGTCTTTTGAATATTCCCAGGGATTCTGCATTCCTGATGAAGATATTTCTTAGTAGTAGTAGTAGTACCAAATGTAGATTCTTCTAGTTATACAAGCTCTAAAATATTTGGTTAGAAATTTTGAAGATTGAGATCCATATTGCAGGTGTTAGATGTTGAAATTAGAAGAGGAAAATGCTCATTGTGTTTGTTTTCAGAAAATGTTCCAGTCAGAATCATTCCATAAGGCAACGTGTCCCAACTGCAGTGGTTTGCATCCTCAGAGAATTGTCCTGATGCTGGCAACACACCTGTTCCCCGTCAGAAGAAACGGTACCACCTCTTTCAGGGGTATGTGTAACCTATAGACACGACACACACACATAAAGCCATAATCCATTCTCACAGAAACGATCAATAAATGTCCTGGTCATATTTACCATTGTGTTTTGTTTTTTTTTGCATTTTGACATAATTTTCATAATAGTTCCTTTCATAATAGTTCATGACTTTGTTTGGTTTTTATGTAGAAGATCTATGACTGTCCTGGCAGTTACAATAAAATAAACAAACAGAATCCCAAAATGTGTGTTATTACACATTAGGAACTTGCTTATCATTTGTTCCATTTGAATGTGTTAGTTTGCACTGCCATCTAGTGGTCATTATGCAAAGTCATAAATGGTAGAGCATGAAAAATGCAAAGTGACTTTAATGTAGTGTTTTTTTTATTAATAATCATAATTGTATGATTATATGTATATGTTCACATCTGTTGTACTAACACTTTCTATTCTCAGTTGTCCTTTGTTCTGCTTGCGTTCACATGAACTGCTTCGGTTTGGAACAAGGTGCTATCCCCGTCTCTGTGGCGCAATCGGTTAGCGCGTTCGGCTGTTAACCGAAAGGTTGGTGGTTCGAGCCCACCCAGGGACGAAAGCAACTTTTGAACTTCTCATTAAACCAGTACTTTTGTTATCTACATAATAAATACCCCTTTTTTCATGGTTTTTTTTGGGAATCCACCCCAATCTAAGTTTTCTGTCTTCTAATAGATATTAAGACGGGCTTCCAATAACTATTAAATCATTTAAACCCTTTTTGTTTTGCCAGAAACTAGCAAACTTAAATTGTTCTATTTTTTCACTTTACTTTTTAACATTAAAAAATATAAGCTCACTATTTGTGTTTAAATTAAGCACTTTAGTTTTGATACGAATTAAAAACTGTTGACCAGATATGGATTAGAGTTTTAATAAACATAATATCTAGTATTTTAGTATCTATGCAGAAAGCTTCTGAGACTTCCCTTGTTTTAGGCCCTATAGTGAGTGCGTGAAGTCCATGAATTAAATTAATGTGTTCTGATGTACAATGATGTCCGTTAATGCAATTTTATATGAATATTTTCAATGAATTTGTAATCCTCATTTGAATAATGAATAAATGTTAATGAGCTCTTAGCTGAGTGGGATTATTAGGAACAAAATGGCTCCCTCCCTAAAACCACTTCACAAAAAAGTGATGTTTCTGGCATCAAATCTTATATTGGTTCAAGAAGATTCATAAATATTTCCATTCAACAGTTGTAGTTGTTGTTCTGCTGCATCAGTCTGTGTAGATCAGTCAGGCTGTGTTTGATAATTACAGAAACTCATCAAATACAGATGACTGATTTAAACAACAAATAAAACAATTCACATTACGTTGCCTTAATTTATTATTTTTTGTAATTTCAAAATACTTAAAAATACTTGAAAATACAAATAGAGTAAAAGTCACCAATATGTACATTTGCTGTAAAACAAATAATTTCTTAAATTCTTTCTTTTTTATATATTTCAGAATATAAGAATAAGTGGGTTTATATGAAAGTTTTGTATATTAGGGTCACAATTCCCATAATAAAGTATTATAAAATAATTTACTGACTTATGTTGGTCAACTTTAATGTTTTTAAATTATATATATATTTCCATATATCAAGCACCTGGATCAGGAGCGTCTGATTTGCCGCTCTCGCCTCATCGCGTCGCGTCGCTCGCTTTCCATTGTGAGAATGGACACAGCCACTCGCGCGCTTACCTCCATTGTGAGATTGGATGACGACACTGAACAGAAAAATACTCCGTTTTAACTGATCAAAGTAAGTAAAATGTTTTTAATTTTCTTCTTCTGTTCACTATATTATATGACAACATATTTGTTACGTTTCATCTGTAAACAAAATCGTTCTGTCGAGTGTCTCCTTAATCGCTAGTTCTATAACCTAACTTTTTTTTCAGCTTCATTTTGAATGAAATCCTCATTAAGTTCATGTTAAGACTTTATTTTGTGAGATGTTAGTAGGAATCCGTGTTCTGTTGCTTAGATCTGTCTGCCGCGATGGTCACGTGGTTTTACTATGGTAAAAATGTTTGTGTTCATAAACTGGTCACGTTATGACGAGTTGCATGTAATCTAACATTTTAAACACCATTTAGTCGCTTGAAGTTCGGTTTTGTATAAAAAACAGTGTTATAGTTGTAGATATTGTCATCCTTTATAATAACCATGGTTTTAATATGGTAAAAGTGTAGTAACCATGTTTTTTTTTATTGGTGGATTGAAATCCATTTGTATAAACACAGTTTTTACTATGAATACCATATTTTTATTTGTAGTAAAACCATGGTTAATTTACCATCATTTATTTAGCTTGCAGTTTTGTTTCAATGAATTTGTTTGGTAGCACTTTAGTGTAGGGAACATGTATTCATTATTTACTATGACTTTTCACATATTAAACACCTTATTTACTTCTTATTAATAGTTAGTAAGTTAGTTGTTAAGTTTAGGGTAGGATTATGAATGTAGAATAAAAAGACCCTAAAATAAAGTGTTACCAATTTATAGTTGTATCATTATAATTTGATGGGGGGAAAAAAGAAAAAGTGTAGTTGTCCAGTACTTGCAAAAACACACTTGTTTACTATTATTTCCATGTCATGTTTAGATGAGCACAAAGCCAAGGAAAGGAAATGGGAGATGGCGAGCGGATGGCGAGGTTGAGGGCTTTAGCCGGCTCTGGAGTTTGGTCTTCTGGAGGAGGAAATGGATCATCCCGAAGGCAGCAGAAGTGGTACGACCTCTATCAGAAGGTAAAGCAAAGTTACCTGTATCTCATAACGCAGTATGTAGTATGCAGGTCACCTGACAATGGTGCAGACAATATCAGAAAATTACAATTCTTATCTTTTCAGATTGAGAAATGCCCCATGCAGGCCCGGACAGACCATCCTCTTTGGAGGGACCATGCAACTGTGGATTCCACACCAGTAAGATGATCTATTTGAAAATGACATTTAATGTTGCATCACATATCTATTAAAATGCTGTTTCACTACATCTTATGCTCTTCTGCTGTTGTTTTAGCAGCCTGCCACTGCCGCTTCCACTCAGTCTTCTGCCACACCTCCACAGTCTGAAGCTTCGGGTACGGCCCCTGCTCCACGGACATTCCTGAGGCCCCCTCCTAGTTTGTCAATGGTGAATGTTCTATCTGTAATTAATGATTACTTATTTATTTGTTTGGTAGAATCTACAGCCCACTAACTTCAGAATGGCTCATGCAGACTGATCAGTCAGGCCATTCACATTTTACACACATAAAAAACAAATAAATAAAAAAACCTGTATAATTATTTCTTCTTTTTTTGCACTTGCAAAGACTTAACAAGAGCCTTGGACACTGGAGAGCTTTATTTATGTGTATAGTTCTGTGTTTTTACTGTTCTTTTGCACTTGCAAAGAAAGCACCAGAGCCGTGGACATTTTAAAGCGGTGCTATCCCCGTCTCTGTGGCGCAATCGGTTAGCGCGTTCGGCTGTTAACCGAAAGGTTGGTGGTTCGAGCCCACCCAGGGACGAAAGCAACTTTTGAACTTCTGATTAAACCTGTACTTTTCTTATCTACATAATAAATACCCCTTTTTTCATGTTTCATGTATTTTGGGAATCCACCCGAATCTAAGTTTTCTGTCTTCTAATAGATATTAAGACGGGCTTCCAATAACTATTAAATCATTTAAACCCTTTTTGTTTTGCCAGAAACTAGCAAACTTAAATTGTTTTATTTTTTCACTTCACTTTTTAACATTAAAAAATATAAGCTGACTATTTGTGTTTAAATTAAGCACTTTAGTTTTGATACTAATTAAAAACTGTTGACCAGATATGGATTAGAGTTTTAATAAACATAATATCTAGTATTTTAGTATCTATGCAGAAAGCTTCTGAGACTTCCCTTGTTTTAGATCCTATAGTGAGTGCGTGAAGTCCATGAATTAAATTAATGTGTTCTGATGTACAATGATGTCCGTTAATGCAATTTTATATGAATATTTTCAATGAGTTTGTAATCCTCATTTGAATAATGAATAAATTATTATCACACAGAACGACCATCTGGACGTCAACCAATCTGGTTTCAAGAGCGGCCATTCAACAGAGACTGCGCTACTGTCTGTCACGGAATCCCTGCGGATTGCAAAGGGTGGTTCCAAATCATCTGTTCTCATCCTACTGGATCTATCTGCTTCCTTCGACACCGTAAACCCTCAAATTCTTCTGTCCACCCTCTCGTCACTGGGCATCTCAGGTACTGCGCTTCAGTGGTTTGAGTCCTATCTCACAGGTAGGTCTTTCAGAGTCGCCTGGGGAGGGGAGGTATCCAAACCTCATCAACTGATCACTGGGGTTCCTCAGGGTTCAGTTCTTGGTCCCCTCCTATTCTCCATTTATACTACATCACTGGGTCCCATCATACAGGCTCATGGTTTCTCCTACCACTGCTATGCTGATGACACACAACTCTACCTGTCCTTCCAACCAGATGATTCCACAGTAGCTGCACGGATCTCAAGCTGTCTGGCGGACATCTCGACGTGGATGGAAGAACACCACCTGCAGCCCAACCTGGCAAAGACTGAGCTTTTAGTCTTCCCTGCCACTCCAACTCTACAACATGACATCAACATACAGCTTGGTACAACCACCATTACCCCATCAAAGTCGGCCAGAAATCTTGGAGTTATCTTCGATGACCAACTGACCTTCAGAGATCACATCTCAAAGACGGCGCGGTCATGCAGATTTGCACTTCACAACATCAGGAAAATCCGTCCCTTCCTGACTGAGCACGCAACACAACTGCTTGTCCAGGCCCTGGTCATTTCAAGGCTCGATTACTGCAATGCTCTTCTGGCTGGTCTGCTGTCAAATGCAATCAAACCTCTTCAAATGATCCAGAACGCTGCTGCACGTCTTGTCTTAAACGAGCCTAAGAGAGCCCACGTCACGCCCCTCTTCATCTTTCTGCACTGGCTACCCCTCGCTGCTCGCATCAAGTTCAAGGCGCTGATGCTTGCTTACAGATCCACCAGATTTATGTGTATAGTTCTGTGTTTTTACTGTTCTTTTGCACTTGCAGAGAAAGCACCAGAGCCATGGACATTTTAAAGCGGTGCCATCCCCGTCTCTGTGGCGCAATCGGTTAGCGCGTTCGGCTGTTAACCGAAAGGTTGGTGGTTCGAGCCCACCCAGGGACGAAAGCAACTTTTGAACTTCTGATTAAACCTGTACTTTTGTTATCTACATAATAAATACCCCTTTTTTCATGGTTTTTTTTTGGGAATCCACCCGAATCTAAGTTTTCTGTCTTCTAATAGATATTAAGACGGGCTTCCAATAACTATTAAATCATTTAAACTCTTTTTGTTTTGCCAGAAACTAGCAAACTTAAATTGTTTTATTTTTTCACTTCACTTTTTAACATTAAAAAATATAAGATGACTATTTGTGTTTAAATTAAGCACTTTAGTTTTGATACTAATTAAAAACTGTTGACCAGATATGGATTAGCGTTTCAATAAACATAATATCTAGTATTTTAGTATCTATGCAGAAAGCTTCTGAGACTTCCCTTGTTTTAGGCCCTATAGTGAGTGTGTGAAGTCCATGAATTAAATGAATGTGTTCTGATGTACAATGATGTCCATTAATGCAATTTTATATGAATATTTTCAATGAATTTGTAATCCTCATTTGAATAATGAATAAATGTTAATGAGCTCTTAGCTGAGTGGGATTATTAGGAACAAAATGGCTCCCTCCCTAAAACCACTTCACAAAAAAGTAATGTTTCTGGCATCAAATCTTATATTGGTTCAAGAAGATTCATAAATATTTCCATTCAACAGTTGTAGTTGTTGTTCTGCTGCATCAGTCTGTGTAGATCAGTCAGGCTGTGTTTGATAGTTGCAGATACTCATCAAATCCAAATACAGATGACTGCTTTAAACAACAAATAAAACAAATCACATTAATTTATTATTTTGTGTAATTTCAAAATATTTAAAAATACTTGAAAATACAAATAGAGTAAAATAACAAAGTCACCAATATGTACATTTGCTGTAAAACAAATAATTTCTTAAATACTTTCTTTTTTATATATTTCAGAATATAAGAATAAGTGGGTTTATATGAAAGTTATGTATATTAGGGTCACAATTCCCATAATAAAGTATTATAAAATAATTTACTGACTTATGTTGGTCAACTTGAATTTTTTTAAATTATATATATATTTCCATATATCAAGCACCTGGATCAGGATCGTCTGTTTTGCCGCTCTCGCCTCATCGCGTCGCGTCGCTCGCTGTCCATTGTGAGATTGGACGAGAGCCAATCGCGTCGCGAGATGAGAATGGACACAGCCACTCGCGCGCTTACCTCCATTGTGAGATTGGATGACGACACTGAACAGAAAAATACTCCGTTTTAACTGAGCAAAGTAAGTAAAATGTTTTTAATTTTCAGTAGTTATAATGACTAAAAGAATTAAAATGTGAATGAATCAAGGAATTAATGAAAGATTGGCTATGGTTGTTTGACAATAAAAGTTTGGTCATGATTAAATAACTCTCTTTGTGTTTTGCTTTGCTATAATATCATTCAAAACTTTCATTAGGCATTTGTGAAAAATATTGTAATGTCATGATGCTTTATGTTATATTTATAGGATTAATATAATGTTTATAAAACAACTGGAGCAGAAATATATTTAAAATTAAAAGTGCACAAACTCAGAATTGTAAATATCAAGAATCAGTAATATATCATTAATACAATGTTCACTTATATATCAAAATGGCATAGCAAAAATAATTTCAATAACATGGTCACCATTTATGTGATTTTTACAAATAAAACTCACTAATTTACATCATTGAGTAACAACCTTAATTTATGGCAACAGTGGGATTCGAACTGACCACCTTGTGATCAACCTTTCTACCCTATAAATGTACATGAAAACAAAAAAAATGTATTTAAAATAACTTATTGTACACATAGACTCTCAAAAATATTACTTTTAGAGGAGAAAGGCACAAAATTCCCTTTTTTTCCCTTTTTTCCCTTCTTCCCTCTCTTTCCATTTCTGCTATCTATAATTTCCCGCCTCCTCGCGACTGGCTGATCAAGATACGACGCGTGATTGGCCAAGGAATCGTCACAAAGATGAAGCTAGAGAGCGCCATTCGCTCAAAGATGGAATTGGCTAACAATAGACAACATATACAAGGCTTTCCGCGCCTTAATAGATTAATTTTTAAATGCCCAATGTCACAATTGAAAGCGAGCTCGGCGATTGGACGATTTGCTTCCGTTTTATGCGACAGCAAACAATGGGTGTAGGGAGCGTGATTAGTTTTAATAATACACCAAAAAGATGAAGTGCAAAACAATGCGCCCAACGTGGGGCTCGTATACATATAGCTTACAATTGCCATATGTAACTCTAACATAGCTCTTTGTCAAGCATTATCTATTGTGAGGGTCATTTAATTATACGTTGTTGTTGCGCTGCTTCTGGAAATTATTACAGACTAAGTAACGTTAGCTAGCTACACTAACATCTTCAGCTAGTCGACTTGAGATCATTTCCAGCTAAACGGGTCACATCTCTTAAACTTAATAGTGAATGTTTTATGAGCAGTAGGATTAATTGGCGTTTTTTTTAGTTGAAGAACCGGTCATTTGCACGTCACGCCGAACCGAATCACAACAATATTCTTCCGCGAAATGCATGTAGTTTTGTTTCTCAACCGCTAGAGGGCCAAAAGTGTTATACTGTAATCCATGTTTATTATAGGAAATTTTTATTAAGTATGAAACATTTATATGAAAATGTATCGCCCAACGTGGGGCTCGAACCCACGACCCTGAGATTAAGAGTCTCATGCTCTACCGACTGAGCTAGCCGGGCTGGTGTCAAGCAGTCTCCAAGTCTCCAATAGCTACATTTGTGTTTTAACATCGTTTAGTTCCCGAGTTATTGATCCGGGATGTTCGAATATGTGAATATATTGCCATCTTTACTGAACTCCTTAAGCACTGACCGCATTTCTTTATATTTGAGTCAAACAAGTTCAAACTCTAAATAAGCCGCGCATTATTTGTGTGTATTAATGCACGGAGCTGACTGAAACACCACTGCCAGAGGGACATTAAACAGGAAGGTTTTGTCCGAGCTCACAACAGGTTTTGCAAGGGAATGATAATATCTTTGCGAGGGAACGCAAACATCTTAGCGAAGGAACGCAAAAGATTTTATTTTTTTTTTAAATTCCTCCCATACCAAATTCTTTCCACCACCACGTCCCTTTAGGGGCTTCCATACCTTATCGGTATTTCTGAAGCGCGAAACGAAGAGCCAACTCACACAAGTAGTGCTCGCTGCAGAGTTCTCTGGAGCTCAAGTGTGGAGCTTAACCTGTTTAATGGGTGGAGAGATAGGGTTATGGGTAGGGTTAGGGTGTGGTTGGGGGATGCAGCTCCACCCATCATGCCCATACTAGGTCAAGAGAGGGAGGAGCTGGAGCTCCAGAGGGTTGGAGCTGGAGGTTATGGCTCAACTCACACACCATAGATGTTTTTTTTAAATTACAAAACAATTATTTAATCATACTTCAGCATAAACACATCGCTAGACTGGTAATGAACATAATCTAGCTAAGATTTATAGTTTATTTATGGCTGAAATGCATGTATGTAACAAAAGCAAAGTAGGCCTATTTATCATATTTTACTTTAAACAGTAAAAAATAATGTCAGAAAGATATCAGTTCTGCTGTTGTTCATAAATACCAGTAGTGTTGCTGTACAGTGAGGACGTTGTCATGTTGCCGGAAACAGTCATCAGCGAGACAAAGTCCTCACTGTCCTTATCAGGGCCCGAATTCATGTAGATACTGATTCGTGACCTTAGAAAGCCAGGGAGCAGATTGAGACGCACCCTAAGTGTCTCATGCCCTCCCGACTGAGCTAGCCAGACTGACCTCAATGCTTTCCAAGACCTGAGCTCTTCAACTGGATAGCACTTTTAACCATAAATTGCAAAAGAATTCAGTTGCTCATGTAGCAAGCAGTAGATAAGGAACCAGGTTTCTCACTTGACAATACACTAGCGTGCTGTAATGACCTTTACAGGCTACAAAAACACATTCAAAATGAAGTGAAAGTAAAACCTGAGCTGATGTCAATAAAAGTAAGGGGATTTCCAAATAGCTGCTCTCTAGTATTCAACAAAGGTCAAGTATTGTTTTGAAGAGTTTCCATAGCTAGTGTTGTTTTAATAATGTATTAATGCATGTTATTTCAGTACTTTCCGTACATCACAGATAGCCTTAGAAACAAGAATTGGCGATTTACCAAAATTGATTTGGTCCTTTATCATGGTGACAAAATGTAAGTATCATTTTAATCTCCATAGAAGTATTAAGATGTACAAGACTTTCCATGCCTTCTGAAAACGTAATAGATTAATTTTTAAAAGTATAAAACTTTTTGGACAACATCATCCTCTAAATATGAAAAAATACAATGTAATATGTCATGGAAAACATGAATGTTGACATAATCCCTTTGGGAAGATTCTCAATTTTTGCTACAAGAAGCATGGGAAAGCACAGGGAAATCCAAAAGGAGAATGACTTTGGGATTTGAGGATGTGTATATTATAAAGTACTAACCGACTAAATGCCTTGTATCTGTGTTTTTCATGGATGTAACAAAGGCGGTGAGACCGTGTCCTCGTCTGCGAGGGGTTAACGCAATCCTAAACACAATCATGCCATAGCTATTTACATATTTTGTAAATTCCTTCTGATGTTCATTCATGTTTATTTGATGCTATAAATGAACTAGTATGAAGAGATGATCGGTTCACGAGGAGCTACAGCGATCTGTCACGACATTAAAGAGACACTATACGCTATTTATTGTTTAAACTTCTTTAAAACATTACAATATTTTTATCTTGTCTTTCGATGTGTTGTCAGTGTCCTCTTTGCTCCGCAATATATTTTTCTCTTCATGAGAACATGATGTGTGGCGTGAGAGCACATGGCTTGTCGGACATAGCAACAGTAACTAAAGGGGGCGGGTCTTTGCGAAGGGTCAGTTTTAGCAGTGACGCTTGATTGAACTTCCCGCGTCTACTACCTGCACAGATATCAACTGCTCAACTGGGTTGAAGGTTGCCAGGATGAGGTCAAAAATGTGTTGAAATTAATACAATGTGTCGATTGTGTGAGTAGAATACGTTTCATACAAGATCTGGCAACTGGACAACCTTGGAATAGTTACTTACAAAGTACGGGAGTTTCCCAGGAGAAATAACAAAACAGGAGAGATGGGTGTGAAATATGAGAGATTCCCGGAAAAAACTCCTGGAGTGTTGACAGTATGATCATGGCGAGCCTGTTTTAGGAGGCCTGATCCTTCTTCCCCATCTTTTTCAATCCCTCAATAACTTTTCATTCATGTATTTTTAGAATAACGAGTAAAATCTATCAAAACAATGTTATTTTTGGTCAAGGCTGACTAAAAGTATACCTTTCTCATAGTTGTAGGCACTGATCTATCTACGAGTTTCAAATAAAATTCCAAATTCTGAATCCAAATTTTAAAACCCCATTGTCATAAATACAAAATATAAGGCTTAAACACAAAGAAATGTCACTTGATCTGGTAAATAATGTATAATTGACAAAACTTACATAGTTTACATGAATTGTCATGACATGTGCTTGAATACCAGCTGTTCATCAACATCAGAGGTTTGTCTTTGTGTGTAATAAAGAAGAGGCATATGAATTATTGAATAGAGGGTGAGACGCATTCTAAATCTCCTGCCTCTCTTCACAATATGACAGTTTTAAAGAATTTTTGTGATAAGAATATGTGACAAATCAAGAAGCATGATTTGTGCTACAAGAAGCTTGGGAAAGCTAGCATGTGATCAGCTCTCTCTACTTAAATACATATGCTGACCTACAGAATGATTCCACTTGTTGTGTTGTCTAACCGGACGAGCACATGGTGACCCCTGAGGTCTGGGAGGAAATTCTTGAGAGCAAGAAAGACAGCCAACATTTCCAGGCAACTGAAATGCGAGGAAAGATGGTGCTCCTTCCACATACCCCGAGTCGAACGACCCTCCAGGATCGGACCCCAACCCGTAAGGGAAGCATCCGTCGTTAACATACTGCGACGGCACGGAGCTCCCAGCACGGGACCTTGGGATAGGAACCAGGGCTTCTTCCACATAACCAAAGCACGTAGGCACTGCTGCGTGACCTTGATCATGTGAAATGGATTTCCCCTCGGAGAAATCCCCCTGGTCCTGAGCCACCACTGCAGAGGTCTCATGCACAACAGGCCAAAAGTATCACGTTGGACGCTGCTGCCATCAGACCCAAAAGTTTTAGAACTGCTTCACAGTGAGTGACTGGCCTAGCTTTATTCGGCGAAAGCTGCGCCCGCATCGCAACAGAGTCCCAAACCACGCCCAGAAAAATGGTCCTCTGTCCTGGAGAAAGCACACTTTTCTTGCCGTACAACCTCAACCCCAACTTTCTTATGTGAGCGATGACGATGACGAACCGCCAACTGACGTAACTGAGCTAGGATTAGCCAGTCGTCGATGTAATTGAGAACACGAATGCCCTGCAGATGCAGCGGAGCCAGCGCTGCGTCCATACATTTGGTGAAAGTGCAGGGTGATAGAGCTAGACCAAACGGAAGAAACCGCTATTGGTGCGCTTCGCCCCCAAAAGCGAACCTCAGGTACTTCCTGTGTTTGCGTAAGGATGGATAAATGGAAGTATGTGTCCTTGAGATCTATTGTGACAAACCAGTCCTCGGTTTTGATCTGTGACATGATCTGTCTCCAAGTTAACATTTTGAATCTGAGCTTCATAAATGACTGGTTCAGAAGACGCAGATCCAAAATGGGACGCAACCACCCATCCTTCTTTGGAACGATAAAATACCGGCTCTATTTCCTGTCGGGCGGAAGTACATGCTCTAAGGCTTCCTTCCCCAACAAAGTTTTTACCTCCTGTTCCATTACCAGAGCCTGCCTGGGGTCCACCACTACTGGCGGGGCCCCCATAAATCGGGCGGGCGGGCGCGACCCGAACTGGGTGGCAATCCCGCTTCCAATTGTATTGGCTACAATAATATGTGAGCAGCAAGTATGTATATGTTTGTATTTTTGAGAGAATTACGTATATGCGTGATTTTTGAAAAAAAAAAAAAAAAATACGTCACTGAAATAAGGCCTCTAAACTCATTCTAATATATTCTGTATATATATATATATATATATATATATAATATATACTGTATTATATATAGTCAGCAACATTCTGTATGTTTTAGTCTAGAGTTTTTGCTTCAAAGTGATGTAAAAATCATTCTGCCTTCTAGGACACATAAAGCAATGTTTTGATTTAAAATTTCTAAGACACTTTTTGTTTAGCATGGCCGTATGCGGGGAGGCGTGAATCTTCATGAATATACTGTGATTCACACCTGAGGAGGTTAAGACCCGGCCCATAATGAGCCATTTAGTCAGGAATGTGACTGAGTGAACTAAGAAAGAATCCAACGACAAAAGAAAAATAGATTTTTTGTAGTTTATTTAAAATATAGTTTACTATATAAATCAGAGCCAGACACATTTTGAGTAGACGGGTATGCCTGGAAATAAATCCTGTTCAAAGATAGAAGTGAACATCACAAACCTGGCATTTGGTGTTTCTGCACTGGAGAGAAAAAACAAACAAACAAAAAAACAGCAATAAAACACACACATTTTCCTGCTTCCAGTCTCAGTATCATATAGATCCAGTCCAATGTGGGCAAATATCCGCTCACTATGATTCTCAAATCTGTGAGATAAAAAACAACCTCTGTGAGCATGCTAACAAGATCATATCAGCTGTTGTAATGTCCACTCTTAACAGAAAACATGATTTTTGTGATCTTATGCATGCATATTATTGCACATCATGTGATCATGCACACTATTTCTCACTAAACACTTCACAAACTGATCAAAACAGGCCAAAGACGTCGTCTAAACATTCATATTACCTCTATGACATGTCATGTTCATGTTTCATATTCACATACACTCTATACTGCGATTAGAATAAAGAATTTAAGAATAAAAAACTTACCATTCATGATCATAAGCTTGATCAAGTGATCCTCCATCGAAACCAAAGAAGAAGAAAAAGGTGAGTAAATCGTGACAGCCGACCTCAGAGTTAAGGCATTTAATTTAATTGAACGGTATAATTTGCATTTGTAAAGCTAAATGCAAATGCAAGAAGTAATGCAGAATCTTTGGGTATTTCTTTAAGGAAACCCCCGTGGGTGGAGAGAAAGTGAAAGTTGCCGTTTAGGCTATATATACACGAGCTTCAGGCTGCAGTGACAGTGCTACAACCGTGGATACCATGGACATCTTAAGCAGCCTCTTAACCATTCTGGTAAGTTACATTTTAATCTCTAACAATTTCAGGATTCTTTGCTTTGGATTCAGCTGAGGTAAAATGTGTAAAACAGAGCTGAGAGTATTTAGTGGTATCTGAGAGCATAATCAGAATAGCTAAAAATATAAACATTAACAATATTTTAACATCAATATTAACTGTCAAAGAAACAACAACAAATTATTCAAATTATAACAGTAATTCTATGTTTCTGATGTGAGACTTATTTTGGAAGACATGCATGCTTTTACACTTCTGTCAGACGCTGTATAATGAAACCAAAAATGAAAATTCTGGCGTCATTTACTCACTTTCAGTTTGATCCAAAGATGGACGATGTTTAGAGGAATGTTTGTAACCAAACAGTTGTGGGGCACCATTGACTTCCATAGTATTTTTTCCCTACTGTGGAAGTCAATGGGGTCCATCAATTGATTACAAACATTCTTAATGGCTTATTGGCAAATATCAGTTGCAAACCAGAACCACTGTAATATGACAACACGAGTCATTTTCAATTTTTACACTGTAAACTGTCAGGATTCTGTATGTGTTCTGTTTATCTTTTTGCCCTGTCATGTGTTCCCCTTGTGACCTGGTTTCCTGGTTCATCGTCTTCAGCTGTTTTGCTAATTAGTCATTTCCTTCACCTGTGCATCAGTTCCTGTATTTATTCCCTGTGTTTCCTTCGCTCCTGGTCGGTCCTCGTCTATGTTGGAATGTGTGTTACGTTGTTCTCGCCGTTACTAATGATTAAAGTCTTCATGTTAATCTTCAACCGTGTCTGCCTGTCTCCTACATGTTCTGTGACATAAACAAGAAGCACGAGTTGTGGGCATGTGTAGAATCTGGTCAATGCTATTCTACAATTCTGTGGAAATCTGTTCTGACATTGTGTGCAAGCCTGTTTATTACTGAAAAATTAGAAGCTTGAAAAAACCCTTTTCATTCAAATATTACTTTAAAATAATCTCTGCTTTGTAATATGCTTTGAAGATCGAGAAGATCAGCCTAATCTTCTGGTGGTGGAGAAGCAGTTCAACACCCGAAAATATTTCGACAGAGGATCAGAATCAGGCGGCGCCATCAGAGAGTTCAAACAAACGTACGGTGCACATAATCTAGTCCTTACACATATTGCTTATTATGTTTAGAATACGTTGTTTGTATACCAGTCAAACATTTGCATGCAATGGACTGAAGTGGTTTTGCTTAAATTCTAGAAACTAATTTAATTCGTGAGTTTTGCATATATTTTAATTAAAATTTTGCTCTACACAATTCCCATTCTTCCACTGTTATAGTTTAATGAAATGAAACATTTTAAAATGACTTTTTTTATTGTTGTTGATTAGATTAGTTGTGTGTCCCATGTATTTCCTTTCCAAATAAAATTGGGTTGTCTACATAATCTTTCTCTTTTCAGATGACATCCCAGTCACGAAACCTCCTCAAACGTTGGTGTCGGAGGTCCAGGAGGGGAGCAGTCCTGCACAATCCACCGTTCAAACATTAAATTCCCATTCAGGTCTGTCTGTGTTCTGGTGTGAAATTCCCAATAGATAAAATCAAGTCTCAAATGAGTTTCACTTATAAAAATATATCCCAATACGCATTATGAATGCCATGTTTTGTTGACTTGAACGTTTTTTTAGAGGCCTTCAAACCCTTCGAACTGAACTCTGCTTTAATATACAGATATGCATCCTTTTGGGATCTTGATGTAGTGCTGATGAATTCTCAAGGTCATTATGTCAAATCATTGTCATTTCAGGTCATCCACAGAACTACCAAAACTTGGATGAAATCGCCACAGTGGACAAGATCAATATTTATGTAAAATATGGTGGAAAGAGCATAGAAGTGGACATGTTCCCACTGGAAAGGATCTCCTCTTTACTAAAGGAGGCCTGTGAAAAGGCAGGGAAGAAACCAGAGAAAATGGATCTGCTTTTTGATGGTAAACACATTATTTATAAATTGTTCTTGACGTTGATCTGATGCAGACCTTGTCATTTGTAATAATTCATGAAATGTATTCACATGAAGCATCAAGCTATTTTTATGTCTTAAAAACTTTAGTTTGCAAATCCGTAATTGCTAACATTATTTATTTTCAGGACTACCTCTGGATGTGGACAAGACAGTGCACGAGTGTGGTCTACGTGGAGGAAAAACGGTTAACCTGTTGACTCGTGCCTAAATCACCTGGAATATGCATCAGGAACAAGTCCTGGTTACAATAATACACTACGTTAAACATTTAAGCTCAGTTGTTGTATTATTATTATTAAGTGTTATGTGCTTTATGTGTCATTATAAGGTTTTTTCAATAAAAGTATTGCTTTGTTCTTTACAGTCTTCTCTATATTGTGAAATAAACACTAAACTCATGCGTACACTGTTAATGACAAATTCTGATTTGATTTTGCCACGAGAGATATTGTGAAAAACACTACATAAATAAATGAGTTCATTCAGACACTGTTTACTTTTATATGGAAGTCTTTTTGGGTGAGAAAAGATATTGATTATTATACAAGGATCCGGGGATATTCCCTGGCAGAACAGCTTGAAAATGTAAACAGATTAGACATTCAGTATTTTTAGTGTGATAGTGTCATCTTAATAAAACACAACCACAATAGTGCTGTTGAAAACACAGTTTAAGTGAATGAGTCAAAGTAAAGTTGCAGTATGTGATTTCTGTAAAACACGAAAATCCAGGACTGAGCGCCAAAACACTTGTAGCCAATCAGCAGTAAGGGGCGTGTCCACTCATGTGAGGGGGGGGGGGTCGTTTTGTTTATTTTAAATATCAACAATTTTCAGAAATCGCTTACTGCACTTTTAAGTGAGTTTGTTGAAAAAGTGCTGAATTAAGTGGAATTTTGTGTTGATTCTAGCGAGGACTAGTGTTAAATTTACATTCATGCAAAATGAATGAAGGAAGAAACTGGCAGCTCCAGTAGAAAATAAAAGATTCTGAACTCTGTCATGGATACGATCATATATAAACTTTACATGAACTCCTTAAGCACTGACCGCATTCTTTATATTTGATTCAAACAAGTTCAAACTCTAAATGAGCCGCGCATTATTTGTGTGTATTAATGCACGGAGCTGACTGAAACACCACTGCCAGAGGGACATTAAACAGGAAGGTTTTGTCCGAGCTCACAACAGGTTTTGCAAGGGAACGCAAAAGATTTTTTTTTTTAAAATTCCTCCCATACCAAATTTTTTCCACCACCACGTCCCTTTAGGGGCTTCCATACCTTATCGGACTTAAAAAGGTATGATCATTCAAACAAAAAAATGGATGACTAACTTTTATACTAACGTTTATGCAACCAGCCCTCTGGTTTTAAAACCCCACTGTCATAAATACAAAATATAAGGCTTAAACACAAAGAAATGTCACTTGATCTGGTAAATAATTTCCCTTGACAACGTTACATAGCAAATTGTTTACGTGAATTGCCATGACATGTTCTTGAATACCAGCTGTTCATCAACATCAAAGGTTTGTCTTTGTGTGTAATAAAGAAGATACACAAAGATAAATGAAATCATACAAACTGTTCCTTTAAGACATTTATGTTAATGCAGAGTCTTAGGGTATTTACTTAACAGAAAGCACGTGAAAGAAAGTGAAAGTTGCAGTATAGGCTATATATATGAGCTTCAGCCAGTGACAGTGCTACAACCGTGGATACCATGGACATCTTAAGCAGCCTATTAACCATTCTGGTAAGTTACTACATTTTAATCTCTAACAATTTCAGGATTCTTTGCTTTGAATTCAGCTGTGGTAAAATGTGTAAAACAGAGCTGAGAGTATTTAGTGGTATCTGAGAGCATAATCAGAATAGCTAAAAAATATAAACATTAACAATATTTTAACATCAATATTAACAGTCAAAGAAACAACAACAAACGTTGTCTATGTTTTCTTATGTGAGACACTTATTTTAAAAGACATGCATGAAAGCTCTTTACACTTCTGTCAGGCACCATTTAAATGGATAGTTCCTCCTAAAATGAAAATTCTGTCATCATTTACTCACCTTCAGTTTGTTGCAAACATGGACAAAGGAAGTTACTTTGAGGAATGTTTGTAACCAAACAGTTGTGGGGCACCATTGACTTCCGTAGTATTTTGGAAGTCAATGGGGTCCATCAATTGTTTACGAACATTCTTCAGTTCTTATTGGTAAATTGTATATCAGTTGCATACCAGTTGAGAACCACTGTAATATGACAACACAAGTCATTTTCAATTTTTACACTGTAAGCAGTATTTGATGAAACACAATTTGTGGGTATGTGTAGAATTTGGTCAATGCTATACTACAATTCTGTGGAAATCTGTTCTGACATTGTGTGCAAGCCTATTAGACTAGAAAAAAACCCTTTCCATTCAAATATTACTTTAAAATAAACTTTGATTTGTAATATGCTTTTGAAGAGCGAGAAGATCTTCTGGTGGTGGAGAAGCAGCAGTTCAACACCCGAAAATATTTCGACAGAGGATCAGAATCAGACGCCGCCGTCAGAGAGTTCAAATAAACGTACGGTGCACATAATCTAGTCCTTACACATATTGCTTATTATTTTTTAGAATACATTGTCTGTATTTTGATCTACACAATTCCCATTCTTGCACTTTTATAGTTTGATGAAATTAAACATTTTAAAATGACTTTTTTATTGTTGTTGATTAGATTAGTTGTGTGTCCCATGTATTTCCTTTCTTAAAATACATTCATGGTCTTGTTATGCATAATTCATCAGTCTGTTATTCCAAATAAAATTGGGTTGTCTACATAATCTTTCTCTTTTCAGATGACATCCCAGAAACGAAACCTCCTCAAACGTTGGTGTCGGAGGTCCAGGAGGGGAGCAGTCCTGCACAATCCACCGTTCAAACATTAAACTCCAATTCAGGTCTGTCTGTGTTCTGGTGTGAAATTCCCAATAGATAAAATCAAGTCTCAAATGAGTTTCACTTATAGAAATATATCCCATTACGCATTATGAATGCCATGTTTTGTTGACTTGAACGTTTTTTTAGAGGCCTTCAAACCCTTCGAACTGAACTCTGCTTTAATATACAGATATGCATCCTTTTGGGATCTTGATGTAGTGCTGATGAATTCTCAAGGTCATTATGTCAAATCATTGTCATTTCAGTTCATCCACAGAACTACCAAAACTTGGATGAAATCGCCACAGTGGACAAGATCAATATCTATGTAAAATATGCTGGAAAGATCATAGAAGTGGACATGTTCCCACTGGAAAGGATCTCCTCTTTACTAAAGGAGGCCTGTGAAAAGGCAGGGAAGAAACCAGAGAAAATGTATCTGGTTTTTGATGGTAAACACATTATTTATAAATTGTTCTGGACGTTGATCTGATGCAGACCTTGTAATAATTCATGAAACGTATTCACATGAAGCATCAAGCTACTTTTATGTCTTAAAACTTTAGTTTGCAAATCAGTAATTGCTAACATTATTTATTTTCAGGAGAACAGCTGGATGTGGACAAGACAGTGCACGAGTGTGGTCTACGTGGAGGAAAAACGGTTAACCTGTTGACTCGTGCCTAAATCACCTGGAATATGCATCAGGAACAAGTCCTGTTTACAATAATACACTACGTCAAACATTTAAGCTCAGATGTTGTATTATTATTATTAAGTGTAATGTGCTTTATGTGTCATTATAAGGTTTTTTTCAATGTAAGTATTGCATTGCTGTTTACAGTCTTCTCTATATTGTGAAATAAACACTAAATTCATTCGTACACTGTTAATGACAAATTCTGATTTGATTTTGCCACGAGAGATATTGTGAAAAACACTATATAAATAAATGAGTTCATTCAGACACTGTTTACTTTTACATGGAAGTATTTTTGGCCGAGAAAGGATATTGATTATTATACAAGGATCCGGGGATATTCCCTGGCAGAACAGCTTGAAAATGTAAACAGATTAGACATTCAGTATTTTTAGTCTGATAGTGTCATCTTAATAAAACACAACCACAATAGTGCTGTTGAAAACACAGTTTAAGTGAATGAGTCAAAGTAAAGTTGCAGTATGTGATTTCTGTAAAACACGAAAATCCAGGACTGAGCGCCAAAACACTTTTAGCCAATCAGCAGTAAGGGGCGTGTCCACTCATGTGAGGGGGGGGGGTCGTTTTGTTTATTTTAAATATCAACAAAGTTTCTTAAGTGAGTTTGTTGAAAAAGTGCTGAATTAAGTGGAATTTTGAGTTGATTCTAGCGAGGACTAGTGTTAAATTTACATTCACGCAAAATGAATGAAGGAAGAAACTGGCAGCTCCAGTAGAAAATAAAAGATTTATCCTGAACTCTTTCATGGATACTATCATGTATAAACCTTATTAATCTTGTGTCTGTGTGTTGCTGCAATTCTATGTATTGTGTATTTCACGAAAAGTAACTTGTTTATTATTTATTTATAAAACATCGAGTTCCAGATTGGTCAGTAGAGTTTTATTCACGATAAAATACGGCTTTCACCCAGTTCTGTGTAGTACTGCGCAACCACTCTTAGCAACGAAAACATGTTTGTTCATTGAAGCTTACTATGTAGAAGAGTATTGGGAGATATCGACTGACCGAGTGTATTATTACCTGCATTCAGATTTAGCATTTTTCTTCAGGTCAGTCCTGTGTTCACAAATACAATAACTGCTACAATCCTGTCCTTTTAACAACGGGTTTTGCGTGCCCTGCTGACACTGACAGTGCTAGTCAAAGCATTTGTCTTTTGCCTCTTGTTTCGGGTTCATTATAAGTCTTTGTGACTGTGACTCGCTCATAAAGACAATCTGTGCCGCTATCTAGAAGCGTGATAAATGTAACTTCTGTTGCTGTTCACAGTCAGGGACTATTTTTTCCAGCGGAAGGAAGACTTTTAGTGATTTTACTTCATGAAAGTTGCATTGATACATATTTTTTGTCTTTAATACTTGTATTGTGTGGTAACCATTTTATAAAAGCATGGTTGAAGCCCAGTGAAGCTGTGGTTTACAGGGAATTTATAACAGCTAAGGCTCCGATCACACAGAACTCGTTTTTCAGGTCTGAAAACTTATTTCCATATAGCTGCTCTCTAGTATTCAATAACGGTCAAGTGTTGTTTTGAAGAGTTTCCATAGCTAGTGTTGTTTTAATAATGTACTAATGCATGTTATTTCAGTACTTTCCGTACATCACAGATAGCCTTAGAAACAAGAATTGGCGATTTACCAAAATTAATTTGGTCCTTTATCATGGTGACAAAATGTAAGTATCATTTTAATCTCCATAGAAGTATTAAGATGTACAAGGCTTTCCACGCCGTCTGAAAACGTAATAGATTAATTTTTAAAAGTATAAACCTTTTTGGACAACACCATCCTCTAAATATGAAAAAATACAATGTAATTTGTCATGGAAAACATGAATGTTGACATAATCCCTTTGGGAAGATTCTCAATTTTTGCTACAAGAAGCATGGGAAAGCACAGGGAAAGCCAAAAGGAGAATGACTTTGGAATTTGAGGATGTGTATATTATAAAGTACTAACCGACTAAATGCCTTGTATCTGTGTTTTTCATGGATGTAACAAAGGCGGTGAGACCGTGTCCTCGTCTGCGAGGGGTTAACGCAATCCTAAACACAATCATGCCATAGCTATTTACATATTTTGTAAATTCCTTCTGATGTTCATTCATGTTTATTTGATGCTGTAAATGAACTAGTATGAAGAGATGATCGGTTCACGAGGAGCTACAGCGATCTGTCACGACATTAAAGAGACACTAGACGCTATTTATTGTTTAAACTTCTTTAAAACATTACAATATTTTTATCTTGTCTCTCGACGTGTTGTCAGTGTCCTCTTTGCTCTGCAATATATTTTTCTCTTCGTGAGAACATGATGTGTGGCGTGAGAGCACACGGCTTGTCGGACATAGCAACAGTAACTAAAGGGTTTGCGAAGGGTCAATTTTAGCAGTGACGCTCGATTGAACTTCCCGCATCTACTACCTGCACAGATATCAACTGCGCAACTGGGTTGAAGGTTGCCAGGTTGAGGTCAAAAATGTGTTGAAATTAATACAATGTGTCGATTGTGTGAGTAGAATGCGTTTCATACAAGATCTGGCAACTGGACAACCTTGGAATAGTTACTTACAAAGTACGGGAGTTTCCCAGGAGAAATATGAAAACGGGAGAGATGGGTGTGAAATATGAGAGATTCCCGGAAAAAACTCCTGGAGTGTTGACAGTATGATCATGGCGAGCCTGTTTTAGGAGGCCTGATCATTCTTCCCCATCTTTTTAAATCCCTCAATAACTTTGCATTCATTTATTTTTAGAATAACGAGTAAAATCTATCGAAACAATGTTATTTTTGGTCAAGGTTGACTAAAAGTATACCTTTCTCATAGTTGTAGGCACTGATCTATCTACGAGTTTCAAATAAAATTCCAAATTCTGACTTAAAAAGCTATGATCATTCAAACAAAAAAATGGATGACTAACTTTTATACTAACGTTTATGCAACCAGCCCTCTGGTTTTAAAACCCCACTGTCATGAATACAAAATATAAGGCTTAAACACAAAGAAATGTCACTTGATCTGGTAAATAATTTCCCTTGACAACGTTACATAGCAAACTGTTTACGTGAATTGCCATGACATGTTCTTGAATACCAGCTGTTCATCAACATCAAAGGTTTGTCTTTGTGTGTAATAAAGAAGATACACAAAGATAAATGAAATCATACAAACTGTTCCTTTAAGACATTTATGTTAATGCAGAGTCTTAAGGTATTTATTTAAGAGAAAGCACGTGGTTTGAAAGAAAGTGAAAGTTGCAGTATAGGCTATATATATGAGCTTCAGCCAGTGACAGTGCTACAACCGTGGATACCATGGACATCTTAAGCAGCCTCTTAACCATTCTGGTAAGTTACTACATTTTAATCTCTAACAATTTCAGGATTCTTTGCTTTGAATTCAGCTGTGGTAAAATGTGTAAAACAGAGCTGAGAGTATTTAGTGGTATCTGAGAGCATAATCAGAATAGCTAAAAAATATAAACATTAACAATATTTTAACATCAATATTAACAGTCAAAGAAACAACAACAAATGTTGTCTATGTGTTCTTATGTGAGACACTTATTTTAAAAGACATGCATGAAAGCTCTTTATACTACTGTCAGGCAACATTTAAATGGATAGTTCCTCCTAAAATGAAAATTCTGTCATCATTTACTCACCTTCAGTTTGTTGCAAACATGGACAAAGGAAGTTACTTTGAGGAATGTTTGTAACCAAACAGTTGTGGGGCACCATTGACTTCCGTAGTATTTTGGAAGTCAATGGGGTCCATCAATTGTTTACCAACATTCTTCAGTTTTTATTGGTAAATTGTATATCAGTTGCATACCAGTTGAGAACCACTGTAATATGACAACACAAGTCATTTTCAATTTTTACACTGTAAGCAGTATTTGATGAAACACAATTTGTGGGCATGTGTAGAATTTGGTCAATGCTATACTACAATTCTGTGGAAATCTGTTCTGACATTGTGTGCAAGCCTATTAGACTAGATAAAACCCTTTCCATTCAAATATTACTTTAAAATAAACTTTGATTTGTAATATGCTTTTGAAGAGCGAGAAGATCTTCTGGTGGTGGAGAAGCAGCAGTTCAACACCCGAAAATATTTCGACAGAGGATCAGAATCAGACGCCGCCGTCAGAGAGTTCAAACAAACGTACGGTGCACATAATCTAGTCCTTACACATATTGCTTATTATTTTTTAGAATACGTTGTTTGTATTTTGCTCTACACAATTCCCATTCTTGCACTTTTATACTTTGATGAAATTAAACATTTTAAAATGACTTTTTTGTTGTTGTTGATTAGATTAGTTGTGTGTCCCATGTATTTCCTTTCTTAAAATACATTCATGGTCTTGTTATGCATAATTCATCAGTCTGTTATTCCAAATAAAATTGGGTTGTCTACATAATCTTTCTCTTTTCAGATGACATCCCAGAAACGAAACCTCCTCAAACGTTGGTGTCGGAGGTCCAGGAGGGGAGCAGTCCTGCACAATCCACCGATCAAACATTAAATTCCCATTCAGGTCTGTCTGTGTTCTGGTGTGAAATTACCAATAGATAAAATCAAGTCTCAAATGAGTTTCACTTATAGAAATATATCCCATTACATATTATGAATCCCATGTTTTGTTGACTTGAACGTTTTTTTAGAGGCCTTCAAACCCTTCAAACTGAACTCTGCTTTAATATACAGATATGCATCCTTTTGGGATCTTGATGTAGTGCTGATGAATTCTCAAGGTCATTATGTCAAATCATTGTCATTTCAGTTCATCCACAGAACTACCAAAACTTGGATGAAATTGCCACATTGGACAAGATCAACATCTATGTAAAATATGCTGGAAAGATCATAGAAGTGGACATGTTCCCACTGGAAAGGATCTCCTCTTTACTAAAGGAGGCCTGTGAAAAGGCAGGGAAGAAACCAGAGAAAATGTATCTGCTTTTTGATGGTAAACACATTATTTATAAATTGTTCTTGACGTTGATCTGATGCAGACCTTGTCATTTGTAATAATTCATGAAATGTATTCACATGAAGCATCAAGCTACTTTTATGTCTTAAAAACTTTAGTTTGCAAATCCGTAATTGCTAACATTATTTATTTTCAGGAGAACAGCTGGATGTGGACAAGACAGTGCACGAGTGTGGTCTACGTGGAGGAAAAACGGTTAACCTGTTGACTCGTGCCTAAATCACCTGGAATATGCATCAGGAACAATTTCTGGTTACAATAATACACTACGTTAAAGATTTAAGCTCAGATGTTGTATTATTATTATTAAGTATTATGTGCTGTAAAACTGTCAATCATTGTTTTTTTCAATAAAAGTTTTGCATTGCTGTTTACAGTCTTCTCTATATTGTGAAATAAACACTAAATTCATGCGTACACTGTTAATGACAAATTCTGATTTGATTTTGCCACGAGAGATATTGTGAAAAACACTATATAAATAAATGAGTTCATTCAGACACTGTTTACTTTTACATGGAAGTATTTTTGGCCGAGAAAGGATATTGATTATTATACAAGGATCCGGGGATATTCCCTGGCAGAACAGCTTGAAAATGTAAACAGATTAGACATTCAGTATTTTTAGTGTGATAGTGTCATCTCAATAAAACACAACCACAATAGTGCTGTTGAAAACACAGTTTAAGTGAATGAGTCGGCTAAATAAGTCAAAGTAAAGTTGCAGTATGTGATTTCTGTAAAACACGAAAATCCAGGACTGAGCGCCAAAACACTTGTAGCCAATCAGCAGTAAGGGGCGTGTCCACTCATGTGAGGGGGGGGGGCATTTTGTTTATTTTAAATATCAACAAAGTTTCTCAGAAATCACTTACTGCACTTTTAAGTGAGTTTGTTGAAAAAGTGCTGAATTAAGTGGAATTTTGAGTTGATTCACGCAAAATGAATGAAGGAAGAAACTGGCAGCTCCAGTAGAAAATAAAAGATTTATCCTGAACTCTGTCATGGATACTATCATGTATAAACCTTATTAATCTTGTGTCTGTGTGTTGCTGCAATTCTATGTATTGTGTATTTCACGAAAAGTAACTTGTCTATTATTTATAAAACATTGAGTTCCAGATTGGTCAGTAGAGTTTTATTCACGATAAAACACGGCTTTCACCCAGTTCTGTGTAGTACTGCACAACCACTCTTAGCAACGAAAACATGTTTGTTCATTGAAGCTTACTATGTAGAAGAGTATTGGGAGATATCGACTGACCGAGTGTATTATTACCTGCATTCAGATTTAGCATTTTTCTTCAGGTCAGTCCTGTGTTCATAATACAAGAACTGCTGCAATCCTGTCCTTTTAACAATGGGTTTTGCGTGCCCTGCTGACACTGACAGTGCTAGTCAAAGCATTTGTCTTTTGCCTCTTGTTTCAGCAACTTCTGTTGCTGTTCACAGTCAGGGACTATTTTTTCCAGCGGAAGGAAGACTTTTAGTGATTTTACTTCATGAAAGTTGCATTGATACATATTTTTTGTCTTTAATACTTGTATTGTGTGGTAACCATTTTATAAAAGCATGGTTGAAGCCCAGTGAAGCTGTGGTTTACAGGGAATTTATAACAGCTAAGGCCACACAGAAGTCGTTTTTCAGGTCTGAAAACTCGAGGCGCACTGCACTGCCTGCGGTTATTTATGTTGCTCAACCACTGAATCAGTTGTCCTGTTAGTGTAGCGTGAGCGCTCTTTGGTTTGCTGTTAAAAGCCATATTAGCAGAACCTTTTTTTTTTAAAAAATAAATGTACGTTAGAAGCAAAGAGCTCCACCTCTGCAGTGTTCAAAGAACTGTAAACATTCGTCAGCGCGACGGAAAGCCCGTCTACCCATTCATTTGATTGGACAATGGAAAAAAATGTGCCTTAAAAGGGGGGGTTTTGTAGGCACTTCATTCAGCGTCATGCCTAACAACGCCCCTTAGCTGTTATAAATTCACTGTAAACCACGGCGTCTTGGGGCTTATTGCTTTATTTAATATTAATCAAAAAGGAATTCATACCTGTATGATATCATCCTGTAACCACATTGGACCGGCACTTTGGAACATGTTTGGATGTATGATTCAGCTGCGAGGGCGCCATCTTCTGGCAAGACGCGGGAATTCATTCGGCACAACCCTCAGTACATTAGGATGCGTTCACACTTGTCATGTTTGGTTCGATTAAAACGAACCCTGGTGCGATTGCTCGATTCGTTTGAACATATGTGAACGCTGCCATCTGAACCCTGGTGCGGTTCGGTTGATATATGAACACAACAAGGACCAAAGACATGTAAACGAACCAAAAACAGGACGTGATGTCACAAGATGCGACGCTACAAGTCAGCTGATTTGACGACGTGGAAAGATCGGCGTATCCAAAATGAGTCGAGGGCAAACGTGGAGCAACGAGGAGGTGAAGAGCCTCATCAATATTTGGTAATGTACTTTATTCTTTGATTTGAAAGGACATAATGTACCTGGTTCTTCGCATCAAAGGACATGTGTTGACCATTAGTCGGTACAGACGACGGAACTGCCGTCTCTTTGCAGCAGATCTTTGTTTCTGCACACAACGGAGGAAATCCTGCTGCCGTTTTGAATGTTTTGAACATTTTATGAGCTCTTCGTGAGTTTTCAGCAGGTAAAAATAAAGCATATGTACACGCATAAAATGATGGCGTTTAATCCAGAACACAGCATTGTTTTGAATGTTCGGTAAGCGAGCTCCGTCGTGAAATATACGTCATAACAGCCGACCAATCAGGTTGTGACCGTATCCCTGTGTCTTTGGTTCGGTAACTTTAGATTCGCTGTTAAAAATGCCAGTGTGAACGCTAAGCGGACCAGGACTATATGTTTTGTTTTTGTTTTTTGGTCCAGACCAAACTACAAGTGTGAACGCACCCTTATTCTCTAGTCTAGCCGTTGAGCGTTATTACGGTGCATTATGGGATTGAATGAGTGCGCTCGATAACCCTATGGTTTCGGACACCACCACAAATGGCTTTCCCATCAAATAGTGCCCTATTTAATCTATTGCCCTCGGAGAGAGAACGATTAATTTTGGTGAACTGACAAAACGACTAGAGTTTCTGGGTTTCTAAAGTCACTTCTCAGGCGCTGTAAACACACAGTTGTAGTGCACTAGTGCGGCAGCACAAACCACGTGATCAAGGCGGAAGTTGTGCCTCCTAAGTGTACGTGAAGTCGAGCAGTCGCTCGCAGACCAGCGTTTGGTTGCTTCTGGCGGCAGTTTGGATTTTGCGGGTTCAGGGTTCTGTCGCATTTTAGACGGAAATCTTCCACAGAAGAAGCCCAGTATCAGTGAGAATTGGTGAGTATTTCAAGCCATTTGCTTTTAATAATGTTACATAAGTTTGTACGCGACTATTAGAAGAGGACTCGAGGAGATCCATACATGGTGCAATTGTTTCCACACATAAGTTCTGCTTTACGTTAGAAGTCGGTATTTCATTGTTTAAACGTCTGCACGGATCCAAAATCCCATAGAGCTGCTCTCTCAACATCAGGCAGGGTTTGAAGTCTTCATTGACTGCAACAGACTGAATGCCAATGACTGAAGGAGCTTTTTTAAATGATAATATTTGCACGGGACGAAGCTTATATGTCTGTAAATTAAGGTTAGAACGTCTTTTGCCTCAAGAAAATCACAGCCTACAATTATCAAAGAATGCATGATAACAAGCCACAGCAGATCTCCTGGGATTTTGGTGAGTGTGTTTTTTTTCCAGATGGCATGGCTTTCAAAATTAAGATGCATGCTGAATATGTCTCTAAAGGGTTATGACATGAGCATATACATGCGCTTGTTAGAGCAATTTATATGAGACATTGACCCAGTTTTCCCTCTCTCTGTGCCATGTTAGTACAGACTGTAACTGGTTCATATCTGTTGCAGCGCTGGTGTTGACACTTCAGCCAAAGTGTGATGTAGATGGAGGGAAATCTGTGTGGTTTGATATTAGATTACCTGCAATTGTGTATTATTTTTCATTCTAACTTCATTTAGTCATTTGTGAAAGTAAACATTGTGAAATATAAGACAGAAAGAGAGGATGATCTATTGTGGCACACCCAGCCACAGCTGCCATGATTGTTTTTTTTAACAGGATATTTTTCCCAACTGTCCTGTCCACTCAAATTCTCACATCTTGGGTCTGTTTAATATATAATATTGAAGTTAAATATATTTGGTGAACAAATATTTAGAACATTTAGTGCACAAAAAATAAGTAGTATTTGGTGCATATATGGTCATTGCATAGGTGCACAAAAATAACACCTTTTTTTTGTTCACCAAATGCAATTGTTGCAAAAATTGCTGCTGCATTTGGTGCATAAAATAGTTGTTGAAACAAGATTTGTTCAAAGATTTTTTTGGTGCATTTGGTGCATAAAGCATTTACTACAAAAAACATATTAGTTTATTACATTTGGTGCACAAAATAAGTTATTGCATTTTGTGCATAAAAAATGGTTATTGCATTTTGTGCATAAAAAATGGTTATTGCATTTTGTGCATAAAAAATGGTTATTGCATTTGGTGCATAAAAAATGGTTATTGCATTTGGTGCATAAAAAATGGTTATTGCATTTGGTGCATAAAGCATTTGCTGCACAAAAATATTAGTTATTACATTTGGTGCACAAAATAAGTTATTGCATTTTGTGCATAAAAAATGGTTATTGCATTTTGTGCATAAAAAATGGTTATTGCATTTTGTGCATAAAAAATGGTTATTGCATTTGGTGCATAAAAAATGGTTATTGCATTTGGTGCATAAAGCATTTGCTGCACAAAAATATTAGTTATTACATTTGGTGCACAAAATAAGTTATTTTTTTTTTATGCACAAAATATAATAGTTATTACTTTTGGTGCACACGTGTCACCTAATGGTTTTTACATGTTCATAAAAAAATGTAATGGTGTTTGATCCATGCTTCCCTTTGATTATTTTTCAGCAATTTTTTTATATCTTTCATTATTCGGACGAATGGGCAGGAATAATCTTTTTTAGATGGCTACTATTGAGTGTTTTGTTGAAATGAGGATTTTGTGTTTATGTCTGCTGTGGTTATGATGATCATCAAGCGTTCTTCTCCCCGATGTGCATTTACCATCTCGACGTCCTGGTTCTTGCAGTTTGTCTTTGATTTGACAGTAGAGTGGATGTGAACGACAGTAGACAGGTTCTGCTTTCTCTCTCTCTCTCTTGCAGTAGGTGGTGGTGATTAAGCTATGAGTTTTTAATCTCCCCGGTGAATTAAAAAGACCCTCCATATTCGCTCATCTTAGGCGCAGCACTTTTCTAATGAGTTGCAGAATGATAAGATCCGATAACGGCGCATTCATCATCACCCAGTGGAATAAGTGTGGAGTAATAGAAAGACAAAGACTGTAGCTTAAAAAATGACAACTGTTCAAACAGCATCTAAAGGTTGGAAGGCATCAAGCATTAGATTTTTACGCAACGACACCGAACGGGATTAGAATCGCAAAGTACGTCTTCGAAACAACAATTTCTCTAAATGTCCCCCTGGAAATCTTGTACCCGTGATTTCACAGACAATGTTTAATTGTCCTCGACTAAAATGCATGTTTGAGCTGTTTTAATTGAAAGCAACTTTGTGCTGACATATGTTAAAATATATCAGTGCCGTAGTTTTATCTCAAGATACACAGCAGTAATGTTTTTTTTTTCTCTAGAGTATGTTTATAAAAGCTACTTAAAGGCACAATATGTATTTTTTTCCACTAGGGGTCGCTAATCTCTTCAAAACAATAACAAAGGTGTAGATCGGTGACGTTGTGAATGAGTGTGGAATGACAGAACTTGTCGTGATGCCAATGGGTCTAGTAATGTTTGAGTGAATGCATGTGTTTGAACATGACAGTGGTATGAAGCAGGGCGCGGTCGAGTACTAATGAGAGACAGATATCGGTGACACACGCAAGTCCCTGGGGATATAAAGAAACGAGGACATTTCACTCTACCGAACTACTCGCAAGGGCTGAAATACCACTCATACAGGTCAATTTATTTGATGAATTAAAACGGTGAGGTAACGCAGTGCTGTTTCACTTGCTCTAACGCAGTGCTTCCCAAACTGTGGGCCGCGGCCCCCCGGTGGGCCGTAGCGGTATTGCAGGGGGGCCGTAGCGAGTCAAACCAATATATTAAAATAATTAAAATACTCCAATTGTTCTAAAATTTTATTTTTTTGACAGTATGTAAGACTAGTGTTATGGATTTAAATATATTTTTATAGAATGTTTACATCATAATTCACATGAAATTCTTACAAACTTGCTAATAAATGTATTTGTAGGTAAATGTCGGTATATATTTTTTAACGGCGGGGTCTTGGAGCTTTTGCAATGTCTTTGGAAGGCCTTACGCCTCTTAAGTTTGGGAAGCTCTGCTCTAACGTTACACTAATCATACTAAACTGTATTTGAGTTATGTTATTCTGTGTATTAGTTTGTTGTCTGTATGAGAATTAACAGTAATCTAGATAAACATTACAGTATCATCCTGATGATATTCTTACACTTCGTGTTGAACTATCTAACATTGATTAGTCTACATTTGCTCACCTTGTCTAATAACGTGCAAGAGCGCCGTCTCTGTCAAGTCGAAGTTTGTCGCAAAACTCTCGCCATCTCGGAAACGCCTCACCGATATTGATCCTCGTTTTATTTCTCCTGTTATCCCAAAGTTTGCTTGCCATGTTCCTAATGTTTGAACGCAATAACAACAGCGTGGCGCTAGACATTATGCAGCTGTCTGCATCAGTTGCCAAATTTACTATGCAGTACAAGCGGAAACCAGGGATAACGCAGATGTTATGTCATTAAAAAGAGACAAGTGACAAGGGAGGGACGGGCACTATTTAAAATTGTGAATTTCTCTGAATTTACAAATTCTTGGAAACATTTAGGACAATGTAAGTACACAGCTGAACGAAATATATAACACTGTGTAAGTGGTTTTTGGATATTTTAATATCAATATCTTACATATTGTGCCTTTAAAATGCCTTAATTGAACTGAGGCCTAATCCTGGTTTAGGCTGAGCCCTGTTTATGAAACTGGTCCATCATCTTTATTTTATTATCTTATCCTTATTTTGAAAGGTGAGTTTCAACTTTCATTTCAGTTGGGTTTTGCTTTGGTCTGGGAGGGTCTCATCTCGACTCTGGTGAAAGACGTTACTTAGAAATGGATTAAGAATCCGAAGAACAACTCAGTGATGCTTTAATCCAGAGTATTTTTTTCTTCATAATTCACCACTCTATGGGGTATCTGTCCTGTTGCATTATGGTCAGTACATCTGGCTGAGTTTACTTTGTGTCTCAACAACATTCGGCAGATTTAACAAAAACAATGCAAGCCTCTTAACTGCATTAAGAGTATGATATTCCCTCTCTTTTGGTTCAAAAAAGCCATCTAAATAATTTGTTTTGTTTTTTCTATATCATCTTTCTCAAATTCTTACACAATCAGCTTCTGTTCATTGATTCCTTTTTTTCGTTCTCATTCTGTCTCAGGGTTTTTTCGAGGGCTGATGATATCTACCATGAGGCCGTAACAGAAGCTGATCCTGAGTTTGGTCCAGATTGACGCCAGAATGGCCACTGCTAAGAAAGGTACGTCTCTCATTTCCACCCTCCCAGCTCAAGTTTTTCATTTTTGCAACAGCTTTGAATTAAAATTGTCATACTGGCCATGAAACACTTTTTGTTTTTGTGGGTAAAGAAACTTACTTCCTCTGTCATTTGTCTCATGCTATATATACTGTACTACTGCTGAATATGTATAATGTTATTATTAATTATTAGAGGTGCTTGTATAGCGTGCAATAGAGCTGTACGATTAATCATAAAAAGATCGCAATCTCGATTGAAACGCCCACGCCTTTTAAACCTATGACAAAATCATACAGGGACATTCAAATATATCTTTGTGCTGCCAGAGAGAGCAGTTTTGAACCACACATTAGATATTTCTGTGTCACAAATATACCAATTATCACAGAAGAACTGAGATATAAGTTTTAAGTTAGTATATAAAAACACTGATGTAAACAATAGTGATCAAAATGGAGCAAACTACCTTTTGAAAGGAACTTGGCACATAAAATAACGGTTGTATCAATTACATCTTATTCCACTAGGCGGCGACAAGTGACTTAAATATTTTTGTCATTGAATCATTCATTCAAAAATACTGATTCATCCAGTAATGAAACAAGTATTTATTAATGGGTTCAAAATCATTCAAACATTTTCCAGCAATTACTCTAGTAAACTCTAGTAAATTACATGTTTATATTTTGTTTGGTTGTATATTCAGAATCGTGATCTCTATTTGAATCCAAAGATTCTCATTTTGTCCAGAATCGTGCAGCTCTAGCGCACATCATTTTCAAATATATGCATTTTCTGTTTTGTTGTTTCGTTCACTTTACACTACTATTTTTTTAAAAATACATTTATTTAGAAAAGATGACAAAAAGTGACAGTAAAGACATTTATATTGTTCCAAAATTTTCTATTTCAAACAAATGCTGTTCTTTTCAACATTCTATGCATCAAAGAATCCTAAAAAATGTATCGCAGTTCCTTGAACACCAAATCGGCAAATCGTACTGCTAAAAATTCACCTTTGCATCACAGGAATAAATTACATTTTAAAATATATTCAAACAGAAAACGGCTATTTTAAATTGTAATAATATTTCACAATATTACAGTTCATACTGTATTTTTAATCAAATAATGCAGCCTTGTTGAGCAAAAGAAACTAAAAAAACAAAAGCATAAAAAAATCTTACAGACCTCAAACTTTTGAAACTTTTTAGGAAGGAAATAAGAAGGTTGAATATTGTCTATATATAATAATCCCACCACACTGACTTTAAACTGTTTTTCAAAAATGTCAATCTGCTTATCATGAGTCTTGACAACCTGCTGGTTTTCCATTCTCAGGAATGAGGCTTCGAGAGATTTTAATAAAGTGAAAACAATCATGAATTCTTGCTCAGTTGGTGGTGATTCAGCAATTGCAGAACATGTGGGCTGTTTCTTATTAGCAGGAAATGTGCAAGAGCTCGCATCTGTTTTCACGTCTGTCGGAGAAGCCTTTTCAGAGTCGTCGGAAAAACTCCCAAAAGACATTGTCTGTCTGCTGTCTGTCTGCCATTTATTGTGGTAATCAATCCATCTGGAAGCACAAAAATGACCTCCATTTTGTTTTTGTTTACGAATACGATAAAGTTTCATTTTGGATGAAGGCAGAGGGTCTGTTGTCATGCGGTGTATTGTTGCTCCAGAACATCTACTGTTTCGTCAGGTCAGGCAGCTGTGCGACGTTCACAAAGCATCTTCCAATCCCAGCATGCACGAGGCTCTGCCGTTGTGTATTAAAGCACAAAACTGACCCCAGAACAGCTTTTTGGAAATGTCCCTCTCCTCAGAGGCTAGATTTCTCGTTGTTGCCATGGTTACGGTATGAAGTTTTAGATGAGGTTCATAAAATGCGGTGCCTCTCTACAGCACCACTGAGCATTCGCTTAATAGAGAGTCCGTCGATCTGTGTTGCCTGCCAAACAGCAGTGTTTCTGCTTTGTTTCAATCTAAAGAAAAGAATTGCCTTTAGATAAAACTGTATATACATAAAGAACAAATTTGATTTCAGGCATTTGGGTCTTAGGTAATTGGCTTAAAAATAGACAAAAAAAAAGTCACGGACATAAATGCATAAGTTCTTCTGACTCTACTAGTGTGGGGACATATAAGAAGTAATAAGATTCTAGTCTGTCGGGCACATAGGTTATAAAATACTGGCTGCGTATGTGTCAAGTTTAATTCTAGATTTCCATCTCCGTCCCTGAGTATTTTAATGCTGTGCAGATGTTCTGTTTTGGTCATCTAGAGACCATGAGACACCAGTTGGCAGGTCTATTAGTCATGTGTGAGAGTGTTTATAGCTCTCTACATTGGGCGAACAGTTGGAGTCCCATAACCTCTTGTAATGAGGCCAATAACGTGGTCACTACAAATGTCATTACACATTACTTGTGTAATTTTTGCTCTGTCACATGTCAGGCAAACAGGGTCACCACTCACCCTTTCAGATAATCCTTCTCGTACTCTAAACTTGGCGTTGTGTACTGCAAATATTGTATATATGCAATATTATATGACACATTGTTCGTGATGCTCTTCATTTGTAAGTTACTTTGGATAAAACCATCTGCTGAATTAATTTTTATTGAAGCTAGTTTGAGTGTTAGTGTGAAGTGTCTTGGCAATACCCTCATCTTTTAGTTGTTATTATTACTGTTGTTTCTTGTAAATGTCATTTATTTTTATTCGTAGCCCCGGGATCCAAAGAGTCCCTAATGTAATCAGCAGTATCAAGTCAATGGCCGCTCATTTCATGAAATGAGTCCCCAGGGCCGACGCTACACCGAAACTGCTTAGTATTTATTATGCGATTGCCATGTGTGCTAAGACAGTTATTTGAGTACCGTATAACGGATGTCTGTAATATTGCCACTATTATTGTTGTTCATACTTGGGTTAAGTCATTTGAATACACACATCCTGCACCACTTGTTGCGGATGTGATTCCTTAAATTTCCCCATTATGCTATCTTAATGCTTCCTAATTTTGTTTTGGAGTGTCCTATAATAGGTTTGCATGCATCCAAGGTCAAAAAACACTTTATTGCAGCATCACCTCTTTTCTTGCAGTGTCTGTAATGGTTTGATCAAGGATTCAGTGTCACTAAACCCACCCTTTCCGAGAGCTTCCTCTGCTCTGATTCATCAGTCGGCTCAGTTTGTTGTGATTGGTCGACCACTTGCGGTGCGTGTCTGAAACCAAACACCCGTTACCATATCTGTTTGATCTTTCTCAGCACTTGTATATTTCATAGGGATACATGGCATCGGTTTTATCTTATCAATTTGAACTCAAGTCTTCATCCTTTTGAAATACATCAAGGTGGATTCGCAGCACAGAAAACAGCATTTGATGGCGCAGTTCAGAATTGGTTCTTTCTTTTGGGAGACAATTCCATTTATCTGGTCTTTGATCTTTTATATCTTTGCAGGTCCTCTATATTACATATCACTTGAAAGGTAATATCGGATATGTAAAACTAGAATATCTTGGAAGTGGGCTCTTTTGATTTTGACAAGAAAGCTGTTGCTCAAACAGCATGCATTAGCAATACCAAGGTCATGGGTTCGATTCCCAGGGAATGCATGAACTACTAAAATTTATACCTTAAATGCAATGTGAGTTGCTTGGATAAAAATGTCTATTGATGCTAAATGCATCAATGTAAATGTAAAAAAAAAAAAACCCAGAAGACCATAAAACCCCCCAGCAACCACATAGAAATGCTCTGGCAAACACCCTAAAATTGACCAGGTTTGCATGAACAATCAGCATGCACTCGTACTTCAGTAAATGTAAAAAATCTAGTTCTTTATTGTTACTTGATAATTTGATTTAGATTCAAAGTAAAAAATCAACTTCACACAAAAAAGGAAATTAATTGCAAAGTCTTATCGCCAAATTACAATAAAGGCAGTTTTTTTTTTTTTTTTTTTCAGAGGATTTGAACAGACATGGAGGATTTTAGAGTGAAAATGAAGGTCAAATCCTCAAAGCTGATGTTCATTATAGTGGACTTTGTGCTCTGTTGATCCAGATGTGAGCGTTTGGATACAGTTCAAAAGTTTAGGGTTAGTATAAGATTCAACAAAGATGCATTAAACCAAAAGTGACAGTAAAGACATTTATAATGTTAAAAATATTTCTATTTCTAATAAATGTTCTGTTCTTTTGAACTTTCTATTTACAAAATCCTAAAGAAAAAGGTTTCCACAAAAATATGAAGCAGCACAACTTTTTTCAACATGGATAATCAGAAATCAGCATATTAGAATGATTTCTGAAGGATCATGTGACACTGAAGGCCTTCAGACACGTCAGCCAGTGGCACAGATCCCCAACAAACCGTCCCATACCGGTGTGATGGAAAAGATTTTAAACTAGATGGAACCGGATCAAATATTTTGACTGTTGCGATCCCAAATCGGACTTATGACCTGTAACTCTGCCTGAGTATCGGACAAGTGTTCACTGTTGGCCAGAGGAGAACTGGCCCCCCGACTAAGCCTGGTTTCTCCCAAGGTTTTTTTCTCCATTTGTTGGAGTTTTGGTTCCTTGCTGCTGTTGCCTTTGGTTTGCTTGGTTGGGGACACTTGTTTGAGATTCAGCAGTGTTTTTGGTATGTCTGCTGTGGTGGAAATTCACCTATGAAATTAAATCAGGCCACTCAATAGTAAAATTATCAAACCAATTTTACTGAAAATTCAGGGTCTCTTACAACCAAAGCATACCTCAGAGAGCTACCAAGTGAACTTCACACAAAACAAAGTATTTATTCAGTCAAATCATACATATTAATTTTTAGTAAACAAAGAAAATCAAAATTGATTGGATATGCAAATAAGTCAATTATCATAAAGCCATCCTACTTCCTTTTACCATATAGGTACAAATTCCGGTTCCTCACCATCCCATAATAGTTATCCCCTCAACATGGTAAAATAGTTGCAGACATCTTCAACATCTTAACTTCCTAGCTAACTGACCTAAAGGGCAGGAAAGAGTCATCAATTCTTAAGTCGCTGACCAGAGAAACTATACCATGAAGGATATATGGTAAAGCATACAAACCTAACCCATAAAATAGAAAAGATAACACATGTACCCTTCAAGCTCAGCCATCAAGATCTGACCCCTGCATATGTGGCTTAACCTACATTGGGTGGCAGTCTGTTTTCTATCTTCAGTTCGTCGCCTCACATTCTTAGACGTTAACACCCTTTTGAAAACTTCATGAACAACAAAAGACAAAAAGTCTAATACATATAAATGGTTACATACATATATGTTAACAATCAAATATAATGATTTCTCATGCTTAAAGGATTATGAAAAGATTATAAAAAGAAAATCCATGTAACTCATGTAAGATTAACTAAATTAATCATGTATAAACCACAACATTGATTAAATACACAAGAAAAATGAATATTTCCCTTGCACTGCATTGGCGCCGTTGTATGCAAACTGAACTGAGCCGGACGATTACGTCACTGTTTTCTCCAGTGCTGATACACATAAATTAACTAGACTAATAACTATTGATATTTGAAACGGAATGAATCAATAATATATAGAATAAACTGGACAATGACACCATTTTCTTTGGGAGCTGCTGTGCAGCCAAAAATGATTTGCCAATTATTAATGTAAAGCTGCTATGCCACAATTAGCATTGTAAAAAGCGTTATATAAGTAAAGGTGACTTGACTGAAGTCTCTTTGCTAAACCGAATTAAACAGAAAACATATATATCAAATAAATGCAGCTTTGGTGAGCATAGAGACGTCTTTCAAAAACAAACTTACAAACTTTTGAATGGTAGTAAAAATAACTGGAATATGTTGTTTCTCAATAACAGATTTACCCTAATCTTACACAAAAAATGGATTTTTAAAGAAGAATTAGCTTTGAGATTGCAGTTTATTTAAAGACTGGGTTTGATCAGTGTCTGAGAAACGCACCCCTGAAGGCCTGATTACCTGCTTTATTAAATCAGACTGTAAAAGAGAAGAGTCTGGAAGAACATTGCTAGGGATTTTCTTTCCCTTTTTTTTTTTTAGTTTTCATATTTTTAATGCTGGTGCTGTAATTAGCACATTGAATGTGCTGGAGGTGTTAGACAGAAACATTGCATCTTTTATTTATCCCCTTTAATAAATCATTCCAGTTTTAATAGGCTCCTGCTTAATTGTTTCATTTTGTTGTACTCCATCTAGCTGTTGTTGAATGCAAGAACAAAAAAAAAAATCCCATAAAACACATCAAGTGAACCTAAAACCAAAATCCTGTGGGAAACGTACTGAGACAAACTTGAAACTTTAAAATGAAAACAGTTTCGTTTGGCCCAAAACATACTCTGCGATGCCCCAGCTTTCATGTCTGCATACTTGTCGTAATTTTTATTTTTGTTTTTGGTGCTTGTTTGATCCGAAACCTAATACTTCAAAACTTCCAAGTGTTTTAAACTGATTTAGTTTTTTATTAGTTTAAATATAGTTTATGAATTTGGCAGAAAAACTTTTAAATTGAAATTATTCAAATCAGTGCACAGCCTGAATAATGTAAGCCCAATATGCTTTAAATTTCTTTGACTAAAGAAATGAAAAGATCTCTTTCAGGGTTTTTCAAGTGTCAAATGGCAAGGCCGATTTGAATAACTTTAACTTTAAAAGCTTCTTGTCGAACATTATTCATTCAGCGTCTCTCAATCCGGATGTCTATAAATCTGTGCCCAGTGTGTAATTAGCACAGCTGTAAATCCTTTGCTTTTGTTCTTCCTGCAGCATCTTCTAAGACGGGGGGTGTTCGCTTCACTGAGGAACCTGCTGCCGCCGCCACCGCTCACTCTCATGTGCATTTTGACGAGAAACTGCACGACTCTGTTGTCATGGTTATACCCGAATCAAATGGGAACTTCATGGTTAAGGTGAGAGTGAGTTATATCGCTGAGGTTATTCATTAGCCTTATTTGATGGTGACGAATATGAGTTCATATTGCAGGAAGAACCCTAAGTTTATTTCTCGGCTCACATCAAAGCTTCACCTTCTTTCCTTCTGTCACTGTGTTCTGTTTGACTTCTAGCCTTGTTATTATGTGAAAAGATATTGAAAGAACTCATGCCAAAATCTGTATCTGGAATTTGAAAAGAGAGAACAGGCTCAGGAAATGACACAAGCCAGATTTGAGCTCTCGTTTCATATAAGTACCACAGGTCAATATGTCAGAGCATGTGCACTAACCGCTCGGCCACGGCTGTGATGAGACTATTTTTGACCACTGATTAGTTGTTCCATAGTTTAATGCAATGCATTGCCATTAAGTTTAACTTTTTTTTTTCTTTGTTTTTTTTGTTTAGTGGTGTAGGGGATTTTTACAGTTAAAGACCCAAAAGACCAGATATGATAAATAAAGACCTGGAGTCAGAGTTTAAAAAAATAAATTGAAGAAAATTTTACTGAAGAACAGTTTGCAGTTTCATCAGCAAGTCAGCTTCAGGTCTCACAAGGAATTCGTAGGCCTCTCTCTCTCCCATACATTCACATTTCCAGAACAATTATACTCTAACAGAGTCCACTAACTACATCATTACTAAGATACTGATTGGTTAGGAAAACTAGACAAAACTGGTAATTTTCCACACATGGACAGATAGTCAGAAGCATATCTCCTTCCATCATGATGCTGACGATCGGACCCTGAACTTTGGGACAGGATGACCTGTTAAGTCAGGACAAGGCGTCTGCAGGTCTCAGAGTGCCAGTTGTCCACCAGTACCCATAACAGACCTGTACCGAACACTGAGCGCACTTACAAAGATTCACAAGATTCACAGCTTCTTCAAGGCTGAAGTTGATCTGAGCTCTGCTCTGAACAGGAAACTTTCCCAAAACATACTGATAAGTTGTAGTTTTGAGGTACTGACAAATATACATTATTTTCTATTGTTTGAAAATGAAAATGAAAATAAATGTTTTAATATAAGTTGAAGTTATTCAAATAATTAATATTTAGAAAGATAAATGTTGATTAGTAAATTGAAGCGGCAGTGAATCCACCCCTTCAGTGGTTCTTGCTATGGCAAGATATTTTATCAAACTGCTGTGCAACTCATTGTGCAATGTGTGGAGCTGAACGACGTCTCCAATCATGCAGCTTGCTCGAGAGGTGTGTTACTTTTCTAAGTGACCAGTTCAGTATGAAATGGCCAAGAATGCCCTAACAACAACATAGCTATGTAGTTACTGAGACAAATCAGACACAACTCTTTGTTATATTTTACAAATGATCTTTAAATCTTTCAGCCAACCACAAAACAAGGTGCCTGTGACAACCCTCAAAAATGATAGAACCAGCCCTCTGGTTACCTTGAATTTACAACCAAAAAGATTGTGAAATAGGCAGCTCTCACTCCATTCCCCTATTGAAACATGCATAATGACGAATGAAGAATGAAGAAAATGTGGAAGAAATTGATTGCAATTTCAACATTATCGTTAGATCATCGTTGGATGGTTGGATGGTTGGACGGTTGGACGGTTGGACGGTTGGATGGATGGATGGATGGGGGTTGGATGGATGGATGGATGGACGGTTGGATGGATTGATAGGTGGTTGGATGGTTGGTTGGTTGGTTGGTTGGTTGGTTGGTTGGTTGGTTGGTTGAATGGATGAATGGTTGGAGGATGGATGGATGGATGGATGGTTGGACGGTTGGATGGATGGTTGGACGGTTGGACGGATGGATGGATGGACGGTTGGATGGATTGATAGGTGGTTGGTTGGTTGGTTGGTTGGTTGGTTGAATGGATGAATGGTTGGAGGATGGATGGATGGACGGTTGGATGGATGGATGGACGGTTGGATGGATGGATGGACGGTTGGATGGATGGATGGATAGATGGGAGGTTGGGTTGTTGGATGGATGGATGGTTGGATGGATGGTTGGATGGTTGGATGGATGGATGGTTAGATGGAGGGTTAGATGGAGGGTTGGATGGAGGATTGGATGGATGGATAGATGGGGGTTGGATGGTTGGTTGGATGGATGGTTAGATGGAGGGTTGGATGGATGGATAGATGGGGGTTGGATGGATGGTTGGATGATTGGATGGATGGATATATGGGGGTTGGGTTGATGGATGGATGGATGGGTTGTTGGATGGCTGGTTAGACATGAATGAATGGTTGGAGGATGGAGGTTGGATGGCTGTTAGATGGATGGATGGATAGTGGGATAGATATTTCTATGTTTATTTTTTGGAAGAAAAAGTTTGATAAATATTCTAACCATGTATATTTATATTACGTTTTGTGTGTGTGTGTGTGTGTTATTGTTATGATGATCTTTTTGTTTTAATTAATACACATGAAAAAAATGGAGTTTGTATTATGAAAGTAAATGGGGTCTGTTTGTTGTCATGTTGACTCTTAACAAGTTTTTATTGGTTTACACAAGTCGCTTGTTTTGAGAACAGTGAGTTTTTCAGCATATTTGACTGCACAGAGACTCACTATTTGCATTCCTCCTACTCGCAAATAACTAAGAGACAAGATACACAAAACATGCTCGCGTTCACCCTACAGTGGGTGTCATATTCTGTGACTCTTTTCATCGCCGATGCTCTCACCCTCTCGCTCCTGTCATCTAACTGCCCCGTTACTGCCCTGAGTTGCCATGGAGATGGCTGTAGCGGTGTCGAGCGTTCTGCACCTCTGGACTGTCTCTCGGTTTGATTATTATGTTTTGATGAGGGCTCTGGTCCTATCACACGTTATTTGATTCTGTCCTCTTTTGCTGAGACCCAGATGCAGTTTGAAGGTTTCCTGGCATGAGTTCTGTCACACTCTTTTCCACTAGTTCTCATTTTTTTAACCCTCAAATTATTATCCCATTTTCCTTCCTTGGTTAATAAGATCAAGTAATGAACATTTAATCTGACAGAATATTTTTGCCGTGTCATCCAGTTACATCAGCGGATCATATGATAGATAATCTTTCCTTCCTCCTGAGCCTAAAATTCATACCATTCAGAAATTAGTCAGAAGTCAACCATGATGTTAAAAATTACCCTTCAGCTCTACATTCATCAAAATAAGTTGACTATGATTTCATCATTTGATCAGTTAAGGCAGATTTCATTAATGATATCAGCTAACTATGATGTCATCAATGAAGTCATTAACTATGATTCATTATTTAGAAGAGATGATTTTGCCTACGTTAACAGTGAGCTATGAGTTCATCATTTATCATAATAAACCATAGTCTTCATCAAAAGCAGCAGATCAAGTACACACAGCAGTTTGCCTCATATCATCATAGACCTGATGACACCCAACCATAACCTCTGCTTCTCTCGATAACCTCAGGTGGGCTTCCTGAAAACACAGCACCGATATGAGATTGTGTTCACGCTTCCAGAAATGCCAGAGCTCGGAAAAGACGTGTGTCCAGCCCCCATCCCCAACCCACACCTGCGGATCACTAATATAACTGCGTCCTCAGATGGTACGTCCCATCGCTCTGACTCAACACAGCTGAACATACTGATGAAGAAAAGTGAAATTCTGGTGTTTTGTTACTTGTTGAAGGGATTCCCAAACCCCTTTGACCTAAAATATTTGAAGTTAAAGGGTTAGTTCACCCAAAAATGAATATTCTGTCATTAATAACTCGCCCTCATGTCATTCTACACCCGTAAGACTTTCGTCCATCTTGGGAACACAAAGATCTTTTTAATAAAATCTGAGAACCTCCATTGACAGTCTATCCAACTACCACTTTCAAGCTCCAGAAAGGTCGTAAAGACATAATCAAAGTAATCCATGTGACTCCAGTGGTTTAACCTCAGTTTTATGAAGCATTATTTAATGTACAAATAAAATCCCTCCGAGAACCATACGGGATATTCAAGTTTTTATGGGATGAATTTAGTCTCAAAATGATTAGCAAATGCATGCACAATTACCCATGAACTTGATAAATGTTGCAGATATGTTTTACTATCCACAACCAAATGCCTTTCAACTTGCCTGTGCAAAATTCAGAATTAAATGAATGTGCCGAGAGACATTTTTGTGAATACAAATGTTTTCTTTTGTATTAGTGTGTCACAATTTGCACATGCAACAAAGAAGAAGACCGTCTGTGGTTCAAGTGACGTGTGCATTCATTGACGTCTTTTCCGAGTCAATCTTATTTGATTCATTTGGATTTGGATCTTTATTTTCACGGTTTAAGCATTTCACAACCCACACACAAACAACTACAAATGAATAAGCCTGGTGCTAATTAGTAATGTCTGTGGTGCACAAGGACCCATCTTTGACAAATTCTCAAATGTGCGTTACTGCATTTAAACTACTACTTTACAACTTGTTTGCAATGTCCAGAATTATATGAATGTGCAGCATTTTGTATAAATAGTTTTAATACAAAACCTCGATTTTGTATTAATGTAGGTCAGAATTTGCGTGTGCAACAAGTAAGATGTGCATTTGTGGATCAGGTGACACGCATGCATTCATTGACTCACTTCTATTTGATTCATTTGGATTTTGAGACTTTCATTTTACCCGGTTTAGCCTTGCACGATCCACACACAAATAGCTTGCGATCCACACGCAGCTGTCTTAAGAACCTGCTACCACTAGATGGCAGTATAACATGCTAAAACAGACACCGGCACTGTAATCAAGCGTTCTTCCACAGACGCTTGACTTAAGAAAGTGATATTGAAGCACCAAATTCAGTACACACCTTATTAATAAAACATAGATTAAAAAAAACGCTTAACGTAATGCATTAAGATAGTAAGCTAACATTAAAAGACCAAACAAGACTATAGGCCTACCTTATTAATAAAGCATACGTTGTACAGGCAAGCAGATTAAGAACACAGATGAGGTTAGGCATTCAGAAAACCATTAGCCTATAAAAACACTTAACGTTCAATATAGCACGTTTCATGTTCAATAAGCTGTGAGTTTTAATTTCACCGTCTTGATCCATTAAACATTAAGCGTTTTCTTTATATTAGGCTTTATGGGAGGAAAACACTTAGCCTACTATGTATAGACGAGCCTGTAGAATATGAATGCAACAAGCAAAGTTTCACGTTAAACGGTTAGTTCACCCAAAAATGAAAATTAAGTCATTAATTCCTCACCCTCATGTCGTTCTACACCCGTAAGACCTTCGTTCATCTTCAAACACAAATGAGGATATTTTTGATGAAATCTGATGGCTCAGTGAGTCTCTATTGACATCAAGATAATGAACACTTTCAGATGCCCAGAAGATACTAAAACATATTTAAAACAGTTCATGTGAGTACAGTGGTTCAACATTAATATTAGAAAGCCACGAGAATACTTTTTGTGCACCTAAAAAAGCCCCCAAAATAACGCCTTTTAGCCGATTTCAAAACACTGCTTCGAAGCTTTACGGATATTTCGATTTTTTTTTTTTGAATCATAAATTATTGAATGACTCGTGTCACCGACAAGACATTTTAAAATTGAATTATCATGCACCTAGCAATCCTCGCTGTAGTTAAAACATTAAAACACAGCGTGCCATTAAGGAGAGTGGCACATTCAATAAAAATGTGAAAACTGAAAGAAATCAAAGTCGTTCCGTTTACTGAAGTGAGCGAAGTCATTAAGTAAAAGAGTGCGGTGCACACATATTTACGCCAAGTTTACTGTTTATAAATCCTGATATCTGCGTGGGAAATTGAGTATGCACATTTCAGTACGCCTTTTTTGTGCATACACAACGTTTATACCTGAGGTCCCCGGTGATTTCAAAGGTTAAGTGTGTAATATTCAGTGTTTAATGTTGTGGACACGCAGGACAGGCTCGAGGAGTGTTCTTCGTTTAACTTCTCTTGGAAAACGAAACGCTCATGCGCGAGATGCAAGCGCGGCGTCAAAGATGTTCATCTAGCGCATGTTCACATAGACAAACAATAGATAAGCAGCGCAATAGAATGCAAAAATCGTTCTTTGTAAACCTCCTCTAAAATATTACTACAACATTACTAATGCATTTTCCATTGTGGTGATTGTGTGGAAAGGATGCCCATTAATGGGCACACGTCTGGCTGAGCTCATGAGTGTGTCGTCCTTTCCTAAACTGGTGTGACTGGAGCTAAACAAACTTTTTGTCTGTGAGATTTACATCTTTCATGTACAACGCCTGGAGATTAACCTTTTCTAAACAACGTTCTTCCATGATTTTGTATGTGTGTTTAGGTGGTCTGAGGGTGACGTGTGAATATATGGCACATCAGGAGGGAGTGATGTGTGAGGAGGTGCAGATTCTCAGTGAGAGCAAAGAGGACGCTTATGTGAAAGTCAAAGTTCACGCCCGTGTCATGGGTAAGTGACCGTAGATTGAATTGCTGTGGTGACTTTTTAGGACACCGTTTAAGGCTTGGTGTTACTCTGAATGAAGGAGATCAGATGTGAGGTGATTTGCTGCCCTCTACTGGTGTTTTTATGTAAAAATTGATCCCTTACAGCTCATCTGACAACGTTCATCATCACAAAATAACTTCAACTTGTTTCAGTTTGCTTAATTTAAGCAGAAACATTAAAATGGAACTAAATTAGGTATTTAAAAGCACAAATGTGAAGGTTATTCTTAAAAGTATTTACATCAATTCTTCTGTTAAAATGTGTGTTAAACTGTTAAAATGACTGATTTAAATGTTTTTGAAAGAAGTGTCTTCTGCTCTCCAAGGCTGTGTTAACAGTGATATTGTGGAATATTATTACAATTTCAAATAACTGTTTTCCATGTGAATACAGTACATTGTAAAGCGTAATTTATTCCTGTGATCAAAGCTGAATTTTCAGCATCATTCCTCCAGTCTTCAGCGTCACATGACCCTTCAGAAATCATTCTAATATGATGATTTGATGCTCAAGAAACATTTCTGATTATTATCAAAACTGAAAAGTGTTGTGCTGCTTAATATTTTTGTAGAAACCGTGATGCATTTTTTTCAGGATTTTGAATTAATAATCACTATTTTGAAACGGAAAACTTTTGTAATGTCTTTACTATTTCTTTTGATCGATTTTATTTGCTGAATTCAAGCATTAATTTCTGTTAAAAATCTGATCTGATTGTGATCGTTTGGGGGTTTATAGCATCGTAAAATTGAAATTATCCCATGCTAAAACATATCGTTTACATACCGAGTGTTACATTTATTGAGTATTTTACTCTTTACAAAAATTGACACCATTTCCATTCGAAGTGATTTTAATCTTCAGATTTTTTTCAACTTTTAAAGAAAGAGGAACAAGTTGTTTTTTGCAGTAATAAACATTCATGCCGCAAATGCTCACAACTGAGCATAACTCTTTTAAAAGTTAAAACGCTGTTTTGTGTTCCAGCGATGCTGTCCATAGAGTATAAGTTGTATAGAATTCATAACATTCCTTCAAACTCTTCCTCTGTCAGACCGTCACCACGGGACCCCGATGCTGCTGGAAGGCGTGCGGTGCATAGGAGCAGAACTCGAGTACGACTCTGAGCAAAGCGACTGGCAAGGCTTCGACTAAATGGATGAGCCCACAGACTTTCCTATCAGTGCCACATATCGTGTAGAATGTTCCCGAATCTATCGTCCGCTGCACAGCGATGTCAGCGTTCGGAAACACACTGTGGTCACTGGCTTGTTTGTACTGTTACAATGGAATGCAGGAATGATCTGTTGTTTACTGTAGCTCTCTGTGATTTGTCGTTTTTCAGGTTCGGGGAAAAAAAAACAAAAAACAATCAAATATTGTGTTTTGCTCTAAATGAATTCCAGTATTATGAGTGAATGTTTCTTTTAGATAAAACAAATCGGCTATAATATGCTCTTACGTCTGTGTTACTGCACTCAAATCTGTGTGATTCTAACGATTTTAAACTTAATCTAGAGTGATTCTTGTGCTCACTGTGAATCAGCCCCTGTTTGTACCAGTAGGGGGCGCTGCTGACCACAAAATCCAACTTAGATGTTGCACCATGAACTTGGCATCGTGGCTTAAAAGTGTGAATGTTTTGATTCATCTACTGAAATTGATTTGATCATTTTAGATCCAGTAAATGTCAGAGAGTTTGTTTGCCCTGATAGTTTTTTTATACAATCATCACTTTAAGGGCTGATCGTTCATTTTTTGTGCGTAATATTGGTCTGTTTTGTAGAGCCGAAGTGCCTGAAATCATGTACATCCTTCGTTTGTTTGATTGATGCCAGCATGTAATATGAGCCATTAAACACTGAATGTTTGCAGCCTTATTCGAGTGTAGTATTGTACGGAGTCGCTAAAGGACATGATGGTGGAAAAAATGAGATGGAGGAAAATAAATCAATGTTTTTGTGTTCTTTGCGAACGAATGCAAAATTTGTCGTGGGAACGCAAAAGCACTGACAAATATTTTTTTTTCCGTATCTTATTTTTTTCATTCATCATGTCCCTTTAGGCGCTCCGTAGTATTGTATGTCCATTTAACTGCATTTATTGATGTCTGCAAAAGCTCGTATCTTTTCAAATGGCGTCAAAACCCTAAAAAAAATCTTTACAGTAAAAAGTAACGCATATAATGTTGGTCTTTACTGTTGAGGGCTTTTTCCTGTGTCTTCTACTGTCATTTGTTTTTACTCTACAAATAAAATTCACTTGTTGACTGTAATAGTTCGTGAATCATTCCACTCAGCAGCCACTAGTGGGCAGTGTACTCCAACTAATGAACCTATTCACAGAGTTGAACTTCCGGTGTTGTATATTGGTAATTGATAACGATAAAATTCTGATCATGCTTGATAATCAACTTCTGACAATATCCATGCATTTTCCTAATAAGCGAAAGACATCCCTGAAGAAAACTAAATGCCTTGTTCTCACGAGAGAATGAGCGTGAGATGAGAAAGACATTTAGTTTTCAACGGGATGAAAAGCTGACGGTTCATTTCATTATTTTATTTTCAATTCATCCTGAAATGTAGCATTATAAATTTCCATAATATACGCATGAAATTAAAAAAAATAATTGTGTGTACTTTTACTTTTACATCCACTATTCGCTATTAATCCACAATTAATAGCGCCTCAGATTAATCTAAATAAGCTTATTAGGCCTACTTTTAATCGTGATATGTAAATCTAACACCACACAAGGCTATCAGGGATAAAAATTGCATTGTCTATCTAAGATAATTTTCACCTGTTCAATGATAAAGAGAGCTTCGTATTTTATACCGAGTCCGAATCAGCACGTCAAGGTTTGTTTTGTCTGTCAATCATTCCTGGTCAAGATCTGTCCCCTCAGGTCCGCAGTATTGTCTCTATGCACAGTAGTGTCACTATACCTTTGCGCGTGACTGAGGCATCTGACACTGATGGACTGAAGCAGAAAACTCTGCTTAAAGCCAAATGAACACTCTTATAATCTTAGATGTATGAAGATGTGGCAGCTTCCTCATGACATCTCCACAGATGGTGCGAGCATGTGCTATAGCGATACTCGTGAGCACTATTGCTTCGGATATCATTATTGATACGAACGCAAAACTGTGAAAAACAAGTTTCCGTTGGCCTAAGAAACGGCACACGTGACTGCTGCGCGCGAAAAATGCATCTCGCAAAATACCACAAGCGCTAATTAATAAACTATTCTGGGTCATTAAAGCCAAAAATAAACTCAAGTGAAACTTAAATGTGTCTCGCGAAAATAAAAAGCTTCCCTCGTCCAACCCAAAACCTTCATCTGTATAATTTTGGGTAAAAATTAGCATCGAACTTATTTACATTAGCGACACATTGTGTAAACGACTGCCCGTGTTTACGTTTTATTTCGATAAAATACATTTATAAGTGTTTTTCGTACTGAGTCTGTTCGTATTTCCCAATAAGCCTTAAATTGTTTGTGTTTTAATTGAGATTGAAATTGACATGAAAAGTCTTTGTTGTTGTAGCTTAATTTAAACACGTTTACATTGCAAGATCGTATTTTCTTGAGTTATAGTCATTTTGGTTCTATCATTTTATTATAAATTAATACGAAAACATGTAAATGAATAACATGCTGACAGTTTAATAATATCTACGTTTTTCCTTACCAGTCTATCAGGAACTAAAAATGTTGATTTGACCACGATTATAACTCCGTGTTGTCATGGATGACTGAGTCACATTAAATAATATTTATGACTTGAATCATATATTATTGTTACCTAACCAAACATGTCTAGTAAATATCCAACATAACGTGTTTATTAGAAATCTGCAGAAACGGATCGACCGGGGCTAGTTGTCACACTTTTGGTGTGTTTATTTTTAAAAGTCATTTTCTTCACGCCTTGACTATTAAATAAATAAATCTGGCTAAAATAGATATTATAGGCTACCCAAAAATTACAAAATCTGATGATATATATATGCACAGTAAAAAAACGTTGGGTTATTTTTTTTAACCCAACCGTTGGGTTACACATGTTGGGTCACTATGTTCATTGGGTACTTTAATCATTGGGTTAAAAATAACCCACAGTTGGGAAGGTGCTATTTTAACCCATAGTTGGGTTATTTTTAACCCAACTGGCTTTTAACCCAATTATTGGGTTAAAAATAACCCACATTTGGGAAGGTGCTATGTTAACTCATAGTTGGGTTATTTTTAACCCGACATTTTTTAACTTTTTTGAGCATGTGTGGTTTAGTCGGGTAAAACCAAAAGGGTGCTTGTATATTTGTCTGTGTTTACGGTACATTTGCTGTTTTTGCAACATTAGTGTGTTGGAGGAAAGGGCCAGTGTGTGAGACTGTGGGGCCAGAGAGCAGTGGAGGCAATTAAACCTCTCTTGACTGTACTGTTGGTTTGAGGAAATGACTGACAGCTCCATTCATCACGTTCACGGTTTAATCTGTGCTGAGCAGCTGAATTCAATAATGAGCCATTTCGGCACTGAATGATAAACACTGCTGAAAGTGGCAAAACTGCAATTATGTCATTGCGGCCTCCGTAATGGGATTGCGCACTCAGATAAAAGATTCTAATTTTGTTTTTTGTGTATTATGGCAACGGTTCAATGATGAGATGAACACCTGCGGTTCGTGCACCGTGAGGTAAACACAAATAAACCCTGCGTTCATACTCGCACAATAGGTTATGTATTCCATCTTACACACTTAAAGTAAAGGTTCTTTATTGGCATCTAGATCCATGAAGAAACTTTAATATCAATGGAACCTTTCCAGTATACAATAGATTCTTTATGTTCTTCGCATTAAGAAATAAAATGGTTCTTTTGAGAACTGTTCACTGAAAAAAATTATTCTTCTAAATGAAGGTGACCCTTCTCTCAATAACACTTGTGGACGCACTTTCGCGCATTTGTCACTTTTTAAATAATAAAAATAATAACAGCCTAATAAAATCATAAAAACAACAGTGTCTTTTTTTTCTATTTTGTTCAGTTTGAAAATTCACGTAATGGTTTGTAAATTTATCCGCAAAATAAATATTAAGTCCCTCAGCGTGTTGCTCTCCTTGATGACTTTAAAAACAACTAAAAAAACCGTATTTTACCAGTTCGAGGCGCTAACTTTGACGCATCTGAGCACATTTACCTCAGCAAGGCGATTTCAAAACAACAGTAACATCTAACTGTCAAGTTTATGAGCAACTACTTAGTCTAAAGCACAACAGGGATAGTTTCATTCACATTTCGGGCGTTTAAACCACCTCGTGCTCGTTACTCTTCTCTGTTTACCAATCAATTGATGGATTACAGTCCGGAAGTGACGTCGCTGCTGTCACTCAACGTCAAAAGAATAAATATACTAGTACTCCTCTACTCTGGAATTACACGTTCACGTGATTGTGTAAAGAATATTCTAATCAGACCGATATTAGGGCCGTTGTTTATTTATTTGCATTTGATCGTTTATTATAGGATATATTCCTGACTTGGTCCCACGTAAAAATGACCGCCTCCCTCCTCCCGTGGAAATCCTGAAATCCTTTCTCCCGAGCCAAGAGCAAATGGGAAGAAAATAAAAACACACCCAGTGTAGGCAACGAGTAAATTGACTATATAAGTCATACACGCGGGGGGAAAGAGAAAGTTTGCGCTGCTCGGATCCATGTTTGTTGTGTGGAATTACTTATACGTGGTTAAGCAGTGAAGCGCCTCCCAGCGCCTCGGTCACAGACCTTGAAACCAGCGCATATATGCAGAATGCATTTTGGGTTTAGCGCGATCCTATAGCTGAGGAGGGTCCTTCCACTTGCCCACAGGGCCCCCTCCACCTCAACCTTCCTTCCCTTCTTCATACATCTCCTCCTACATGGACGCCCGATGCCGGAACATGCTAAAATTTTTGGGCAGAAACTCGGTTCCGTCGCTGGATTCTAATTTGATGTTGTTTTGGGAATAATCTCCCCATTTCTGTCAGGAAAGAACTTACGCAGACTATTTATTAAACCCGAAAAAGCCCAATAAAACTAAGTGGACACATAAAACAGTTCAATTATTAGATGTTTGATCAAGCCACGAGTATGGGCGATGGAATCGCCGAGGACCGAAACCACTGTGGATCCAATTCGTTGTGCCGTGACCGCGGCAGAGACTCCAAAAGCCGGACGGAAGTGGGGAACCGGTCACCTGTGCAGAGTTCCACCGACACACCGGGGACGTCGGCATCCACACCGACTTCATCCAGCGAGGATGGACACGATAAACTTTTAGGAGTCGATCCGGACTACTGTCGAAGAATTCTAGTCAGAGGTGAGGGAGCGAATATTTACTGTAAATCTGTGGGATTAAATGCTTACTCTCAATAATAGTACATCATTTCCTGTTTGGGTTAAAATAGGTCTTTTAATTGATAATGTCTATTGTCTCTTTATTTTGTTCTCGTGGTGATTATTAGTATTAGCCTACACCAAAAATATCTGAGATTAGTTTACATTAATACAAACATTAATGCTCAAGAATTTAGGGTATAAACTGCCAATAGGCCACAACAGAATATTAAAAGGAAGCTCCTTAAATCCGTTTCAAAATAATAGCCTATATCAGTATCTGCAGTTAAAACGGTTTTACGCGGCGAGTTTATTTAAAAATATGATAAATATAAAATGCATAAAATTGTAAATGTTTTCAAGAGGACTCTCAATATAAATTATGATTCCTGTATTTATTGTCATACTGGTAAACTACAGGCTTCAAACATGAGTTTGTGTGTATCCTTAAATGTGAGAGAGCTAAAACAAATAAGTAAAAACATTAAAATGGCAAATATTACGCCTCTTCGAAAGCGGTTCTTTAAATTCACACTAATATGTGGCCCGTTTTAGGTTTTTTTTTTTTTTTTTAAACACAATCCATGGTATTTATCTGGTAGAGCGCGTTTTATTAACACAGGTGAAGTCTTAAACACAGTAAAATTAGAAATTAGAGAGCAAAAGAAAGAGATCCATGCAAAAAAAAATCATATTTTAGGGAATGTTTAATGCTTACACCTCGTGATCGCTAATATCAGCAGAAAGAAGCATTTTACAATTCATCTTTACTATGCATTTTCCTATTTCAGTTTTTAAAACAAAGACTAGTGTGATGTAGCCAAAATTGGAAAATAAAAACGGCACTAATATTGCTTAAATATAGCAATTCAATGCACTAAATATTTAACTATCATCTGAATTGCATGTAACAACTATAGCCTAATTTTTTTTATTATTTTTTTTTGGAGGGGGGGGGGACTATTGATAATATTAATGCTTTTGATATTATTTAGTGCATTTATGCTTTAAGATTACATATATTTGTGCAATTTGATTTTTCTGCATCAGGGAAATTAAAATACAATTCAGATGGACATAACCTTCCACTATGGTTTACGAAACTGAATGCACCCACAAACTGTCCCACGCAGAGTCCTGGAACAGTGGCGCAGTGGCTCTGAAAGCGCACGATCCCCGGTGTCACTATTTGTTTTTAAAGCTCACGACTGAATGTGGCGGAGTCCTCGTGAGAACCAGGGTCACTGAAAGGTCAGCAAGTCTGTGTCATCGTGGGCCGATGAGCTCGCGCTGATTTTAAAAAGTGAGGAAAAAGCAATTGCAGAAGGTTTCGCCATTATCATTGCACTGCTCTATATAAACGCATACCATTAATCTTATTGTGATATTATAGTTCATCCAAGTGTGATCATATACTGAGCCTGGTTGCCAGGCAGACATCCAGATAGGTGGAGCTATGAACGTCATACTTCACCACATCATTTTAGAACACAGATGTAATTAAATCCATTCTAAGAATAACATATCACACCGAAGTTCTGAAAGTCAACCAACATGACAGATGATTTTTCTTTCCCTCTATAGCGCCTTTATTCCAGTTTGAGGTGAAAGTTTTATTTTTGATGTTTTCTGAGGTCTAATGATGTCACTCAGTTGGTATTCAATTCCTTCAAATCAACAAGGCATTTTAAAAGCATTAAAAAAGTTTAATATCTCTCAAAAAATGATGTGGTTTCATTAAAAATATGGATAAGAACGGGGTTCTCTGGGAAAAGTTACTATACCTGAGGAGAATATTGTTTCAGTCTGCGTATCTCGTGCACAAACAGGCTAACTTAATTGTAATTATTTAATTCAAAGTGATGTAAATTAATTATGATGATTAATTAATAACTTAATAACACATGAGGCATAATTGCATCATGGTGTTGAGCATATGAACACTTTGCCATATTTAGACATTTAATCTCACATCATGATTTATTGATGTCGTGATCTCAATAAAATGGTGTGTTACTGTTGATAATTATGTTTCATGTTGATAAAAAATAATTTTAAAGCGATTGCCAACTAATATGTGATTTCTTGGTGAGCTGCTTCGGTCTGCCGGGATGAAAACGAATATGAATGCTGTACTTTTTCATGATTTGATCCAAACACAAATAACATGAAGCCATTTCAAACAAACGCTTCAAGATACTGGACGTTTCCTTTGGAAACTTGAGTGGAAATTGCATGTTGGTGAAACAAAATCAAATCGATTAAACTACTCTGCCAACTCTAAACAAACAACTCTCAACATTTTGGGCGCTAAACTGCTGGAAATCATAAACAATACATATTAAACTAAGTTCATAGTTTAATATGCCTTGTCATGTAAAAAAAAAAAAAAAAAAAAGTTAACATGCACGCTCATCATCCAGCTTTTTAAACGCATCACAAATATATTTGCCCTATTCAGACGGGTACTAATAATCTAAAAGAAATTGGTCATAATTTTCAACACAAAAAAGTAAATAATTTCATGCGTGTGCTTAACAGACGCCAAGGGCACTATTCGGGAGATTGTACTGCCGAAAGGCCTGGACCTAGACCGGCCGAAGCGCACGCGGACCTCCTTCACGGCGGAGCAGCTCTACCGGCTCGAGCTAGAGTTCCAGCGGTGTCAGTACGTGGTCGGGCGCGAGCGCACGGAGCTCGCCAGACAGCTCAATCTTTCAGAAACTCAGGTACGAAACGGCTTAATGCTGCTAAGACACTCTAGAGTGCTTCACATCTGAATTAGATGCTGCTTTTTAATGCAATGCAATGCATAAATATGTGTTTGTATCAAATATTTTGTTGCATGGTTGATTATGAAAAAATATGTATATTTTGTTGGCGAAATTGTGTTGATTAATATTGACAAGTTCAATCTGTGTGAATTCTGCAGAATTTGTTTTAATGACGTCAGATCATAGTTGTTTTATCGATTTTTCAAGTGTTTATATATATATATATATATATATATATATATATATATATATATATATATTAAAGTAATGGTGTTGTAAAATGCATGTTTGTGGACAAAGTAGTATTTACATCAGCCATGCGTCCATTTTTTAGAGTCCGCAAAATACCTCAACATTTCTGTTTGGAGACTATATGTAAAAATGTCTCTTAATATGCATATTGTTCTTGATTTTTACAATGTGAGTAACACAAATCATATTTTTGTAGTCTTATAAAACTACAAAAATATTTACGTGACAATGCATTAATAATCTCAGTGATTGTCAATATACAAAGGAAATTCAATATTAAATTAAACCAAATATATATTTGTAAAATCTTTTGTGGAATGATTAAATATAAATAAAATGAATGAAAATTACATTTACAAGTTGGGATATGAAAAACACGACCATAATATCTGCAGTTGAATTTAATGAATAATAAGTAAATATAAATGAAACAATAATGAAGAAATGGACCAACGATTGAATAAATAAATGAATGTTTAGCTTTAGTAAGTTTTCTTGTCATGATTACAGATGGTGTGGCAAAAATCTAACGAGTGTATAGACGTCAAATCGTGCGCGAGAGTTAACAATCTCCTGTCTGCAAATGCTGCGTGTCAGTCTCTATTGTTGTGAACACAATACTCATAATTAGTATTCGCACAGTGGGCGTTAGTGGGCGGAGCATTTCTTTGTCCAGCCGTGAAAAAAACAGAGAAGGAAAAAATGGGGCCCCAGTCATCATTCATGCATTACGAACTACTATTTACTTATCTCTTTCTTTTAATGTGGCATCATTTAGAAAGTTGTATTTATTGCAGAGTTCGATTAGTCAAATTGTGTTACCCAAAAAAATCGAATAAAAGTCATACGATTAAACGAATAAGTAGTTACTCACGGATCCAACTATTGGCCAGATAATACAAATATATCAGGCTTGTGTTATTACAGAGAATATCCTGCAAATTCACCTTATAAATCACCACAATAAATCACAAAAACGTGAAATATATGGCTCAAAACACAAGCAATTGCGATTTAATGCTGTGTTTTTTATATATAAATAGTAGACGATGGTGTAGTAATTTCAAAGCAATTTAAAAATATATTACCTGCACAGAAAATGCGTTTTAGATCGGCGTGAAGTTGCATCTAAAAATGATGATTCAGTGCAATGCGAATAAACTGGCTATGATTCAATTCAAACAATGGTTTCACCGCACCTGCAAGGGTTTATTAAAAAATAATTATTCATATTAAAATTTCTACAACCTTTTTGGAACGATTCATGGAGTCGATGTTTGCACCTTTGCTTTAATGTTTCAACACTGGCAAATGAATGAATTGAATCGAATATGGATGTTCAATTAAATCTGACATGAAGCAAATAGAAAAAATATAATATCTATATTTATATATATGTTTTAGTAGGCTATGAATATTCAGGTCAGAAATTTAACACTAGGGGCGCATGGCTGAGATCACAGTTGGAAATATGTAAAACACGATGCTGTATTTTTCATACAAACGCATGGAGTTTGTGGGAAAAATCCATAGTTTTGGACGTGTATGGGTAATTGATATGAAATAGCCTTGGAACCTGCTGTGACGTGTAAATTATAATTAAAAACAGTTTTTATAGAGCTCATATATATGAACTTAATGAAACTGCAGGAGCTTTGAAAATTAACTAGGTCGTTAAAATGGTGAAAAGCATAATAAAGAGTCCAGTTAGCATTAATCTCTTGACGATTTATTGAATCAAATCAAATCAAAAACTTCTAAATGTAGCAAAATGACTCTGTCATATTTACTGTGTAACACAATTCTTGCAATCTCTAATATTAATACAGCCCAAGTACGTTTTTCATTGAAATCAAAACAATAATAAATTTGCTGAAAGCCATTTCAGGCCTGGACTGTGTCAGATGTCATCAGGTTCTTCTTTGAAGAAAATAATCAGCCCATTGTGCTTCAGTTTTAATTCACAAACTTCAAAAGATAAATAGATTTCTCTGAAATCTTGAACAGATGCGTGTCAAAGTGGAGACACTCGTGTTCAATACAACAAAAAGCACTTCCATTTTCATTTGAATGAAATTGCTTTTGAAATGTACATATATAACACGGATTGTGAGTGCTAATACTAATTCATATTCATGCTCATACACATTCCCGTGGCGCATCAGCTTCCATTTCGGCACGCGCAAAATGAAGCAAAAACTATATCTGCATTTTAGTGCGTCTATGTAAATATCTTTTTATAATTTCTAATTTTTTTCTGAAAGCAAAATGACAAACTTAACCTGAAGTAGTGCAGCGTTATCAGCCTTTGGATAATTGTGGGTCTATGGACGTTAAATTGTTTTATAATTAATGCGCATTCATTTTCATACGCTTTGGCATCAAGGTGACATCTGTAGGTGTTATTGAAAGACATCACGATATTATTGAATAATATTATAGGCCTACATCTTTGTATTTAGCTACTAAAGATGCACAACGATGGATAGAAATATGTTAGTTTTGTTTAATTGGTTGTTGTAAAAACAGAGAGACATCGAGAGCTGGAAGAAAGTAACAGCTCCTGTCAGGCGCGCGGACGCGACCTGTTGCGCCTCAGTTCAGGAGACATTTGAGACGAGATCTGTGTAACACAGCGTGATAAACTTTACGCATTTTTGTGAAGAGAGAAAATAAAAAAATAATGTAAACGGACATCTATCGAAAATAAACGAAAACTTCATTTTGTTTTGGGTTCAAACCCAATCCATGTGGTTCTAAATGGAGTCGTTTGAGAAAAGTGACGATATATTAAGGTTTATATATATATATATATATATAATATAAGAAGTTTCAGAAGAAGTTAGAATGGAATTATCACTGTAGAATTAATTTCGTTCTATCATTGTGATTTAATAAGAACAGAAACCGGTCAGTCTTTAGAGCTTTAGAGGTTCATATTATAACCAAAAATTGGATCGAATTTAACGATAATGTACGATATTGAGCCTTTTTTCCTTTACATAATGCAAAGTATGAGAGATTTTCCTCATGATAATATAGATAGATATTCTGTAGCATATGACACCATCATGATTGTATTTTTTTTTTTGTAATTGCATGTGAAAACACTCTTATGGACCTCAATAATGGACTGTATTCAAGGAGTTTATTCAACTTTTAATTTGTTATATAAAGTTCATAAAGCTGATGAGAGTGTGACACTGTCAACTCAGCTTCAGCTTCTCTGAGGATTAGTATTTTACACATGGGGCAAGTGATGTAAAGTATTAAAAGTCATAGGAATTCCCATCAAAATATGCGTTTTTGGCCAGACCCCATCCCCAGCAGGTGGCTCCCCGCTCCAGCATAACCCAGCAGGACACCTGAAGCGCACATGACCGTATGGGGTGTTCAGACACCTCACTGATCAGCGGATCCTGTGTCTGCTGGATATTTATTATCCGAGATGCTGCTGTTAATTTGTATACAAACCGAGCCTTTATTCAGGGCGTTAGTTAAACTGTTAACCTTATTTCATTTGTGCTTTAATGGCTTGGCATCACTGAAAGAGAGGCGATAAAATAGAGGCTTGTAGAAAAATAAACTACACAACAACTGCGTCCTGACCTGCTCGAGGAAACACTTTTGTTTCTTTGTGTTTATTAAAGCGAGAGCTTTTTATTAGCCGAGTGAGTGACGGTTCACCTCGGCGTGTCTCTCTTCAGGGCCAGAGACGAGCACAATGAGTGTTTTCCATCAGCGTGGCCTTAACATGCATAAGCAGAACGCAGAGCTTGACTTCAACCTGGACACTTTGATGAAAGGCAATTATGATTTATTAGCTTGTAAAGCATTCATGCAGCAGCACGCCTATATGTTTGATAGAATAAACACGGGCAGGGGGTTCTTCGGGGTGAGGTTGATTCACAAACAAAGCTGGCAAACATTAAATCTGATTGTGCCTGAATTCGCAGGTCCTCGCCGTGTTAAACAGCAGCTTTGATAGAATTAAATAGGCAGTTCTGAAAGCCTCGAGTGAGACGGCGTGCTCAATCTTTTCATCGATACAGCCAGCAGCATGTTGCCGCAAAGCACGACGCACGGACATGCTCTCATACGCGCACAAAAAGTCTAGAGCTAATGATACGAGAATGCCATTTGTCTTTTTCAACTTTTACACTTTTCAGTCTTAAATGTAGGGATTAACGGTAATAATTTGGTTTGAGAAACATCCTGAAATATGTGGGTTGTGGATGTTGATTTCTCTCTCACTGGTTTTGTGTTTCTTTTCTGTCTTTTTAAATAAAATATTTCAGTCAAGGACAGAACACAGAAGGACTCTTATTTGACATGAAAAGATTTGGCATGTTGCCGCAAAGCACGGCACACTCTTGAATTCTTGTGCTAATGATATATGAGAATACCATTTTTGTCATATTTTTCCCTTTTGTTAGAGCTCCACACTCTTTTGAGCCTGTTGTGTTTCTCTTTGCCTTAAAATGAGGCTTTCCATTAATGTTTGGGGTGTAGAAACTTCACTTAGCATTTCGTTAGACTATATAAAGTGGGTTGAAGATGTTGTTGACTTCAACACTGTTCATGTCTGTTCATCCAAGCCAGAGCTGTGCAATTTTTCTTCTCTTTATCATTTTAAATAAAAATATCTTAGTCAAGGACAGAACAGAAGGACTCTGAATGGGATTTAAGCATTGCTTGGTGAAGAATGGCCAATCAGCCAACTCTGTTTATTTTCTGCTCTGTATTTATCTTCCGTATCCAATTCAGAGAATCCATTTGATGCATTTGTGTTTGATACTATTAACAAATACCTAAGAACTTATAGATAAAGGTTTATGAACTGAATATGATGCCTTGCTTTGCTTAACACTTTGTAACCATTCTATTGTTGCTTTCAGTTCATCCATGAGAAAGCCATGGATTTAATGGCTGAAAGGTTGTGTGAGCCACAAATGGAGAAGTTTAAGTGATTGAAGCGTGTGCTTTAGAAGGAAAAACGGACAGATAGACGGACAGAGCTGGTTGCTTTTTACTCACTGACAATCATGTCTTGCTCCACGTCGCAGCTGAGCTGGTGACCTAACGCATGCTTTCGTTGTGCATTGTTCTCTTGCGCACCCAGACAGTATGTGAAGTAACGTAACGTCTGCAAGAAGACACGAGGTCTAGAAAAGGCAGATGGAGGAAGAAATACACCAGTTTAGACAATCTGGAAGCTTGGAGGGGACAGAGTTAGTGGACAGTGTTTTATAGCTGAACGTGCTGTAACTAGAAAGTAGTCGGGACTTCAGCCGTAGCTCCATGTTAACCTTTAACCTGACGTGCACTGGCCGGCCTTTACGGTATACTTTAGAGGATAGGAAATGTTGATGAGATTGAGGGGATTTGCATGGAAGTCTGTGGTTTGTCATTTGCTGGCCTGATTGTAATACAATTATGTGATAGGATCAAACAGAACAGAAAACTACAACAATCAACTCTGCTATAAAAGCATCAGATCTGAACACTGACGGGACTAGTGAATATAAATTGGCGGCGCTTGATAGATCGAACCAAGATGGACATGGGAAAAATTGCTACCTATTTTGTATTTAGTTCATATATTTCATTAAAAAAAAAAAGTTTGGAAGGATGCTATTTCTCAGAATGCCATTACATGTCGAATTTCTTTATTGGAATAAATTCCAATAAATCTGTCATTCCAATTCTTCATTTAAAGCTGAATTCACATGTTAATTAAAAGGGAGCCAATTTCACACAACCTAAATTCTTTTAGCAAACGATTGGGTTTAGAAAAACAAATAATAATAATAATAATAAAAATAAAAATAATTAATAATAATAATTTCTTATCATAATAAAAATGTGAGGACTTTTTTGCATTTGCTAAAACAGCAATAATAATAATAATAATAACAATAATAATATAACAATAATAAAAAGAAAAAATAATAAATAACAATAATTTCTTATTATAATAAAAATGTGAAAGGAATTTTTAGCATTTATTTGCTACAACAGCAAAAAAAAATCACTTTCATGATTTCCATATATTCCCAAAAAAAAAAAAATAGAAAGAGATGGATTATGAAAGCCAGAATAGAGAACAGTGGTCACATCAGTGTTTAACTTTTTTTCCCCCCTAATAATTGTAACAATATTATTATATTAATATAACAATGTATAGTTTTAAATGTACATGAAAAAAATTATTATAATATAAATATTAATATAACAAAGTACAGTGTTTTATATTTACATGAAATAATTGAAAATAATTTAATTAAGGTGGGAATGTGTCATCAGTGTAACTTCATTAGAGTGTACTGTTGAATGTCGACCACTAGAGGCGCTGTGGTTCAGCAGGGGATGCCTTTTAATCCATTGGGAGGGCACAATGTAACAGTATCTGCCCACACACCGTAAGCCTAATTGCCTGATCACATATGCACGCGGCAACGTCAGCCAGTAGTGCTGGGGGAAGGGAACTAATAATAGTCCAAATGCTTTTGCTGTTAGGAGGATTATAGAGCCATATCTACCAGCCATCGGTAAGACCGTGTTGACCCTTGGCTGAACCTGCGCAAACATGTGCTTTGATAAAACTAGGAAGAAGTGTCAGGGTATGAGGGCAAGAGGGTCAACAGGTGAAACTGGGTAGGATGATCAGGTAATATGCAGCAAGTGAGGAAGAATTGAGATATGCATGCTATAACGCTCATTTTTCCATTTCTTTACCACCTTACTGCATGTGCGCTACATGTTAAAGAACGTGTGAACAACATCTAACGTGCAATCTGGACATTATAGCTCAAGTATGTTCACCTCAAACCATATGCTGTGGCATAGCCTATGTGCCGAGAGTTTCTAAAGACATCAACTCAGGCCTCGGCTAAAGCAAAATCCCTTGGTAAAGATGCATGAGATTAATGACCTACAAGCTTTTCAAAGAAGAGAGGTCACAGAGTGGTCACCGAATATCCAGAATGCCTCATCGGGCTTCATGCTGCATGGCACTATCACATGTGTAGGATCAAGAGGGCAGCTAGCGGGCAGTTTAACTTCTGGTCGGGGTCAACAAAAGTGTCAAAAGGATCAGCAGACGAACAGGTGTTCATCTCACTCTTTTTTGAACACTAGAATTTGTTTTTCATTTCTTTGGATGTTCAATGTGTTGAAAAATCGGCTTCCTTTCATTTAATGAAAGTGAATTTGAATTGCCCTGGCCACACCTCACAAATCCATCCATCCAACTAAACATCATTCTATCCATCATTCTAGCCGTCGTTCCATCCATCCATAAATCCACCATTCCATCTATTGTTCTATCCATCAATCATTCCATCCATCATTATATCCGTCATTCAATCCATCGTTCTATCCGTCATTTCATCCATCAAAACATAATTTAATCCATCGTTCCATCCTTAAATCCATCATTCCATCTATTGTTCTATCCATCAATTATGCCATCCATCATTCTATCCGTCATTTCATCCATCGAAACATAATTTAATCCATCGTTCCATCGTTCCATCCTTAAATCCATCATTCCATCTATTGTTCTATCCGTAAATCATTCCATCCATCATTCTATCTGTCATTCAATCCATCGTTCTATCCGTCATTTCATCCATCGAAACATAATTTAATCCATCGTTCCATCGTTCCATCTTTAAATCCATCATTCCATCTATTGTTCTATCCATCAGTCATTCCATCCATCGTTCTTTCCATCATTACATCCATCTAAACATAATTTAATCCATCGTTCCATCCTTAAATCCTTCATTCCATCTATTGTTCTGTCCATCAATCATTCCATCCAACACTCTATCTGTTATTTCATCCATCTAAACATCATTTAATCGATCGTTCCATCATCCATAAATCAATCATTCCATCTATTGTTCTATCCATCAATCATTTCATCCATCATTCTGTCTGTTATTTCATCCATCGCTCCATCCATCATTCCATCCACCCATCAGTCATTCCATCCATCCATTTTTACTCCAATTTTCAAATCTAAATTTCAGCATGTTTGGATACTTAAATTAAAATTCAGGGATTTAAAATGCAAACTTCTGAGAACCTCATTCATGAAACATGAGCTGGAATTTGTGTAAAATTAATGTAAAATTCCAAAATGCATCAATTTATGTGAAAATTTAAATAAGGTATAATTTGGCAAGTTTCGTGAATGAGCCCCTTTGATGAGACTTACAACCTCATTTTCATTTTTCACATTAAATACACCATTTACCCTGACTACAGTCCATGAAATCACCATCATTCATGCTTACATACACAGAACAACGACATACATGGCAGTACACAGAGATGGTTATGGCGGAGAATGTTGGAGCTCAAATTACAGAAGCACTGATATGGTTTCAGTAGGATAGCAAGAAGATCTGATGAACTGACGTATTGGAGTTCATTGTGCACCAGTGCACTGTGCTGATTCTGAGTTTGTTGAAGAACGAGAGCGGAGTGGATTGGGATGCCGCAGGCGAGGGACCAAATCCAGGTCATGCAGATCCTGCGTTTAGTAATCTCTGCCCCAGCAGTGAACCCTCGATCTCATTAAAGAGGATTTCATTCCAATAGTGTAGATGTACAATTGAAGAGATTTGCTTTCGTCTTTTCTCTCCTTTACTCCTCTACTCTATTTTCAGCATTTTTGTTCTTTCACTCTGCTTAAAATCACAGTAAAGTTGATTGCTGTTCTCGGGCTGAGTTTTGTACCTCTAGCTCTGCCCACTATAGGCTAAAAAGCAACATCTGTCCCTTTTATGTACTGGATAGGGCGGCCACATATATATCGTTTTATCATCGATATCGTGATGTGCGTATCCGAGATTAGTCACATTGCAGGATGTGTGATGTCAAGTATAGGGATCGTTAATCCATGCGGACCAGGCCCCACAGTTCCGAAAACACGTGATTCTCTAATTAATTGCAAAGTTTAGCCACTATACAGCTAACGTTTATCATTTGCATGTGTTTTGGGTCCTGTGAGTTTAAACATTCGTGCATTCGGTCTTAAAATGACAGCAGCATGTGTGATGAATGTTAATCAAACAAAAACAAAGAGAAATTCCCTTTTGTAACTTTGCATAGTATAAATTAAATATAATTTTTAGTGTTATTTTACATTTCATTATTCAATTTCTGTACCTGAATACTGTTACTTACCTGAAAAACATAAAGCACTGTTCAATTTTATCTTTGTTCTGTTGGATTCATCTATGCTTGTAATTTGTTATACTTTATATATTATTTTCTGTGCAGATTCACTCACCTACAAAATAACCTCAATCATTATTTCCAAAAAGAGCTATTCAATTCATCAGATTTTTTTTTTCTTCCATATCGCAATATCGCGCAGCCCTACTGCATACACAGATTATATGAATAAAAGCTTTAAATATATTCAAGGTGAGCGTGTAAATACATATTTTGCATACTTTCAAATACATCGATCTATTAATGAACTCTTGGAACACATAGCATCAGCAAGCTCACGTAAGCTCTAAGGGATCACTACACAATCTCATTATCCTCACACTAATGGCCACACCGAGTCCATGATCTCAGTGTTACAGACCTCAGCTTAATTACTGCTTGCAAAACAGTTTGCTCCGGGTTTTATTCAGCTGTTAGTGACTTACAGGTTTTACAGAAACGGAAATTAATTTCCTGAGTGAGTTTGGGAGAGCTGCTGTCATCGTGGAGGTCAACAAAAACCCTCATACACATGTAAACACTACAGGTCCGGGGTCATTCTTATAGCATGAATGCAGTTTACACCAATGAGAGGGACTGAAACGGTGTGAATGCTTTAAATATCCTTCAAGTTCCGACCAGACACATCCAGGGTTTTAAAGGTTGTGAAACACTGTTTGCAACCTGTTTTGGAATGTGTGTGTGTGTGTGTGTGTGTGTGCGCACACGGTCATTTAAAAGTTTGGTGTTTTTGAAAGAAGTCTCTTCTGTTCACCAAGGCTACATTTACTTGATTAAAATACAGGGGGAAAAAAAACAATATTTTGGAATATTAAAAAAAAACATTTTTTAAAATGTAATTTACATGATCCTTCAGATCATTGTAATCTGCTGGTTTACTGCTCTAAAAACATTTCTTGTTATTATCAATGTTAAAAACAGATGTGCCGCTTAATATTTTAGCAAGAACTGCAATTCATTGGAGCATGTTATTTTTATTTTTCCTTTATTCACCTATGAAATAACATTCCTTTTTAACTATCTCTTAAATTTTCAACCAATGGTTGTTAGTGGTGTTTCAAACCCTTTTTAAAGTTCAATCAATTCCCAATGGATAAAAGTCCCACCCTATTTTTTTTTTTTTATTGAATATTCTATTTCACTCCAAATTATAATCACAGAAATAAAACAGGCTGGAAATATTGCTTCATATTGCCTCAAGCAGGTATTGTAGACACATCATTAAAATCCCTCTGGCTACTGTATGTCCATGAGTCTAGAGCACTTGTAGCACAGCTAAAATCCTTTTTTTCTTGCGTACGGCGATATACATATACAGAAAAAAGTGTCAAAAGTGTCTTATAGAGCAGACAAGTGTTAAGTGCTCTGCTCGATGGCTGTGGTTCCTAGAAGAGGGATCTGAACCTCAAATCATCCCATGTTCTAGACCTCTAAACATTAAGAGTGAGAAAACGTGTGAATGTGCATTTCCGAGCGCTTACGATGTGTTGATGCGTTTGTGCGTATGTATAGAGGCATTTTCAACTGTCTCCTCCTTTATGGTCCCCAGGGTGGGACAATGCAGCAGGTGACAGGTAAAAACCCGGTCAGGATGAAATGCATTTTTCATAGGCATGATTTTCTCTGTTTATGAGTAGAGCTTGATCTCGACCCATCGTCGACCCCAGAATACACTCTGCATTAAAGCAGCACTGTATCAATTAAACATGCAGGACAAGGACATGCAGAGTTCAGTGCACTTTTTAACCTGAGGTCAGCAGCAGTTTAACATGAGTTCAGCGCACTTTTCAACACGCTTCATTGATCGTCGCTTATCAAGAAGCCATAAGGAGAAGCCTTGCTGTGGCATTCCATTTGTGTCAGTGTTGCTGAATAGACAATCCCTGATTAGTGGTGCTTACTAAGGCATGCACAGAACCCAAAAATGAGAAAAAACTTTGTCACTTAACTCATACAATATATGGTACAGACATGAATGACACCTCAAACCATGTAGAAGGTTGTGTTATTATATTTCTAAGTGATTATGTGACATTATACTTAAATCCTTTCTAATATGCTGATTTGATGCTCAAGAAATATTTATTATTATTATTATTATTATTATCATCATGTGGAAACCGTTGTGCAAACATTTGTTTAAAAAAAAATGTATCATGGTTTCCACAACGATTTATGAGCAAGCGCAAAGTTTCTCAAGGGGAATACAAACGTTTTGTGAGCAACCGCAAAGTTCTCGGAGAACGCGAAACATTTTGCCAACGTTTTGTGAGCGAACGCAGTTTCTCGGGAGAAAACAAACATTTTGTGAGTGAACGCAAAGTTTCTTGGGGGAACAGAAACGTTTCTCAGTGGAAAGCGAAACATTTTGCGCACGTTTTGCTAGCGAATGCAAAGCTTCTTGGGGGAACGTAAACGTTTTGCTAGCGAATGCAAAGCTTCTTGGGGGAATGCAAACATTTTGTTAGCGAACGCAAAGTTTCTCGGGGAACGTGAAACATTTTGCGCACGTTTTGCTAGCGAATGCAAAGCTTCTTGGGGGAACGTAAACGTTTTGCTAGCGAACGCAAAGTTTCTTGGGGGAATGCAAACATTTTGTTAGCGAACGCAAAGTTTCTCGGGGGAATGCAAACATTTTGTTAGCGAACGCAAAGTTTCTCGGGGAACGTGAAACATTTTGCCAACATTTTGTTAGCGAATGCAAAGTTCTTGGGGAACGTGAAACATTTTGCCAAAGTTTTGTGAGCGAACGCAAAGCTTCTTGGGGGAATGCAAACGTTTTGTTAGCGAACGCAAAGTTCTTGGGGAACGTGAAACATTTTGCCAAAGTTTTGTGAGCGAACGCAAAGCTTCTTGGGGGAATGCAAACGTTTTGTTAGCGAACGCAAAGTTCTTGGGGAACGTGAAACATTTTGCCAAAGTTTTGTTAGCGAACGCAAAGTTTCTCGGGGAACGCGAAACATTTTGCCAACGTTTTGTTAGCGAACGCAAAGTTTCTCGGGGAACGCGAAACATTTTTCCAACGTTTTGTGAGCGAACGCAAAGCTTCTTGGGGAACGCAAAACATTTTGCCAACGTTTTGTGAGCGAACGCAAAGCTTCTTGGGGGAACACAAACGTTTCTCAGTGTAACGCGAAACATTTTGTGCACGTTTTGTTAGCGAAGACAAAGTTTCTCGGGGAACGCAAAACATTTTGCCAACGTTTTGTGAGCGAACGCAAAGTTCTTGGGGAACGTGAAACATTTTGCCAACGTTTTGTGAGCGAACGCAAAGTTCTTGGGGGAACACAAACGTTTCTCAGTGTAACGCAAAATATTTTGCGCACGTTTTGTGAGCGAATGCAAAGCTTCTTGGGGAACGCGAAACATTTTGCCAACGTTTTGTTAGCGAACGCAAAGTTCTTGGGGAACGCAAAACATTTTGCCAACGTTTTGTGAGCGAACGCAAAGCTTCTTGGGGGAACACAAACGTTTCTCAGTGTAACGCAAAATATTTTGCGCACGTTTTGTGAGCGAATGCAAAGTTTCTTGGGAACACAAACATTTTGCGAGCAAACGCAAAGTTTCTCGGGAACGCAAACGTTTTGCCAGCGAACGCAAAGTTTCTCTGGGGGAAAGCAAATGTTTTGTGAACATTTTGCAAGCAAACGCAAAGATTCTTGGAGGAACGCAATATCATTGACTTATTTTTCATCCCAATGGTTACTCTGAATAGTATAAATATTATACAATAATGTTTTTACTGTACTTTCGATCAAATAAATGCAGTCTTGGTGAATCTTAATGATCTTAATGAATTTAAACTGCTACTGTATAGCATTGGCAATTTGCTTCTGCGTTGAAAAGTGATGTGGATCTATTTAAAAATTTCACTGTCGTTTCACAGGTGAAAGTATGGTTTCAAAACCGCCGCACTAAACAGAAGAAGGACCAGACCAAGGACACTGACAAGCGCTCGTCGTCCACCTCCGAATCCCTCGCCACGTGCAACATCCTGCGTCTCCTGGAGCAGGGCCGTCTTCTGTCTGTGCCTGCGCCTCCGCCCAACCCGCTGCTGGCTCACCCGCACCCCGGCAACGGCTCTCTACTGGGCAGCCCATCCGTATCCACTTCCTCTGGGGTGAGTAGCACCACCACGGCTCCCGGGTCAGGTGGGGGCGGGACGTTCGGACTGTCGCTGTCTTCTTTAGGTGGCACTCCACCCTCACCACGCCTGGGAGTGCCACCGCCCTCCCTTTGCTTTACCATGCCTCTCCTAGGCGGCACCCATCACGAACTGCCATCGGGATACGGGTGCGGATCCTCAGCGTTCGAGCCCTACATGAGGATAGAGCGGAAGGACGGGGAGTTAGGTGGGAAGAAGACAGTTTCTTAAAAGCGTTCCCTACCTAATGGTACCTCCCCCCCCTTCTACCTGTCTCAGGGGTCTCACCTGTGCCGTGAACAGCCAGTTGGATGGAGCGGAGGTTCGCAAACTAATAGAAAGAGATTGACATAGTCTTCGCTTTTGGATCCTTGTCTCACTGGCCTCTCTAGCGCTAGTGCCTACAACCAAATTTAGGCCAGTCGGACTCCATCATTTGGTAAGGAGGAGCGTTTGGGACGAAGCCTGTAATTAAGCATCGCTGTGTTCGGTGAATTTTGTCGTCCGCAGGTTTTCTTCCATTTTTGAATTACATGTGTGGTGAAGAAAGCCTCAGACTTAAGGCCTGTTCACACTAAGAACGGAAACTATTGCGATAACTATATTAGCGTCTACACCAACTCACGATAACATTCTGTTTATAAGACACGCGGTGCAGTTTTGTCATCTGCCACTTTAAATGCTCGTGCTTCTTTAACGCAGGGTGGATTTCGATTGGTTTTTTTTAGATAAAAATCATGTTGAAAGTGATTCCAACAATATCGTTCCTGTGCCGATATCATTATAGTTGTCATCCTTGGTGTGAACTGGCCTTTATTCTTTGTGAATGATGGAAAACGCTGTAAATGTTACTGTAACTAAAGCAAAATTATTTTGCAAGTTTGTTTCCAAATGGGTGTAAAAAAAACAAGAAGAAATGGACGAAAAAAGATGATTGATCAACAGTGTGGTACGTTTTTATGCTGCTCTAAATTAATTGACTAGGGGAGCTTCTTGTCGATATAAATGTGTGTCTGTATGAAAGTATAAGAATGAGAGAATTATCTGAGTGTACGTACAGTAACAGTAACAAGGCACTGACAAATTTTGTGGCATTTAATTCGCATTGGACCTTGGTGATGGTAATAATGAGAGTTCAATGGACAGAATGATTATTCATATAGCAATGGTGTGGAAAATTATACAGGTCTTTAGCAAAATGCAAAATAAAAATACTCTTCACATGCGCTACTCATCAAGGATAAGCTGTCACAATGCACACCCCTTTAAAATATTTCCTCTTCTCTTCGTAATGCATGAAATTCTCACTTGAAAGCCCTAATCCATTGGCTCAACATCCTTATACGCCCCTATAACATGCTTCCTCTTGTTGCTTCAAAATGTATTGAACAGAAAGGGCTAAATATTGACTTCCAAGACAGACTGCCAGTCACTTTGAGCCTTTCAGCACCCGGGGCAAGTTGCACCAACTGTGCATAAGTTACAATTTAGCCCAGTTTTTGCCATAAAGAGGCACTAAGTTACAACTTATGCACTACTAAATATTTTTACATTGCACCATTAAACTTAGTTGAAGCGTAACTCTATGTATAAACTAAATATTTACGGAAGCCTCCAATCAAGATTAACGGTTGGAATAAAATGGCAGACAGACTGAACTGCATCAAAAAGCTCTAGTTTTACATTATGCGAATAACCATATTTTATTACTGGCTCTTCGACATGAACACACACCTCTGTGTGTATGTCAAATGATATCAGTCATAATAAAAGCCATTTTGTATCAGTATTTATTTATTGATCCTTATTTCAAATACAGTTCACTATAATGACTAAAGTAGTATCGTATTTAATGGAAACTTCATATTATGTGACTACATTTTACTTCATGGAGAGTTTACAACCTACAAGCTACGTTCTGCCTTAAGAACAAATGGTGCAACCGAATAAAGTACAGAGTTAGTTACAAACTAGCTAGTAGTTACTAGCCTCTAGTGTGGACTTTACGTTCCAATTTAAGTAAGAACTTATGAATGGCTGGTGCAAAACTACCCTGGAGATCTTAAACATTGTTTAATTATTAACTGGGATCAGTCTCAGAGTATGTGCGCATCATTCAGTTTACATGCACATTGCGGTACTATAGGTTTGGAAACTGTGTCAAAGTATTAGTTATGGATGCTAAGCGTCTTCTCATTGAGTCATTGGGTCAGTTTGGCGCGTGTGCTCATGCTTTATATGACTGCAGAATTACAACCTACAATTAATAAGCATTCTTTTATTACCATAAATCTGTGAAGCCCCTAAAGGGACATGATGATGGAAACATATGAGATGGGGGAAAAAACAAAACAATGCTTTTGCGTTCCCTCGCAAAACGAGTGTGTTCCCTCAAGAAACTTTGCGTTCTCTCGCAAAAGGTTTGCGTTCTGCTGAGAAACTTTGCGTTCGCTCGCAAAAATGTTTCCATTCCCACTCAAAGAACTCAAAAGGGGAACACAAACATTTTGCAAGCGAACGCAAAGTTTTTGCGAGGGAACGCAAAGTTTCTTGGGGGAACACACTCGTTTTGCGAGCGAATGCAAAGTTTCTTGGGGAACACAAACCTTTTTGAATAGAAAGTTTCTCGGGGGAATGCAATAGCATTTCCTTCTTCTTACTTTTTTCCTCCCAACTAATTTTTTTTCGACCATCATGTCTCTTTAGGGGCTTCGTATGAATCTGGGGCCGAATTCACAAAACATCTTAAGGCTAAAAGTAGCTCTAACTTGCCGATTTACGAGAAACTCATACAAATAATGGGTGTGTCAGTCCTAATTTTAGGACTCCTAAATTTTTGCTCTAAGACTATTTCACAAAGGATTTTAGCGCTAAAACTAGCTCCTAAATCTGTGCAAAGTTAGAAGTCAAGACGACTCCTAAGTTACCTAAGACCAAATCGCAAACAATCCTAATGGCCGTTGCTGCCAATCCACCCAAAAACACTGTACACCATTGAGGCAATAGCGATAGAGCCTTGGGTGCTGAAACTTTTGATTACTTGTGGCAGTTCACGAGTCGTGGCCTAATGGTGAGGGAGTTGGGCTTTTAACCTGAAGGTTGCTGGTTCGATTCCCTCGCCAACAGGAATTGAAAAGTGGGGAAGTGGAGATAAATAGCACTCTCTCCACCTTCGATACCAGGACTAAGGTGCCCTTGAGCAAGGCACCTAACCCCTAATTGCCTCACTTGTAAGTCGCTTTGGATAAAAGCGTCTGCTAAATGACTAAATGTAATTGTATTTAGCGTGCTGTTTAAGGGGATGGTTCTGAGCTTGGAATTTAGCCCAAACCCAGAGTTCTCCCCCGTATCCCCAGTCGAGAGTGAGGAACGGGGTGGCGGAGGGATGCCGAAAACTATCAAGGTAACTATAGGCTCGTCGGCTCTCTTACGTCTATCTCGAGCTGATTAGATAGACCACTTGAATGCGCTCCTCAAAATTTGTTTATAAAACATCATTTATCGCTTGAATTCTGCATTCTCTCGACATGTAAGAGGCTGACAATTAGCTGAACATCTATACTAGTTAAATTAGTGACACTTAGCCTACATTTATAAAACCGTTATTTGAATATGGCAACGTGATACCTCATTATACAATACTTCAACAAATAAATCGCCCCCTTCAGCCAATCACTGTGAGCATAGCTAAGCGTATTGACATCATCCATAGGTCAACTCCGCACTTACTCTTATCTTAAGACTTCTCTCTATTCCTTAGTAAAAGTTTCTCAGCAGCTTTGTGAATAGGTTTCAAGAGAAAACTCTTAGCTAAGAACTCTTACTGCTATTTAGGAGAACTTTTAGTGGTAAGATAAAATTCTTTGTGAATTCGGCCCCTGATGCACTTTGTTAATTGACGTGTCTTCACTTAAAACCTACCATGCATATTGGTAACAACAGCTTGCATTGGTTTGTAAAAATTCTCCAAACATTGCCATCTACTGCAACAAAACTTCTAAACTGACTCAATGAAATCACACACCAAAGCTAGGTGAATGCATGCAATATTTTCATATTTTAAAGATCATTCTGCAGGCTGTCTGGTAAAGGCCTATTGAACATGTTGCATGAACAAGTCAAAAAAAAAAATCCTATGCACCTCTTCACATCGGGAAGAAATTTGGCAGACAACTGTTTTTAAATCCTGTAGATTGTTTCCTGTGTGGCAAAAAAACCCAACATCAAATAAGATTTTGTTGACAGAATAGATGCATCTGTGCTGAGTGAAATCGTTACTGTCCGGTTGAGTTGAAATTTGTCTTGTCAGATGTTTTATTTTGCATTAAGCGAGCTAGGGTTGTATTTTGCATTAAAGCATTTGAAGTGCTTTTTAGCTTTGCTCTAGGGTAAACAGACCTTTCGTCGGCACTTGTTTGTTTTGCTCTTAAGGAGCGTTCACGGTGACGGCGATTTCAACTGCTGTAAGTTGCTGAGTCTTTGTGTTTAAAGTTTGAACTCAATTTAACGTTGTTGCTCAACAGTTGCTGCCACTTACGGTATGTCACCCCTAAATCTCTAACTCTCACAAAAAATTAATGACCTTTGGTGACTTTGACCTTTGAAATCGCTGTCAGAGTGAACTCCCCTTTAACGTGAACAGGTCTTTAGTGGCATTTCTCAGTGAGTCGATCAACTACAACACTGTACTTTCATCGCTATCCTCTGACAGTATCATGTGTTGGATGTTTTTAAGGAATAATTAAGCCCAAAATGAGAAGTGTGTCATTTACTCACCATTGTGTAATTCCGAACCCGTACTGACTTCCATGGAATGGCGGATCTTCTATGGAACAAATGAGAAACGTTAAAGAATGTGCAAGCAATGACTGATGCGCTATATTCTAAAACGTTGGATGTTTGGATGAGTATTAGACTAAACTTTTAAGTTGCTTTTTGAAGCTTGAAAGTGCCAGTCTCCATTTACTGTACTTGCTTGAAAAACAGTTTTCAACATTGATAATAATAAGGACCATTATAAATATCTGAGCACCAATAATAACTGCGCAGCAAATCGGCATATTTGAATAATTTCTGAAGGATCATGTGACACTGGAGTAATGATGCTTTACATCACAGGAATATTTTACATTTAAAAATATTTAAGTTGAAAAACAGTTCTTTCGAATTGTACCAATATTTTTACTGTACTTTTGATCAAATAAATGCAGCCTCGGTGAGCATGAGACTTCTTTAAAAAAAAAAAAAAAAATTTTTTTTTTAATTATTCTAAACTTTTAGTGTAAATTAAATGCTCCAAGAGCAAGAAAGTCATACAGGTTTGAAACGACATGAGGGTGAGTGAATGATGACAGAATTTTCATTGTTTGGTGAACTATCAAGCTGTCGGGCTGTATCTGATTTCATGTCACTTTACTGAATTGCTCTGCCACTGCTTTCTGAAGAAGACAGAGAAAGACACGGACATGATTTTAGCTTCTTATAAAACTTGATTGCAAATGGATCTTAACTTGTGTATAAAGTCTCAAGGCGGTGGTGGTGTTGTTGTCGAACACGGTTATTTTCTATAAGCATCATGTATAATTCACTGCAGCATCATTCAGCCTGAACCGCTGAGACAGACACTGGCTCACTAACATTAGTGCATGCAGTCCGAGCTTACAAGACCTTAACACGACCGTATACATCCCATATTTTCTATTCTCTCGTTTTCAGTGACATCTCTCAATGTTTCCTTAAAAGATGATGACGTGTTAGTCATTTTGTTAACACTTATGGAGGGGATACAACAAAATGAAGCATCTCATAGACCTGTACGTTTAAAAAAGCAGCAGATTCTTTGTAAACGGCTTTAAAGAGAGTACTAAAGATCCTTACCATCACTATAAAAAATATTTTCAACCCTTTAATCGTGGAACATATGCCTCAAAAATGTGTTCACAGTATGGCGAACAAGCAAAGGCAGTATATATAAATAACATTGCCACAGATATGATTGTAAAATGTGGTTTGAGTTTGCTGTGATCATGTGGAAAGATTTTTTTTTTTTTTTTTAATATTTTATCTCACTTCCACATTTCCTTCCATTGTTAAAGGGTCAGTGCTCTTGTTCTGGCACAAAGATTATGTGTAAGTAAGCCATAAGCTTTTTGGCAGTACAGCATTTGTGTGACCGTGTCAAAAAATAATGATGATGATAATAATAATAATAAAATTACATAATGGCACCAGCTTCTCACAAATAAAGAAAACACTTAAACAGTATGTAAATATATATGTCTTTGCACAGTATTTTCATGTTGTATTATGTGATCTTACAGAAAAAAAATGAATGGAAAAAAATATAAATGCTTTACAATTCTTTGTCTCATTAACTATTTGCACTTATTTAAAGAAGTTTGTGTTCTGTGGCAAAAGAGCCTTTCTCATGGTTTGGCTAAAGAGCCAAGATATTGTACAATATGTACATGTGTTTTTATTCATATGCATATAAATATATGTCTATGTAATTTGCCTACTTGTGTCTTTCTTGTGACTCTCTCATTCGCTTAAACATGCATATACATACACACACATTTATTTATATATATAACATATATAACAAAGAATATTTAAATAATTTTTAGGCACCAAATGAAATAAATTAATGTCATTAAACTTTAATGTTTTAATGGCTATAGCTATTTCAATATCTCCAAATGAGCAAGTAATCATTTATATTTGGTCCATGAAACTTATAACCGTATCAATAAAAGCCTTTTCAGGTTTCAAAATAGCATTATGCCACTGTTTTTGATATTTATTATATGAGTTTAGGCTGATCAGGAATAAACTTGTTCTCTCTCTCAAAACCGCCAGCTCTTTTCTCGAGATGAGGAGGCGGCACGGTTATTTTTCAGGAAATGGTGGACAAGCGGACACAATATGTTTAACCACATGTTTAGTCCCCTCGATCTCCTCCCTGTGCTGCTCTCCCTTTCAGAGTCTCGCCTGGACAATCACCTCCAGGGTGCCAATTAAAATGATTGGCGGCTTTTCTTCATGGGAGTGGAAGGATGGAGGGAATGGGGACTGGATGGGTGGCCTGGTGGTTTTAGTATATGTAAAAAATAAAAATGATGAGGCGAGGAACTCAAGTGATAGCAACAGTTTTCATTAAGGCAGTCGTTCTCAACGGGTTTCATTTCAGGAACCAGATTTCATATTGGATATCAAGTGGCGACCCAACACAGGATAGAATTGTTTGAAATACACACCTAAAGAAAACAGACCTGTGGTCCATTTTTGGTCATAACCCACCGTTTGAGAAACACCGCATTAAGTCCCATTCATCTGGAGTGATGGCAATGCAATCCCTAAATTAGATAACATTAACAAATGGACAAAATGTTTTGTATAAATGTTGTAGGGTTGAAATTTAAAGAAAAATACATATTATATTGTTATTCATGAAACTGTTCTCCCCAAAATAAAAATTCTGTCATTATTTTCTCACCCCAAATTATTTTTGGTAACACTTTATTTTACAGTGTCCTTGTTACACGTTACATGTACTTATAGTAACAGTAATTTATACATAATTACATGCAACTAACCTAAACCCTAACCCTATAGTAAGTAGGTTGTTAATATTACTTAGTACTTAAATGTATAATTACACAGTAAAAACGACACCTTAAAATAAAGGATTACACTTTATTTGGTAACACTTTATTTTACAGTGTCATTGTTACATATGTTACATGTAGTTACTATAGTAATAACTATAAAAACATGCATAATTACATGTAATTAACCCTAAAGCAAACCAAACCCTAATCCTAAAACTACAATTAGTACATATAGTTACTTAATATTACTCAGTACTTAAATATATAATTACAGTGTAACAAATACACCTTAAAATAAAGTGTAACCCTTTATTTTAAGTTTTCTTTGTTACACTGTAATTATACATTTAAGTACTGAGTAATATTAAGTAGCTATAGGATTAGAGTTAGGTTTGGTTTAGGGTTAGTTGCATTTAATTATACATAATTAATATAGTTATTGCTATAGTAACTGCATGTAATGCATGTAACAATGACACTGTAAAATAAAGTGATACCAAGCTTCTTCAAGCTGCTCTTTTCCAAACAACATTTCAGTTGCACTTTATTTTACAGTACGTGCACTTTCAATGTACTTACAGTGTACTTACCCACAAAAGTACTGAGTAGTGTAACTACGTAGGTTAAGATTTAGGGGTAGGTTCAGGGTTAGTACCTAGTTATTACCCAGTTAGTGTCACTACTACAATAAGGACATAGTATGTTCATGAGAAACAGGACAGTAAAATAAAGTGCTACCAACGTTTGAAAGTGAGTGTGCCTGCAACGCTCCAAAAAAGACCGTAAATATGATAAAAACATCATAAGTTCTGTTAAATTAACTCTTCTATAGAACCTCTGTCAGGCGCTTCATATATAGAACATTTAAGGGGTTCCATTATGGGATCATTTTACGGATTTAGTTTTAATTCAATTAATTTCTTTTGAATTTATTTTTGTGAGGTTCAATTTTAAAAACACTTTATCACTAGAAAAAAAAATGAAGTAAAATGTTAAGTATTATGCAATCATTTAAGATTTTTCTCCTTATATGGAACCTTTTTGGCATAAAGGGTTAAAGAACACTAGAGTAATCTCAATAAACCTTTCTATGATAGCAATTATGAGGTCATTTTTACTTTGTGCTTACTTTACAGTATTTTACTGTACATAAGGTGGCTTACAGTTAACCATATATATACATTTCATCTACATTACATTAATGAAAATTAGACTTTTTTTGTGTGAGAAACAATCTATTTCACGCTGAAATTATTCCATTAAAACCTGCTGCTTCAGCTCTCAAATCTCATTCTCACCTCGCCATATTCAAACCGACATGCCGTGTTCGTTCACAACACAATCTTTCTACTAAAAATCTAGTTTAAAATTACATGAAGGTGAGTAATAATGACAGAATCTTCTATTTATTTATTTTTTATTTTTTGAGTGAACTTTACCTTTAAGAAAATGGCATAATACTACAAGACTTGAGAAAAATGAAAGAGAATATAAAAACTTTTTATTCATCCACACTCAATAGAACAGCTCGACAACAATTCAAACAGCACCTTGGCGAGAAAAAAAAGGGCCCCATTTAAGCATCTCTGTCCATCAACAACTGCAATATTTTCATTTTCAGTGTAAAAGCCGTTTTGGCCTTCACGCCTTTAACCACGCATCACTGTACCGCTGCCGCCCTCCCTTTTCCTTTCTGATTCTTTTCTCTAGCGCTCGCTCTCTCTCTCTCTCTCTCTCTCTCTGCCCCCCTTTCTCTACCCGTCTGCACTCCCTAGACCCTGTTCAGTGACCCTGCAGGAGGTTTCATCACTAATTAGGGTCGCTAATTGGGGGGCAACGGGGCCGGGGTCCTCTCCACACCTGCACCAGTCATGTGACCCATCGAGAGGTGCGCGGGGTCAAAGGTCATGGGGAGGGGGGGTCAGCTGTGAAGGTTCAGGATTAGCGAGAGAGGAGGGAGCGCTATAAGGGTTAATTACAGGAAGACCCCTGGCCCGGCCGGCTCAGCAGAGCCCCCTAGCATGAGCCGATTTTTTCAGCTCAGGAAAGATGAAGGCTGCTTGTTTTGACAGACTTCACGCAAGCGCCTGACCCCGCCATGAAAGAACGATACTGCATTCCACAGAAAGAGAGGCATGAAACGAAGGAGAGAATGGTCAGACGACACCTCAAACAAACCCCTAACCCTAAATATTAAACTTCAGGATGTGAATTGTCCTGCATCGTTTGTGCTTCGTGAATGAAATCTCAAATTGTGTGCTTTGCTGGGAAAAGGTTTGCTGTAGCATTTCTAAGCAATACGGTCTTCATGGTGGATAATAAAATGAGCAAAGAGGGATGTGAATTCTATCTAGAGACCAAAATATTTAGTAAAACAGCATTTGAAACACCCTAGAAGCTTCGTAGTGATGAACTAAAAAACATCTAGAAACCTTATAAACTGCATACCATAACTAGGGCTATAGGCGATAAACTATATCATATCGAGATTGCAATAAATTTGATGCCAATAACGATAAGCTCTGGATATTTTTACCCAATATGGACCAGTTTATCATAAAGCAGAAATAAACGCAAGCTAAGGAAATTGTTGGAAAAAAAGGTAACACAATGTCACTTCTATGGAAGTGGTTTGGGTTTCTTAAGACTGGTTCAGACTGACAGACCAAATGCGATTTTTATGCATATCCGATTAGATTTAGCAAGTGTGACAAAAAAATCACATTAAAAATGAGATTTTTGCAAATCCGTTTTTGAGCTACTTACCTACTTATGATGTAGTTTCTGTGTGCACGTGATCTGCACGTGATGTACAAGCTACTGCCTGTGTGCGTTTTACTGCGGCGCATTAGTTTAGAACGGCCATTGACTTGCGTCAAAAATTGAGCATCCAGATGGTTTAATCAAATCTTGTGGAGCGCTCTCAGAGTATGTACTTATTTGTCATTTTATACGGAGCCCAGCACATCACATGCAAGAAATAAAAATTTAATTGTGCGCACGATTTACTATTTCATTCCCTCGATTTATAAATCATGCGCACGTTTTAGTAAATCAAGGGAACGAAATAGTAAGTCGTGCTCACGATTTAGCCTACTATTTTTTTCCTGCATGTCTTGTGTGCGGCTCCGTAATTTTAACTGTTGGAAACGGAGCGTAAAAGTGGACTTCAAAGATTTCTTATCATGTTGCGCCCTCTATAGGCCATGACCTGTCTACTTCAAGCTTATAGTCGATTAGTCTGTGCGACATTATGGAGACTAATCGACTTTACAGTGGACATTTGATAATTTTAGATCAGATTCCAATCAAAACACAAATAATCGGATTTGGACAGACAGTGTGAACGTAGCCTTAAAAGTGTCAAAGTGTAGAAAAAAAAAGTAAGCTCTTGAGATGTGTTTAACAATGAGCGCCATGTTTTCAGAATGGCGTGTCATGCACGAGGTCAAACATGTCCGCCTGGTGCATTTTTACATAGAAAAACAATGGAAAAGTAGCGTAGTGAAATGCAAAACCGCAAAATATATCATCGATCAGTTCCAACCAAGGCAGGAAATCAACTGAAAATGTTCCATCCCAGTGACCACACCATATGAAGCAGCATAATGACTAGTTTACAATGTTTACATTTGTACTTTGTACTCAAATTTCTACCTCCAGATAATTTCACAGATGTAAAGCCAGTGCACAGTTATATATATAAGCTTTATTTTATACAAAAGTAAGCATTTTTGTGTGTATACACGTCTGGTTGGATTGGGTTGAAAGGTTTGGTCCACGGTGAGATGAGCACCACTCCAAATCTAAAGCCCTTTCAAAGAGAACGAGAATGAGAAACAAACGTTGGAGTTTGAGAACAGACAGCTGCTCTTTCAACAACACAGATACTTCCTGAGAGCTGAAGAGAGAATGACGGCATTAAAATGAAGAGCACCTGGTGAAAAGACCGGGAGCGTCATTGTTTGTTCTGCAACACTAGAGAAACCAAAGCAGTTTCCTGATATTGGTGGCTCAATGGAGACAAAGAATATGTTTTTGGTGGCCCTTAACAAAGTAGTTTGCACTTTAATGAGTCTTTAACTAGTACAATAAAAGCTTTGTTGAACTGTGTGAAGCAACTACTAAAATGATACTGAAATGTATACATGAAATCCTATTATTCGCAACTGTTCGGTGAACTTTGTCTCAGATATTTCTCCTAACACTTGGAAAGAAAAAGAAAAACTCACAAAATGTTGACATATGTGTAAAAATGTATCTGAGAGGTCTAATTAAATTGGAATAAGTCTTTTTCGGTACATCCATATAATATTTAGCCTGGTAAACCATCCTTTCAGTTAGTGTCTTTAACCTTTCAGATTTCTTATGGAGTACTTTCTATTAGCCTATTCTATTTCTCCCATTGAGTCCACATTACTGCAACGATTATTTAATTTTTAGTATAAAAAGAGATTGTTCTTGGCTTTCGGCAAATGGTAAAATCAATGTGATGAATGAAATTTTGATTGTCACTTTTTCTTTGAGAACAAATCAATTCCTCACCTAAACCCATCCCATTTTTATGACCTAATGACCCCAATTTTCACATGTAGTCCTACTATAAAAGCCAAGGACGCGTTTTCTCCATCTGCGTGATCAAGACTCCTCCACAGAGACCATGAATTTGCTTTGTGTCCTCTAACATTTGTTCAAAATCAATTAAACCTTGCATCCCTGTATTCTTTCAAGCTTCTTTTACACAGTGCAGTATGATGCACTACTGAACCGGCGGCCCTCACACAACATTACTTCAAAAGCTTTTTTACCTGTCCGGGCGTTGATTTCATAGTGCAGTCTTGGCTTTACCATAAATATACAAACTCTATGTTTCAACAGTTCACTGTGATCAATGCTACTATGAACTAATATGAATCATTACAAACAGATCAAAGAGTTTTCTGTTGACTTCTGAAAGAACATCCATTTATCTTTCCAACATCCATTTCAGCTAAACTTTCTAGCATGTTTGCATGAAAGTTGATGTCTTAATGTTAATCATGCAGTTGGTTTCTTAAACTTAACATGTTTCCATTAGATAGATAGAACGAACGATAGATAGAACGAACGATAGATAAAACTATAGAACGATAGATAGAACGATGGATAGATAGATTGATAGATAGATAGAATGATAGAGAGACGATAGAATGAACGATAAATAGAATGAACGATAGATAGAACAAACAATAGAATTATAGAACGATAGATAGAACGATGGATAGATTGAACGATAGAACGATGATAGAATGATGGAGAGAACGAACGATAAACAGAACGATAGAATGATAGATAGAACAAATGATAGATAGAATGATAGAACGATGGACAGACAGATTGTACAATAGAATGATAGAACGATGATAGAACGATGATAGAGCGATGGATAGAACGATGGATTGATGGATAGAACAATAGATAGAAAGATAGATAGAACAATAGATAGAACGATGGAAAGAATGATGAATATATAGAACGAAAGAGAGAACGATAGATAGTATGGTAGAACGAACGATGGGTAGATAGATAGATAGATAGATAGATAGATAGATAGATAGATAGATAGATAGATAGATAGATAGACAAATGGATGGATAGATAGATAGATAGATAGATAGATAGATAGATAGATAGATAGATAGAACGATGGATAGATAGAACAATAGATAGAAAGAACGAAAGATAGAATGATAGAATGATAGATATAATGACTGAACAAGATATAGAATGAAAGAACGATGGTAGAACGATGGATAGATAGATAGATAGAACGATAGACAGAATGATAAAGCGATAGATAGAATGACAGAACAATAGATAGAACGATGGGTAGATAGATAGATAGATAGATAGATAGATAGATAGATAGATAGATAGATAGATAGATAGATAGATAGATAGATAGATAGATAGATAGATAGATAGATAGATAGATAGATAGATAAATAGATTGATAGATAGATGGACGGACGGATGGACAAACAGACAGACAGACAGACAGACAGATAGATAGATAGATAGATAGATAGATAGATAGATAGATAGATAGATAGATAGATAGATAGATAGATAGATAGATAGATAGATAGATAGACAAATGGATGGATAGATAGATAGATAGATAGATAGATAGATAGATAGATAGATAGATAGATAGATAGATAGATAGAACGATGGATAGATAGAACAATAGATAGAAAGAACGAAAGATAGAATGATAGAATGATAGATATAAAGACTGAACAAGATATAGAATGAAAGAACGATGGTAGAACGATGGATAGATAGATAGATAGAACGATAGACAGAATGATAAAGCGATAGATAGAATGACAGAACAATAGATAGAACGATGGATAGATAGAACAATAGATAGACAGATAGAACGATAGACAGAATGATGGAGTGATAGATAAAATGACAGAACGATAGAACGATGATAGAACGATGGATAGATAGAACGATAGAGAGAATGATAGAGTGATAGATAAAATGACAGAACGATAGAACGATGATAGAACGATGGATAAATAGAACGATAGAGAGAATGATAGAGTGATAGATAAAATGACAGAACGATAGAACGATGGATAGATAGAACGATAGAGAGAATGATAGAGTGATAGATAAAATGACAGAACGATAGAACGATGATAGAACGATGGATAGATAGAACGATAGAGAGAATGATAGAGTGATAGATAAAATGACAGAACGATAGAACGATGATAGAACGATGGATAGATAGAACGATAGAGAGAATGATAGAGTGATAGATAAAATGACAGAACGATAGAACGATGATAGAACGATGGATAGATAGAACGATAGAGAGAATGATAGAGTGATAGATAAAATGACAGAACGATAGAACGATGATAGAACGATGGATAGATAGAACGATAGACAGAATAATAGAGTGATAGATAAAATGACAGAACGATAGAACGATGATAGAACGATGGATAGATAGAACGATAGAGAGAATGATAGAGCGATAGCTATAATGACAGAACGACAGATAGAACAATGATAGAACGATGGATAGATAGAACGATAGACAGAATGATAGAGTGATAGATAAAATGACAGAACGATAGAACGATGATAGAACGATGGATAGATAGAACGATAGAGAGAATGTGATGGCAGCTCAGTTATGCATCAGTTGTCAGAGAAACACCTCATATCTTCTCTCTACCTGATCATTGACCCAGAGCTCATTCCCTGTGGCCTCATTAATAGCGAGAGGTCAAGCAGTTGCCCTGAAAAATGTTCAGGTCACGGCCACCCATCCACACACCCACAACGACACACAGACACACCACCACCAGACCAGCTCTAGAAGCTCGCAAGAGAGAGGTTGCATGAAACAGAGAGAATAGGCCGTATATGAGTGTAAGAGAACGAGAGAGAGAAACACAGGAATCAAGGCAACGGCAGCGGAACGGTGGGGGTTGGGGGGTGGCTGAGAAGAGCGCTTCTTTTGAACAAACGTGTGAACAAAAGCCTGCTCAAACTGTCGGCCCAGAGGCCTGGGGTGTTTACGGCTTCTGTATCTATAACCAACAAATCAAGGCTTCCCCCCTCTCTGCCGCCCCCTCAGCCGCCTCTCTTTATTGGGAACGACAAATTAGAGCCCCGTCCATCTGGGTGTTAGCACCAATTACGAGAGGAAGCTGTCAGGCCAGATTAGACCCTGTAGAGAAGGCGGGCATATGAACTGCTTTTATTAGAGGGAAAAAAGAAGGACAAGTAGGGAAAAGTGTTGTGCGAATTTCATTTATTTAGTCTTTGAATGGCAAAAACCAAACGAGATTTGATTTAGCTTGTCTGACATTAATTCCACCTTCCATAATTCTGCATAATTTATTATCAGATAGCAATGCACAGAAAAGAAAGTTCAGTGTCGAACTAAGACAAATGTTTATTCCATTTTATGCCATGTCGTTCCTTTCGTCAGCAGTTTTCTGTTCCACAAGCTTTTTTTCCCTGCTGTCAACTGCACTGAAGCGCCCATCATTAACTTTTTGCTCCGTCGGAATGCTTAAAGACCCGATCCAGCCCCCTCTCTTTCGCACTAATTTGCCAGGACCAGGTGTGCAGAGGCCGGGCGGAGGGGGCGTGCAGTGAACTAGAGGAAAGATTGCGAGAGTTTTGGGCTTGAGGGAGGGAGGACAATGAAAGCCACACAATGGAGCCTGAAAATCATGCCAGAGAGCAATGATGCGCATCCTTACCCGAAGTTTGGGGAATGCCGTGCCCCCCACAATGGGCCACGGCCAAAATTCTTTCATCATTATTTGAGCGTGTGAATAAAACAAATAAAATTTACTTTCGGTGCATAACTTGCCTGACATAATTCGTGCAAAGTATTTACTTTTAGCCAGTGTTGTGTAAGCCACTCTAAAAAAAAGTAATTAATTGCTGGCCACTAATGACATCTTCAGCAGTGTAATTATTACTGTACCAATTACTCTCTCTACAGTATTGCATTACTTATTACTTATTCCATGCATAAATTATTCTTGAACTGACCAAAGTATTTAAAGAGAGAAGGTTCCGCTAAAAACATACACTGGGCTGAAAATGGACAAACTCGGTGATTGGGTTGTTTTAACCCAGCTGTTGGGTTAAATGTTTGTCCAACGTGCTGTGCAGTTTTATTTATCTCAAGAATTGTTTAAAAATGACTGTATTGCTTGCATGAAATAAACCCAGAACATGTTGGAAGTTAACATTTATTAATAAATTTATTGAATAATAACTAGATAATAAACATTTATTAAATTGCTTATTAATCAATGTTCCCCTTTTGATTATTATTGTTGCCTTTGTGTTCTAATTTCCAGCCCATTTTGGGCATTTTAAGCCAACCATATAGTAATTTTTAAACTAAAGTTGGGTTAAATAAAACTGCCCAAAAAAACATTTAACCCAATTGCTGGGTTTGTCCATTTTCAACCCAACTTGGGTTGTTTTTAACCCAGCATTTTTTTAGAGTGTACATTTTAACATTCGATGGTAAATCCACTATTGTTTTATACAGTATTTAATTAAATTACTTCAGAAGTAACTAATTAAATTACAGAAAAATTAAGAGTAATCCCTTACTTTACTTTTTCAAGAGAAAGTAATTAAATTACAATAACTAATTACGCATTAATGCACCAAACTCTGCTTATGACCCATAATAGAAATTGTGTGTGCTTGGACTTCCTATTTTTGCGGGCAAATGTATTTTCTTATACATGAAAACCGACGCGATTACCATTTTAAAACACTGCATGCTTGCATCACATTTTTTTCTTTCACGGCGGCACATCAGGCTTACGCTGACAGCTTCTTCTCACTCTGTCTTCTATTTGTGATCAGAATCAGGGTTATTATAGTTAACTAAAGCCACAAACCTTACTTGAAATAAAATATAAATATTTATGTTATTTCAGCTAATTTCCAAGACAACATTTCTCATTTTCATTTAGTTTAACTTGTACTAAAATAAAAAAAATTAAATAAAGACAAAAAAAAAACTTAAAATATTGTAGAAAACAAAACAACCCATAATATCTAATAGATATAAGTAAAATAAAATAAATATTTTTTAAATACATTGTCTAATAAAAGCTCACTTTTCAAATAAATAAATAATGTTTTTTATTTCTTTTTGATTGCAATATGACTAATAAAATCTGAGAGTTTCAAATAAATAAACAAATAAATAAATTTTAAAAAATGAACTTCTTTTATTAATGGGGAAAAAGGGGCAACTAAGCAAAAGTGTTGCGTAAATTTTAAATTCAGAATCAACAATGGATTTCTGAACGTATGATACCATATATTCAGATACTCCGTATCGATGTAATGATATTATTATTTTTATTTAGGCAACACAGCTGTTCTCCCAGATGATGTAAAGTATGTTCAAAAAGGCAAGCAACAACATTATATTGACCCATAAGATACTTTAGTTAATGCCATATTGTAAGGTAACATCACATCCTTTGTGTAAATAATGCATTTCTATAAGCTCGGTGAAAAAAGTGATTGTGGAAGTATACGTACACAAGAGTGTGTGCACTTGGATGGGTGAAATGCAGAGCACAAATTCTAAGTATGGGACACCATACTTGGCTACATGTCACTTTCACTTTCCTTAAAGGCACAATATGTATTTTTTTCACCACTAGGGGTCGCTAAACTCTTCAAAACAATAAAGGCATAGTTTGATGACGCAGTGAATGAGTGGAACATGGAACTTGTCGTCATGCCGATGGATCTAATAGTGTTTATGGGGAAATAATGTTTATGGATGAGTGAACGCATGTTTTTAACATGACTGTGGTGTGAAGGAGGGCGGGGCCGAGAATCACGGGCGCGATTACTAATGAGAGACAGATATCAGTGACACGCGAGTGCCGGGGATGAAGGACAGAGGACATTTACTTCTACAGAACGACTCGCAAGTGCAGTAGTATACAGGTCAGTTTATTTGACGAATTAAAACTGTGAGGTAACGCAGCGCTAACGTTACACTATCATACTAAACTGCATTTGAGTGTGTTGAAAGTTGTGATGTTATTCTGTGTATTAGTTTGCTGTCTGTATGAGACTTAACATTAATCTAGATCAACATTACAGTATCATACTGATGATATTATGACACTTCGTCGTGTTGAACTATATAACATCGATTAGTCTACATTTGCTTACCTTGTCTAAAAACGCGCAAGAGCGGCGTCTCTGTCAAGTCAGAGTTTGTCGCAAAGCTCTCGACATCTCGGAAATGCCACACGATATTGATCCTCGTTTTATTTCTCCTTTTGTCCCAAAGTTTGCTTGCCATGGTCCATAAAGTTTGAACGAAACAACAACAGCGCTTTGCCAAGGTTACTATGCAGTACAAGCGGAAACCAGGAATAACGTAGATGTTACATCACTTACAGGCGACAAGTGACAAGGGAGGGACGGAAGAATTGTGAATTTTTTTGAATGTACAAATTCTTGGAAATATTTAGGATAATGTAAGTACACAGCTGAACGAAATATATAACACTGTGCAAGTGGTTTTTGGATATTTTAATACAAATATTTTACACATTGCGCCTTTATCACCTTTAAATACTGAAAACAAAAATTCATTAAAGAGTTACTCAATATCTGAGTGTTATTTGAATGTTTGTAAGAGTAGCTTAATAACATGTGCTTCAGATGTGGTATGTGAACGGTCGCAGTGAGAGGGGGGCTGTACGGTGAGGCGGGGGAAGGTCTAATAGGCCCTAATTGAATTGGATGTGCAGCGCAGACAGAGACTGTGGAAGTAATCTGCAGTGCCACAGCAAATAAAGCGCGGCAGGACCAGAGTGTCCGCCTCATGTGACAGACTGTAACGTAGCCTGCGAGAGGGCAGCGGCCCCCTTTGTGCAAACCACAAAAAGAGGCAAGAAGGCCTGGCAGGGACTAACAGTTGAGAGCCGCTGCCTGGCCGCAGGGGGAAGGTGAGCTTTAGCACTCCAGAAGCAGCATGGGAAGTTGTGGAAGGCTGAGAGAAGAGAAAATTTTGCAAAAAAAAAAAAAAAGGACCCTGCACATCTTTCTCCTGGTGTTTTTCAGAGTCAGTAGAAAGATCTCTTTAGTGTCCTGTAAGTTATTGTTACTGTGACCTTAATTATCTAACGCCTGTAAACTGTTCAATTTTCAAGGACTGATCCACAAGTGCCTGTGCAATAACTGTATATGGTTCATTGAATGAGCATGAAAAACATTGTTTAATCCTTTGCAAATATGTAAAGCTTATTTGGATTTTATAAAATAATCTATCCTGAAAAAGGAACGTTTCTTTCTTTTTTTTTTTGTATATGAGCTGTCAAAAATAAATAAATAAAAAATCAAACTACTTTTATTAAAGGAAAAAAAGAAAAGAATGACCAGTATGAAAAAGTGTTATGAATTTTAATAATTAATCTTAAAATTACAACAAAGAATGGCTGAACAAACAAGTTTTTGATTCAGCTAAAAAATAAATACAAAATCATTTTTAATTTTTTTTTAAATGCATTATGACTAATAAAATATCACTGCTTGAAAAAAAAAATTGACAAATAAAATCTGATTTTTATGGAAGCTTGTATCCGTCACTGAATAAAAAATAAAAAAGGTATAATTGCTACTTATCTTGCAATTCTGACTTTTTTTTTTTTTAGAATTGCATAAACTCGCAATTGTATGTTATAAAGTTATATAAAAAGTTTATATCTTGCAATTCTGACTTTTTTTCTTAGAATTGATAGTTTATATCTCACAATTGTGGATTTACAGTGCAATTGTGAGTTCATAACATAAAAGTCACAACTGACTTTATTAATCGCAATTGAGTTTATATTTTGCAATTCTAACTTTATCGCAATTGTGAGTTTATATCTGGCAGTTTTGACATTATAACTTGCAATTGTGAGTTGTGAGAAGAATAGCAAGAAAAAAGTCAGAATTGTGAGATAAAAAGGTGCAATTACCTTTTTAATTTTTATTTAGTAGCAGAAACAAGCTTCCAAACATTTTTTTAAATAAAGAAATATTTTTACCTCCACAGTGACCAAGAAAATCTCCGTTTCAAGTTCGAAACAGTGATCGGCTCTTTATGTTTATCGTTGTTTTTTATGAATTGCTGTGAACTGATGCTGTGTGTAAAAAATGTAATTATATTTAAATGCATTTAAAAACTGAAAATGATACAACCAACATACATTTCACATTCTTTTTGTGAGAAGAAAGCATCCCTACAACTTCTGAAAGTGAGTGTCATTTTAACGTCAGGGTAATTCAGGGGTTTAGGGTTTCTTTGAATAATCAAAAAATCAAATAAAGAATTAGAATTAAATACTGATTCTTATTAAAGCTACAAAAGTTATTCAATCAAGAACAGTGAGTGATTTTCTCTGTCTATTGTTGTTTGATTAACATTAAGCCCACAGAAGCAAGATTATTAGGCTGCTGTCACTTTAAGAGCTGCACGGATCCAATGTATTGTTACACACGCGCACTTTCTTTCTCAACTGTTTGCTCCATTTAAGACAGAACAGACTGTGTTTACGTGAATAATCACCAAGACAGGCATAATTTTGTGCGATTACGCGCTGTCTGAGAAGCAGCTTTCTGTGCGCATCACTTCGCTTATTGTGCAAACATTAAGCATGTGACATGTATGTAACAGTCATGTGTCCAGTTTCTTCTCTGCTGTCTGCGTCGACCTAAAACTAAGACTTTCATCATCTTTTAGAGTATTAAAATCATGCATGCATTTCAATATATTGTGCAGCCCTATGTGCGCCATTCAAATCACAGCCATAGATTTCATCCTCCTCCTCACTGAGCTCTGATTGGTGGGATACACTAGTCACATGACCCAAATTTGGCAGTGAAAGCACAATTGCAGGTGGCTCCAGTGGGAAGCAGGAAAAACTGTGAAAAAGGGGCTGTGTGTGTGTCGTGTTTCCATATCCTCTCCAAATTCACAAAGTAACTTGTTCGGCAAGACAACACGTTTTTTGTCTCTTGCTTTATAAAACTGTTTCCGCTCGTTTAAAAGACAGACACGGTCATGCAAACCAGAATTTAAATAAAATTTAAACCCAAAACATCCACAAAAAGAAAGACTGCGCGGCCTGCAGCGGCGGTGTTGCAGATCTGCGGCGGTCAGTTGTTGGGTCTTCTGCTGATTCGGGGGTGTGAGAGCGTGTCGGCGCTGCTGCAGAGGAGAGAAGGGGAACTCAGTGGGCAGCGCTGGACTCTTGCACGCAGATGTGCGATTATGCCGGACTAAAACCCTGCCAAGACCTGCTGCGCGAGGTCCTGACCTTTACGGAATCAGTGGTCCTGCATGTCAGAACTAATGGAGGTTTTAGGGAGTCCCAACGGAGGCCGAGGGGAGAGGGAGAGAGACTCTTTATCTCACCAAACTTCTGTTACTACCGCTCTTCTATAGTAAAATTTGTGCAGAAAGGGGAGTGGTGTAACATCGTCAGTTTAACCAATCAGAAGTGAGTTACAGGGTGAAATCACTAAACAAAAACCACAGGCTCAAGGCTCATTTCAAAGCTAGAATTTAATATACTACTAATGCACGCAAATTATATTTTTACCCCTGTAAAATTTAACATAAATTACTCTTAATAGTGAAAAGCAAAATAATCCCAAACTATGTGAAATCTTTTGTAACATTTGTGAACATCTTTACTGTCATTTTTGATGCATCCTTGACAAAAAAAAAAAGTATGAACTTTTTTAACAGTAAAATGTGCTTTTATTTCTCTGTATATTGTCTTTGTTATTTTGGTAACACTTTATTTTAGGGTCCTTTAACTAGTTGCTTATTTTTAAATTGACTATTTATTAGTACTTATTAAGCAAAAAATTAATGTCTTATTCTGCATGACATCATTCTACATTCTTAATCCCACCCAATAGCTAAACTTAACAACTACCTTAGTAACTATTAATAAACAGTAAATTAAGCATTTATTAAGGGAAAAGTCATAGTTAATAGTTTATATGTGTTCCCTATACTAAAGTGTTACCGTTATTTTTTATTGAAGTACATTTTTTGTTTTACATTATTTTCTTTGTACCAGTGTTATTTTAATAATTTAATTTAAATTTTAATTTTTATATTTTTCCATTTTCATTTCAATATTATCTGTTTTAGTAATTTTTTGTCATTTTTACAAGTTTTTTTTTCTTTTTTCAGTTTTAGTTATTTTAGTACATCGAATTAAATTAAATGAAAAAGAGAAAAGTTTAAAAACTAGCTGAAATAAAATAGGACATATATGTTATTTTGGTAACACTTTACAATAAGGTTCATTAGTTAACATGAACTAATAATGAACTGCACTTATACAGCATTTATTAATCTTTGTTCATGTTAATTTCAATATTTAATAGTACATTATTAAAATCTTGTTAACATTAGTTAATGCTCTGTGAACTAACATGAACAAACTGTATTTTCATTTACTAACATTAACGAAGATTAGTAAATACAGTAACAAATGTATTGATCATGATTAGTTCATGTCAGTTAATACATTAACTAATGTTAAACTAATGAACCTTATTGTAAATTGTTACCGTTATTTTTATATAAAGTTTTGGTAACACTTTAATAAGGTCCATTAATTAAACATTAGTTACTGTATTTACTAATCTTCTTAAAATACAGTTTGTTCATGTTAGTTCACAGTTCATTAACTAATGATAAAATAATGTATTAGTAAATGTTGAAATTAACATGAACAAAGATTAATAAACGCTGTATATGTGCAGCTCATTATTAGTTATCTAATGAGCCTTACTGTAAAGTGTCACCAGAGTTTTTATATTTTATTGCTGTAAACATTTATTTAAAGCAACAACATTTTTTATGGATTTAATAATAGTTTTAGGTAACTATAATAACTCTGTTTGTACACATGCAACTAAGCGGCAAATGCCTCGCCAATATATATTAGTTGTCATGCAGATTAAGAACATGAACTGAAACAGCAGAAGTGAGAACAGATACGGAGGGAAATCTAGAACAAGAGGGCCGGATTAAAGCAGTTCTCTCCTCATGATATGGGGCTACATCCTCATCCTGCTCAGTGAACGGATGTTGGGATGGAGGAGGACACAAAGGCCTTAAAGGGGCTTAAACGTGGACTGTAACAGGTGGTGCCCGGTGTGGATACCCTGCGGAGAGGAACCACACCCTCTTAAAAGGCTGGGACGTCCTGTTTTTTGTCCCAATGTGTATCATATTAAATCAACGGTTATCATGAAAACCACTTTTTCATCCATCATCCTGGTCACATCTGTCTTTCCCTCACTATTCCCAAGCGTCACAGCTGTCTGGCGACTGTACCACTTTGTGCCAGGCCAGACTTTGCTTCCTGTGACATCGTCATTGGGAGACAGGGCTGTTTCTGTCTGTGCCACCATGCGCCTGTCTAGATACCTTCCTCTGTCCCAGTCATCATCTTTTTAAGACTGTGACATACTGTCTGTAGTCTGTACCACTGCGTGCACTGCTGGAATGATCCGAATCATGTCCCATCTACGACTGCCGCTCTCTAGACGTTCATTACACGACAAAATTACTACAAATTAATACTTTCCACAAGTATAGGGTACAAAATATGCATTTAAATTCTTCAAAAGAAACTTGTAATTAAATACAAAAATAAGTTGATAAAAAACAATGTAAGATTTCACTCAGTTTGTGCCCAAATGTTGGATTTGTAGGAAGGGATAGTTTTGCAGTTATTGATAAACTTGTATTTCCTGTAAATTTAAGACAAATATTTGTTTCATCATTTCTTTTTTTACTATAACTTTTGGAACAGGAAGATCAAATAAATAAAATAAAATAAAAATAAATAAAGACATGAAATAATAAAATAAAAATAAAATTACTTAAATTTATGTAATAGAACAAGATCATTTAATTGTTTTCCTTGAAAACTAAAAATGTTGAAAATAATGTAATTCATGGTGTTTTTTTTTAATAAAACACAATTAAAAATAATTTGAAAAGATGATTTTAATGCAGCAACAGCATTGCACATGAATGTGGGCTAAATGTTCTGTTTTTGTACTAAATATGCTAATAATTAAAAACATTTAATACACATTTTAACAGATAATGTCAAAATTATTATCATTTTTTTTTTTCAAAGTTGTTTCATTATTTTTCCTCCTATGATAACTTTTAGAACACAGTTGAAAATAAAATTAAAATAAATTAAATGAAATAATAAATAATGTATAAATGAAATAAAAAATTTGAATAATTTAACAAACAAACAAAAAATCAATAAAATATAACAAGACTAAGGTTTAACATATGGTGTTTTTTTTAAATAAAACAATAATTATATATATATATATATGTGTGTGTGTGTATATTATTGTTTTATTTTATTCTGTTCTCTTTTCGTTGATTAAAATATGGTAACAATTCACTTTTACTACAATAAATATAAATTTTAACATATAATGTCAAAATGATCATAATCCTGTTTGTAATTTTAATTGATAGACATATTCAAGAAGGTGAAGATCACTAGAAGAACAGGCCAAACTGGTTTTATGTCTTTAAAACTGTTATAAACCTTTAGAAAACTGAACATTTGAACTGAACATTTTTTCCAGTGTAAATCATGACAAAATTCAAGAGCATCAACAGCTGCCTTTATCTAACAGTATCTTAATAAAATCAAAAACTTAGAGCTGAAAGTCTTCTGGCTCACAGTGAGAGGATCATCCTCATGAGGAGACACAAGCAACAGGTTGCCGTTCACAAGGACAGAGTGCCACCTAGAGGCACAGTGGTGTCATGACCAATGAAAACCCAGTTCAATGATCATTGTCTCCTTGACAATACCAATTACACCAAAACAATAGTAGCAAGATTTGTTCTTCCTGATGAAAATAACAGTGCTTGAATGACAACAAAAGGATAGTGTTAAAGGGATAGTTCACCCAAAAATTTAAATTCTGCCATCATTTCCTCACCCTCAAATCTGCATGAGTTTCTTTCTTCTGATGAACACAAAAGAAGATATTTTGAAGAATGTTGGTAATCAAACAGCTGATTGTAGCCGTGGACTTCCATAGAATTTGTTTTCCATATAATGGAAGTCAATGGGGTCCATCAGCTGCTTGAGTACCAACATTCTTCAAAATATCTTCTTTTGTGTTCATCAGAAGAAAGAAACTCATACAGGTTTGGAAAAACTTGAGGGTGAGTAAGTGATGACAGAATTTTCACTTAAAAGAAAAAATAAAGCAAGAAAAATAGATTGGAGGCTGACACCAGCAGCTATGAAGCCATTATGGTATCATAACTGGAATTTAAAACAAAAAAGATATTAATTTTTAGATGAATTTTAATTATTATGATTATAATTATTCTTATTCTTATTAAAACTTCTGGTAATATAATATAATATAATATAATATAATATAATATAATATAACATAACATAACATAACATAACATTATAATATAATATAATATAATATAATATAATATAATATAATATAATATAATATAATATAATATAATATAATATAATATAATATATAAAATGGAAAAAAGATAAATTATTTGAGAAACTAAAATTATTATTTTTTCAAAGATTTTTATAATATAAATAAAATATAAAATATGTGACCCTGGACCACAAAACCATAAGGGTCAATTTTTAAATTGACATTTATACATCATCTGAAAGCTGAATAAATAAGCTTTGAAAATCTGGAATCTGAGGGTGCAAAAAAATCTAAATATTGAGAAAATCGCCTGTAAAGTTGTCCAAAGTAAATCCTTAGCAACACAAAATATTTTTTGATATTTTTACGGTAGGAAATGTACAAAATATCTTCATGGATCATGACCTTTACTTAATACCCTAATGATTTTTGGCATAAAAAAAAAATCAATAATTTTGACCCATACAATGTATTGTTGCTACAATTATACCCATGTGACTTATGACTGGTTTTTGTGCTCCAGGGTCACATGCAATAAAAATAGAAAAAAGAGAGAAATTATTTGAGAGACTAAAATGATTATTTTTGACAAACCGTCGTTTACAATATAAAGATAAAATAATTAAATTGGAATAGTTATTTAATAGCTCATAAACAAGCTCTTACTGCAGTACAAAAAGTGAGTGTCTCCTTTATAAAACCTGCCCTTCTGGCATCACCAAGTTTAGGTTTGTTTGCAAGCGCAGTGAAGTCACTGAGGGGCCACTCGTATCTTCCAGGCTGCCCTGTCACATCGCGTCGCGTCTCGCAGCCCTGAATCTGACCCATCCTCTGTCTGCCTCTCGCTCTGTTTTCTGTCGCGTTGTTCGGTTTATGTGTTTCAAAACAAGAAAGCACTGGCTCTTTATGTTGTAAACTGCATAGTTGATATTGACCGATTTAATCAATGTTCTCTGTATGTTTGTGTTTGGGCAAACAGTCAATAATTCAAACTCCTCGCACAGTATGGTAACATGACCCAATGACCCACCCATGACCCCCTATCAGTCAGCCTCTTTACGTCATGTTTAATCCTAATATACTCTCATTACTGTAATGCTGTGTTCTGAGTATGCATGCTTTTCTGAACCTGGGGGCAAAATTTCAAAACATATCACCAGAAGAAAAGCAAAACCTGACCTGATGTCGTGGGACATCCTCACAAAAAAAAAGATATGTTCATAAAAACCAAATAATTTCTTAATTCATGATTAAAATGCCCAGTGGTGTATTTTATGAATAGAGTGATGCTCATATTAAGAACACTAGATTTAAACCGAAACCTAAGAAGAAAAAAAAAGTCATGGTTTCAGGAGGGGCAATTGCAGAACTAAAATTGTTCAGTGTGAAGAGTGATGGCACTTACTCAGCACTCTCTCTCTCTCTGCCTGAGAAAAAAGAAGTAATCACTTTACTTTGTGACACACTTAAAATAAAAAAAAATAAAAAGTGAAACTTGTGTATTATATTCATTCATTACACAGACTTATATATTTCATATGTTTATTTCTTTTAATTTTGATGATTATAACTAACAACTAAGGAAAATCCCAAATTCAGTATCTCAGAAAATTAGAATATTACTTAAGACCAATACAAAGAAAGGATTTTTAGTATGAAGTATGAGCATGTACAGCACTCAATACTACTGTGTGGAGGTCCCAAGTCCTGTATGAAAATGAAATCTGCATCTCCATAAAGTTGTTCAGGAAGCATGAAGTGCTCTAAAACTTCCAGGTATACGGCTGCGTTGACCTTGGACCTCAAAAAACACAGTGGACCAACACCAGCAGATAACATGGCACCCCAAACCATCACTGACTGTGGAAACTTTACACTGGACCTCAAGCAACGTGGGTTGTGTGCCTCTCCTCTCTTCCTTCGGACTCTGGGACCCTTATTTCCAAAGGAAATGCAAAATTTACTTTCATCAGAGAACATAACTTTGGACCACTCAACAGCAGTCCAGTCCTTTTTGTCTTTAGCCCAGGCGAGACGCTTCTGAGGCTGTCTGTTGTTCAAGAGTGGCTTGACACAAGGAATACGACAGCTGAAATCCATGTCTTGCATACATCTGTGTGTAGTGGCTCTTGAAGCACTGACTCCAGCTGCAGTCCACTCTTTGTGAATCTCCCCCACATTTTTGAATGGGTTTTGTTTCACAATCCTCTCCAGGGTGCGGTTATCCCTATTGCTTGTACACTCTTTTCTACCACATATTTTCCTTCCCTTCACCTCTCTATTAATGTGCTTGGACACAGAGCTCTGTGAACAGCCAGCCTCTTTTGCAATGACCTTTTGTGTCTTGCCCTCCTTGTGCAAGGTGTCAATGGTTGTCTTTTGGACAGCTGTCCAAAAAGTCAACACAAGGTCAACGCAGCCATATACCAGGAAGTTTTAGAGCACTTCATGCTTCCTGCTGCTGACCAACTTTATGGAGATTTCATTTTCCAACACGACTTGGCACCTGCACTCAGTGCCAAAGCAACCAGTACCTGGTTTAAGAACGATGGTATTCCTGTTCTTAATTGGCCAACAAACTCGCCTGACCTTAAGCCTATAGAAAATCTATGGGGTATTGTGAAGAGGAAGATGCGATATGCCAGACCCAACAATGTAGCTGAAGGCCACTATCAGAGCAACCTGGGCTCTCATAGCACCTGAGCAGTGCCACAGACTGATCGACTCCATGCCACGCCGCATTGCTGCAGTAATTCAGGCTCATAGTTTTCAGTTGGCCAAGATTACTAAAAATCCTTTCTTTGTATTACTCTTAAGTAATATTCTAATTTTCTGAGATACTGAATTTGGGATTTTCCTTAGTTGTCAGTAATAATCAAGAAAATGAAAAGAAATAAATATTTGAAATATATATAAATGAATATAATATACAAGTTTCACATTTTGAATGGAATTAGTGAAATAAATCAACTTTTTGATGATATTCTAATTATAGGACCAGCACCTGTAAGTGCAAAAGCAGCTAAAGCATTAGATTCCCAGGAAACTCACATCCTGACCTTAAATGCTTTGAATATAATCAGCTTATTAGTGTATAAACATGTTTTGCATTTGTTCAGACAATACTGTGTCACTAAACCAAAACTGCTCATACTTTCGTAAGGGACAAGCATGATGAATGTTGCTTTATCAAATCCTTTCTAAATAGCCATTGTTGACTCAGTTAACCATAAAGGGCAAAGCAGAATGAACTTTTGTATCAATATACGTGACAAAATAGGAAGAATTAAAAGCAGAGGGGTACCTTGGTTTCAGTTCTTCTTACTGAGAGCACTGTCATACAGAGAGCAACAGACACAGAGAAGGATTTAGAAGCTCAGACGGTAACAAGAAGCTTGAGAAATTATGTGGAATCTTGGATCGGATGAAATAATTTCAGGTTGGTTACATTTTTTTCTCATTTTTAAATGTTCATTCTAAACTCAAAAATTGTCTTTTATTCTACTGGATAAGCAGGGTAATTAACCCTGTTAAAAGTAACAGATAAAAGGCAGTCATTAGTCCAATGAAACTGACACAGCATTATAGAAAATGAATTACTTGGAACAATGCTCACATTTGACCACAGAATTTCGTAATAACAACATTGCATGTATAGCATACAACTTCAATAAAGAAACATTCAGAATGCTTTTTGAACAATCTGAAAACTTCAGCTGTTGTCCTCTTAGATTCTGAGGACGAGAACATCCTGTCTTCAGAAGATGAAAAAGACATTGAGGTAATTTCTGCTTAAGTAAATCTGGCTTTGTTCAGAATTCATACGATAGCACTACTTGTACATCACAGTATACACTATATATGTCTTTTTTTTTTAAATAGTATGTAAACATGCAACATATTTTAAACAGCAGTACACTAGATTAATGTTACATGACATTTTTGCCTGCTTAATGGAGCTAGCTGTGTCCTGGTTGAGCAGACTGCATTGTGGGATACGGTATTCTACAGTGTGCTCTATTGTATTTTGGCAAATGTAGCAGGTCATCTACTATTCCAGAACATTTGAAGACTGCATACACAATCCGTACCTTATATTATAGAGACGATAAGAACAATTTGAAGGCAAATAAAATCAGGCCCCTTCTTGTTGCATTTACAATCAATGCCTAAATAACAAGAACTAATATGAGAAATAAATTTGCAATTGCAAGAGCCAAAAATACAATATGAAGCACATAATCATGCATCATGTCTGTCAAACATAGCTAATGAATCTCTTCATATTTCAGTAGTGGATTTTTATGCAGTTTTTTAAAATGACTTTAATCTGCTAAACAGTGCGAGATTCTGGAGAAAGAGCGAGATGAGGCGAATAAAAAGCTGTCAAGGATGGAGGAAGGTGAGATATCGATAAGAGACTTTTAGTATTACAATATCCTCATATCAACTCATCTACTGTGAAAAAAAACCCATTCACGGCTAAACCTTGGCATAACTCAATGCATTATAAACTACTTGAAGTTTCACACAAAACATGCTAATTTGATTTATATAACTTTCAGCCTCTTCTCAACTGCTCAAGGAGCTGGATGTTTTAGAGATGCAGTTTCAGATTGAGCGGTCCTGCAGGGAAACCGCAGAGGCCTTTGCACTGAAGGTAGGTGCACTTCCCTTTTCCCACAAGTCTAACAGCTTGTATTTGTTCTGTTGGCTATTTTCACATCCCCCATATTGGTTACAAGCTTAGTCATACATCCACCACTCTTAAGAATGAAGGTTCTTTACTGGAATATACCAAGAACATCCATGGAGCCTTTCCATTCCAAAAAAGCTTCTTTAAAGTGGAAAATGGTTCTTTAGATTTTTATGTTCTTCACACTAAGAAAAAAAAATGTTCTTTTAAGAACTGTTCACTGAAAGGTTCTTCTATGGCATCACTGTAAAAACACTATTTTGTAACTTTTATTTTTAAAGGGTTAGTTCACCAAAAAATGAAAATTCTGTCGTTAATTCCTCACCCTCATGTCATTCCACACCCGTAAGACCTTCATTCATCTTCAGAACACAAATTAAAATATTTTTTGATGAAATCTGATGGTTCAGTGAGTCTCTATTGCTAAACTCTCCATTACTAAAATGAGTCTCTATTACTAAAACATATTTAAAACAGTTCATGTGAGTACAGTGGTTCAACCTTAATATTATAAAGCGCCGAGAATACTTTTTGTGTGCCAAAAAAAACAAAATAACTACATTTCAACAATATTTAGTGATGGTTGATTTCAAAAACACTGCTTTGAAGCTTTATGAATCTTTTGTTTCGAATCAGTGGTTCGGAGCGCCAAAGTCACGTCATAAGTGTTTCAATAGTTTACGTGATTTTAGCAGTTTGATACACGACCCAAATCATTGATTCGAAACAAAAGATTTGTAAAGCTTCAAAGTAGTGTTTTGAAATCGCCCATCACTAGATATTGTATTCTCGTGACTTTATAATATTAAGGTCGAACCACTGTACTCACATGAACTGATTTAAATGTTTTAAAAGTTTTTGTAGCTTTCTGGGCATCTGAAAGTGTTCATTATCTTGCTGGCAATCTTGCTGGATTTCATCAAAAATATCATAATTTGTGTTCTGAAGATGAACAAAGGTCTTACGGGTGTAGAACGACATGAGGGTAAGTAATAAATAACAGAATTTTCATTTTTGGGTGAACTAACCCTTTAAGAGTGAAACTGAGTTTAACTCAAGGATGGATTATGGACCTGGCCAATGTTGCCAGACTCATTCAACCTTCAAATATTAGACAGTATATAGGATATTGTCAATATTGGATTAATAAAGAAAATGGTGAAAACAAACCCTCATGTTGAGGCTTAACACTGTAAAAAAGTCACCATGCCACCCTTTCTCAATCTTTGGGACTTTTGAACCCACAGGTGACAAAGGATTTCAAGGCATTAAAGAGGCAAAGCCAAGCTATACTTCCCCTGATTCAAGAACTGCCAGAAAACCTCTCCATCCTGAACCTGGACCCCGAGGCTGATCCCAGCTCTGAGCCGGTCCCTGAGGAAGAGAGCAGTGAAGATCCGCTTTTCATGAGTCAGAACCAAATTAGAGGTGGGACCCGTAACCTCACTTCTAAATAACACAAGCCTTGAAAGCGGTTAAAAATATACATTCCCATAAGGCTGTTCAAGAATAGATGAAGTGAGCATTTTGGCTCTTTTTTTTCTCTCCAATCTTCTAATTACAGAACTACAGTCATCTGTAGACCGGTTACTCGGGGAGAAATTTCAACTCAGTGAGCAGGTGGAGCTTCTTAAGAAAGAGAAGGAAGATTTGAAAGAAAAGGTAGTGCCTGTGTAACATGTATTCTAGTCCTGTCACTTTCGTCAGTCCCTGTCATGTGATCTTTGTTTTGGTTCCCCATGTGCCTCATTATTAGTTCATCCTCATCAGCTGTGTTTCGTTATCAGTTATGTCTGTCACCTGTGCCCTGCTTATTATCCTCTTGTGTTCATCTGTATATATTCCCTCCGTGTCTGTCAAGTCCTTGTCAGTTCTAAAAAGTATCGTGAATGGTGTGAACTTGTATTCTGTCTCATTCCTGTGGATTATTAAACTGTGTTAAAGTGTATTCCGTCGTCTTGCCTGTTCCTGCCTACACCAGCGTTACAGCCTGCAAATGGGACCATAATCACATGAAAGCCAAGATAAAATATGCACGTCCTGATTTTGCCAACATTTCTGTCTAAAAATTTAATGTTTACCATATCCCTACCCTTACCCATAAGTTATCCCTAAAATCAAATGATAGGTGAATAACAATGATGTAGAAGCACCTAACCCTGGTTGTAAACCTAAACTTGACAAACTTGTCCCTGAAATCCGATTGATTGATTAGAATGTTGTTCCAGGATCAATAAAGATGTTGATCAAGGAACATGTTGCACTTGATGAAATCATGTTCTGCATAAAATATGGTCATGTTAGAAAAACGACCCTGTTAAAAAGTTTGGTTTATGTATGCCTGATTCATAATACTCTGTCATTAACTGGATAATCAATGTTTTTTATGTCATGTGATAGCAATTTTTAAGATCCTTCTTATTTTGTTAAAATTATTAACATTTTGCAAATTCTGCAAGGTGTATGTAGGTGTATGCAATCTGCAATTGTATGTTCATATAAAGGTTATTATGAACAATTATAAATAGTAAATTATGAACAATTTGCCTCAAAACACAATGTTAACAGTGTTTTTTCCTCCTTCAGTTTCACAGATCGTTATGGGGCTTTTCTGTGCTCTACTGTCATTATGTGTGGGCTTAAATCCGAAGTCTTTGAATTTCATTAAACTTCAAACTCTTTTTATATTCTTAAGTTGGTGTTGGAGGTTGGGGAGAAAGAGGCCCTTCTGAGAAAGTTCAGTAAGCAGAGCAGGACTGTGAATAAAATGAAGAGAGGTGAGTCAGCCGAATATATTTTACCAATGATGAGCACGTACAGAGCCACAGATTCACTGTAGTTTCTCTGTCCGCAGTGTCCCAGCTGGTTACAGAAGAGTTTACAGAGATATCTCAGAAACTTGAAATGGAGCAAGGACTCAGGCAGCATGCTGAAGTTTTTGCACACCAGGTACTTTTTGAATTGGAGAAATCAGAAATAATCAATCAATCTAATTTGACAACGTGGGCAGGTTGACTTAAGTCACATAGCACAATACAGACACCCGAAAACTACGGTAGCGGCCTCATTGCCAAGTGATTCACACATACTGCTTTTAATTTAATATTTGGCTGCATCCGAAATCGCATACTTCCCTATAGTAGGCGAAATACAGTATGAGGCAAAAGAAGTATGTCCGAATCACAGTACTCATAAGCAATTAGGCAAAAAGCATGCATGGGATGGTGACGCAGGAGCCGGCCAATAATGAGTCGGCTTTCTGACGTAGAATCCGGAAGCCTTCACTGTGCTTACAGTGTCAACTGTGTAAGAGACTGACAGGGAAGAGAAAAGTATTCTCGTCACTTCATAATATTAAGGTTTAAACACCGTAGTCACCTTTTCTGATACCTTTCTGAACCTTGACAGTGGTAATTAAATTGCTGTCTTTTGAGGAGTCAGAGAGCTCTTGGATGAACGAAGATCTTATGGGTTTGAAATGACATGAGGGTGAGTAATTAATGACAGAAATTTCATTTTTGGGTGAACAAACCCTTTAGTTACTGTTGCTATGTCCGACAAGCAATGCGCTCTCACTCCACACATCATGTTCTCACGCAGTGAAAAATACATCGCGTCGAAAGACAAGACAGAGCAGGTTACTTTTGATTTGAAACAGTTTCATATTTAAAATATTGTAATTTTATAAAGAAGTTTAAACAATAAATAGCGTATAGTGTGTCTTTAATGTGTCGTGACAGATCGCTGTAGCTCCTCGTGAACCGATCATCTCTTCATACTAGTTCATTTACAGCATCAAATAAACATGAATGAACATCAGAAAGAATGTTGTTTCAAGCGTGGAAAGACATGAAATACTGACTGCCTTGTCAGACAAAATGGCGGATCCGGGGTCAATCGCCTGTCAATCTGTTAGTGAAGGGTCAATTCCACACGCAGTGACAGGCACAAAAGCAGAACTTTCTAGTCAGTAAATCTCACTGAATTCAGTTAACTTGAGTGTTTTATACTTTGGGGTTTCAGTTCCGTGTAAATTAATTCCCATTTGAATGTAATCATGATCCCCTTCCTTATGTTAATTAAGTTCCATGGCTTTAAAGTTTGTAATAATTAATATGTCACACTCCCGAATCCCGATAACCACCTCATGAATTTGACCGTTCTTACATCGCGGAAACAATGCGGAAATCATATTATCTTCTGTTTAGATAACTTTAGTATTTTTGCAGCAGAAACGCTTCATGTGATCTTGCAGAAATGACTCTCATGTGCTGAGTGACTGTGTGTGAAACAGGCCGTTCAAAAGAGCGCGCGACCAACTGAAAACGATGAATTTTTGAAATTGTAACAAATTATGCTTTTTGTTTGGTTGCATGAAAAAAAATTGTGGCATGATAATATAAGGGTTACCAACATTTAAAAATAACAATTTAAAGCTGTGGTCACATTATAGAAATTTCGGAGAGATTTTGTGGAGAAGAAGGACTACACAGAAGTACTTTAAATCCTGCAAAGTTTTTATATATATCTATCTATATCTATATCTATATATATATATATATATATATATATATATTTTATGTACATTTATAACACTATATTTAGCATTATTATTACATTTGTATTAAATTACAAAAAATTAGTTAATGCGGCTGTGAGGGTGTTTCTAATACAGCGGCTGTGGGAGTGACAGTAAAAATTACATCTTTCTTTCTTCTGACTGTCGTTATTAATCCCTCTCTATTTTTTCCCTCTTTTTGAAAGTTGTAAAAGCACTATTATGGAGTTTGTCTTTTGCTATTTGCGCAAATGGAAACACAAAAAACATATTTAATGTAGTCTCCCATTCACTGCAATAAATGTTTATTTTCTATGACGACTTCCGCATCTGAGAAACACGGAAATGCGAAAAGGGTCTATTGGTGAATGAGACGATTTCGCGTGAACACGAGTGAAATCTGCGTGGGGAACCTTTTCGCTCTCAACTGAAATTTATGACTGCACAGATTCCTAGGGAAGGGGGTTATGTGCAACAAACCTCCTTATTCTGTAAAACAGGTGGTATCGCTTCCGGTTCAGGTCTTTTGTGTGCGCTTCATTAAATATAAAGCTGTTTAACTCAAGACACCTTCAAAGGAACAAACAAATATGAACTTAACCGACGTCCATTTCATGTAGATTGATATCTAAAAGTTGTTTATTTTTATTCTTCTTACTAACTTTTGGCTATTAAAATTCAGTTAAAATGCCAGCTATAAAAACTAACTAGCTAGGTTAGCTGATTACCTTAAAAGTCAATAGATATCGCCGTCTGCTGAACACTTTCTCTGACAGCAATGCAACAAGACCTGTTTGTTTATGTGATTTTCGACGTAAAGCCCATACTGGATTCCGTGGCGAATTTCAACGAACTCTGAAGCTGTTAACAAGGACTTTTTTCAAGTTTTTAAAGGCAAAGTTCATTAAGTTCACATAAAAGGACTTCAAAATACAAAATAGCTAAACAAAATGTTTAAAAACAAAACAAAACAAATATAAATGGTGTTACAAAGCAAGAGCCATAGCAGATACTGACAAGGTATGTTAATTTAACATCTCATCTAATCACAATTATCGGATGTCTGTTCTCCAGGCAGGACATAAAAACACACTTCTCGCTCAGAGGCCTTAGAGCCCTGGCAGACAACATCTGAATCAATAGACAGTGGATGGAAGGAAGTCCAGTGTCTTCTGATTTAGTCGAGTGTGTACAAGGGCCATGGGAGTTTTGGGCTGGATCGGGTCAATTCACACTTACGACTATGGACCTGCATTAATGAAACAAACACGAAACAAAGAAAAGAAAACACTGGATTGAAATAACACAGACAAGCACACACTCATTGACCATGCCAGTCTCGCTGGCTCTGTTAATACCAGTAGGTTTAGTGTTCATTCAGTCTAAATGAGCATCTCTGCATAAAAGTGGCATCTGTCTTTACATCCCTTGTCTCTTCCTGCGATAATTAGCACCCATCGAGATGGCAGTATGAAAATCGGCAGCTCTTTAAACCCCTGTCCTTGTTTGACACTTCCTATCTGCCATCTCTTTTGTCGGCTTTGTGTATATTGTTCCCCATTTGCAGACACAGGCATAATGGGGGTCCCAACAGGGGGCCTTCACCTGTGAAAGGGACCCCCGACGGTTCGCGCACCACTCAAACTCAGTCTGAATGTGTGGCCACACACCACACAGCTTGAATGACATTCTTTATCACCACCCCTTCCATTTGTCTGTTTTCCCTCTGTTTTGAAAACACATTCATCTTTTTCTTGTTCAGTGTTTTTCTGTAGTCACAGAGGGTCTAATGAAGGACTAATTCGAAAGGGAGAAAAAACTGGCCGTCATTGCACAAAGAGACTCGCCCGATTACTCGTCAAGCACATGCGCTTTTCCTGTAATTGTGCCTCCACAGGGGTCCCGCCTGGTGGTTTAGGTCCGCGTTTCTTACAAGCTGAACGAAAGGGCAGTGAATGGAGGTGAGAAGTGAGAGTCCAAACAGTCAGACGCATGACAAACTTTCACTTCCCTTTCCTGCTTGTCGTTTCTGCTTTTCAACAAGCATGCTTCTTGTTATCTGAAATTTCACAGAGATAATGGATGGTTTGATTTGTGGTTTGCCAAACCAATTTTTAATTTATTTTATTGTTTTTTTTTTTTTTTTGCTGTTTGAACTGATTCAACTGATGTTTTGTTCTGTAGAATGAAAGTCTTTCAGATAATTCACTGCATGAATAATTAACATTACCACTAAGCTCAACAATTAAAAAAAAGTAGGAAAGGTTGTCAAAATGAGCATTGAATTTTAGCATGTCTAAAAATGAGGAAAACAAGTCTGAAGGTTATTTAAAGAGGGATTTAAAGTTTGACGTGATGGATGGATGGATGAATGGATAGCTAGAATGACAGATAGATAGATAGATAGACAGACAGACAGACAGACAGACAGACAGACAGACAGACAGACAGACAGATAGATAGATAGATAGATAGATAGATAGATAGATAGATAGATAGATAGATAGATAGATAGATAGATAGAATGACAGACAGACAGACAGATAGATAGATAGATAGATAGATAGATAGATAGATAGATAGATAGATAGATAGATAGATAGATAGATAGATAGATAGATAGATAGATAGATAGAATGACAGACAGACAGACAGACAGACAGACAGCTAGCTAGCTAGCTAGCTAGCTAGATAGATAGATAGATAGATAGATAGATAGATAGATAGATAGATAGATAGATAGATAGATAGATAGATAGATTGATAGATTGATAGATAGATGGATAGATAGAATGACAGACAGACAGACAGACAGATAGATAGATAGATAGACAGACAGCTAGCTAGCTAGATAGATAGATAGATAGATAGATAGATAGATAGATAGATAGATAGATAGATAGATAGATAGATAGATAGATAGATAGATAGATAGATAGATAGAATGACAGACAGACAGACAGATAGATAGATAGACAGACAGACAGACAGACAGACAGCTAGCTAGCTAGCTAGATAGATAGATAGATAGATAGATAGATAGATAGAATGACAGACAGACAGACAGATAGATAGATAGATAGATAGATAGATAGATAGATAGATAGATAGAATAACAGACAGACAGATAGACAGACAGATAGATAGATAGATAGATAGACAGACAGACAGACAGACAGACAGACAGATAGATAGATAGATAGATAGATAGATAGATAGATAGATAGATAGATAGATAGATAGATAGATAGATAGATAGATAGATAGATAGATAGATAGATAAAATGACAGACAGACAGATAGATAGATAGACAGACAGATAGATAGATAGATAGATAGATAGATAGATAGATAGATAGATAGATAGATAGATAGATAGATAGATAGATAGATAGATAGATAGATAGATAGATAGATAGATAGATAGAATGACAGACAGACAGATAGATAGATAGACAGACAGATAGATAGATAGATAGATAGATAGATAGATAGATAGATAGATAGATAGATAGATAGATAGATAGATTGACAGACAGACAGATAGCTAGATAGATAGATAGATAGATAGATAGATAGATAGATAGATAGATAGATAGATAGATAGATAGATAGAATGACAGACAGACAGATAGATAGACAGACAGATAGATAGATAGATAGATAGATAGATAGATAGATAGATAGATAGATAGATAGATAGATAGATAGATAGATAGATAGATAGATAGATAGATAGAATGACAGACAGACAGACAGACAGATAGATAGATAGATAGACAGACAGACAGACAGACAGACAGACAGATAGATAGATAGATAGATAGATAGATAGATAGATAGATAGATAGATAGATAGATAGATAGACAGACAGACAGATAGATAGATAGATAGATAGATAGATAGATAGATAGATAGATAGACAGACAGACAGACAGACAGACAGACAGACAGATAGATAGATAGATAGATAGATAGATAGATAGATAGATAGATAGATAGATAGATAGATAGATAGATAGATAGATAGATAGAATGACAGACAGACAGACAGACAGATAGATAGATAGATAGATAGATAGATAGATAGATAGATAGATAGATAGATAGAAAGAAAGTTGCTGTATAGACATTGATCAATTGATCAGATGATTGATCGAGTGATTGATCGACCTCTACAGATGCTGGTGAAACAGAGGGAAACCCAGAGACAGATTCAGAACGCAGAGACTGAGAAACAACTACGACAGGCTCTGAGTCAAGTGACCGACATCAGCAAATCTCTGGAAGAGATACGACTCTGTTTCCAAAACCAGGTGAGTGTGTCAGTGTCTCCGCACGTGATAACGCTCCAGGTTTTGTATCGGAGTAGTGGGTGGCAAATGTTTGACTTCAGCTCATGGTGTTACCCAATCCAGTTTCCCCTGTTCTTTACATCGTGTGCAAATAAATGACAGCCGTGCATTAAAACAATTAAATAATCATTATATATTTTTTATTTATTCTATACATATACCATAGTTATTATTCATACTTTAATAATAGAATAATTAAATAATTATGAAAAAATATATATTTTTGTGGATGCAACTTGTGGATTTTTAATTGAAAAAAAAAAGTAAAACATTAACCTGTGTCAAACCAACGCAATATTTGAATCAGCTTTAATGGTGTCTCTTTTCCAATCTGACACTATATAGATGTCACAGACAGCAGTCGAGGACCTCAACACTCTGACAGATGTGACTGCAGTAAGAACAAAGCTGGAGATCAGCGAGAAAGAGAAGAGCGAGATTGAGTCTCAGCTGAGAGACTCACAGCAATCTGTTACTGCACTTCAGAAGGAAAGTAGGTCTTATTTGAAAGGTTATCTGTGTTATAATGTTGAAAAAGTACCTACTATTTCATGAAAGGGTCCCTGAATGAAAAGGCAAAAACACATGACATCTCAAATGTTTCACCAAGACAGAACTGAGTTGAAATGGCAGCAGTTGGAGACTTTTTTCACCTGAGAAAAGCCCCATATCATCTCACATCTCTTATGTTTCAGAAGAGATCTCAACAAAGTCTCAAACTCGAATTGGCAGAGATATTAAAGTCTGCACCCAAAGTTTCCATGTGAACTCAAGCATTTCTCATCATGTTCTCACCAAATGATTTCACAGTAATTTTAAAGCACTCTATTTACTTTTTTTTTTATTAAAGAATTTTAGGAGAAACATCTGAGACAATTTGAGAAATATAAGTTGATGGTCACATTACACCTGTAAGGCCTTTGTTCATCTTCGTAACACAAATTTTTTGATTTTTGATGCTCAGTGAGGTCTCCATTGCCAGCAAGATAATGAACACTTTCAGATGCCCAGAAGGGTTAAAACAGTTCATGTGAGTACAGTGGTTCAACCTTAATATTATAAAGCGATGAGAATACTTTTTGTGCGTCAACAAAACAAAATAACTTTATTCAACAATATCTAGTGATGGACGATTTCAAAACACTGCTTCGAAGCTTTACGAATCTTTTGTTTCGAATCAGTGGTTCATCACATGATTTCAGTAAACGAGGCTTCGTTACGTCATAAGTGTTTCGAAATTTCAATAGTTCACGTGACTTTGGCAGTTTGATACGTGAACCGAACCACTGAATCAAAAGATTCGTAAAGCTTCAAGCAGTGTTTTGAAATCGTTCATCACTAGATACCGTTGAACAGTCGTTATTTTGTTTTTTTGGTGCACAAAAAGTATTCTCGTCACTTTATAATGTTAAGGTTGAACCACTGTACTCACATGAACTGTTTTAAACATGTTTTAGTATCTTCTGGGCATCTGAAAGTGTTCATTATCTTGATGTCAATAGAGACTCACTGAACCATCGGATTTCATCAAAAATATCTTCATTTGTGTTCTGAAGATGAACGAAGGTCTTACAGGTGAAGAATGACATGAGGGTGAGGAATTAAATTAAATTTTTGGTTGAACTAACCCTTTAACTTTGTGGTGAACAGTAGAGCCTGTGATTAGGTCGAGGATGAACTGCATAGTTTAAAGGCTGTACACTAAATGTATAGTGTTGATTTCCTTGATAATTATATTATCTAAGTTATAATAAAGTTAGAATAGCACTTGCAAGTGTGCTATTGCTAGCTAGCAGCTTGTTGTAGATTTGAGTTAATGACATTTAAATCAATTGTATGAGTTAACTTAGTAATATTTCAGTTATATTGCAATTAGCATGTTTTTGTGTAGTAAAAATCCAAATTTTTTAAGTTCTACTAACTTAGTCTTGGAGTTAACTTACTTCTGCCAACTTATTAGGGTTTACAGTGTACTATAGTGAACAGAACGAATTTTATTATTATAAAATATTATTTGATTATAAAACAAATTATATTTTAATCGGAATGTTTATTTTTAAACTAGTCAAGATGCTTCAGGATAAACTGAGAGAAATGGAGCAACTTCCTTCAATACAATCTGACCAATTGAAAGAGGCGAATGAAAATCCAATTGGTTCACCATCACTGCTGTCACCTGCTCCTCCTCCACCTCCTCCACCTCCTCCACCACCTCCTCCTCCTCCATCTTCATCTGTTACCGAGTGAGTCTTCAATACCTTTTGATATTGAGATATTCCAAACATAAAAATACATCACAGCACATCCAACATTAATGCTTCAAAATATTATTAATGGCAAAACAATTGTATATTTAGTCCATTGAAGGCCTTGAGGAACAGAAAAAAGGATGGAGACGGCACCACTCAAACTGCGAGTAAGACAATCATACCTTATGTTTGACCATGTGATTCCAGGAAGAAAGATGTAAAATCATCATGGCAGACAGGAAGAAACAATAGAGTAATTTAGAAGTTGACGTTGAATCAAGGAAAGTAAAGCCTGCTCTTCCATCCTCAATGAATACTGTGTTGATTTTCTCACAGAACCCGCAATTACGGAGGACATGAAGTCCAGAGCTGTGGATGAAATGATGGAAAGAATCAAGAAAGGCATTGTTCTTAAACCTATTCTCAGACCGCCACAGGTGGGTCTGTCATAGTTGAATTTTTACATGTTTTGCTGAACATAAATTATGTTTAGGAGCAAGGCACCGTCTGTATGACAATAACCAAATGTGTGAAAGAAATGAAACCGTATGAGCATGTGCACAACACATATACAATAGGGCAATCATTTCAGTTATATACTAAAATATACCTTTTTTTAAAAAAAGATAATGCCTTAAATATTGTGCTTAATTGTGCCAGTGCCAATGAAGACTTTTAACTTTGATAGAAGTACAAAATGAAATATTTGACATTTTGTTTCTCTTCTCTATAGGCTGTAACAGAGGATGAAAATGCATGGAAGGTTAGTGATACTACACTATTTCAGATTGTTTTTCTGCAATTGCACATTATCGTCTTTCAGGTCGTCCAGCAATGTACAGTACATTGATTAATTTTAGAATATGAAGAGGTAACTAGTCTCAGCCTCAGACATCACGACCACGGACCATTTTCTGAACGTCTGATGCATATGGCACACTTATCTGGAAAGACTTCAGGAGTTTCAAAGTCATCATCTGGTTGGTTGAATTCTACAGGAGGTCTGTCTCATGTTCTTTAATTGTCCGCCTGGAAACAAATGCCGTGATGCCAAACCCCCTCATGGAAGAAGAACACCATCGTGTTTACAACTGTCATAATGAGCGCTTACCAGGATCAACTAAACGCTGGAATTTCAAAAGTATGTGAAGTTCGCGGCTCCATATTGTTGCAGTAAACTTTTAATAATAATATAATAATAATTTATTAGATTCACGCCGGTGTGTTATTGTAGGGACATCGACTTTATATTTTCACGCCCCTAAGCATGATGCGGAACAAAACGAACTGTGATTGGTTGCGTTACATGTCAGTCAAACGTCCCCATGACCTGCAGTCCGTCTGAAGGTCTGGCTGAACGAGACTAATGCCTAACCACTTGCTACATTGCTTGTGAATTATATGTTCACAATGTAACTGTTCAGAAATGACAAAATATTATTAATCAAAAAATATTGACATTTGTGTAACAGGAGCAGAGGTCTGAGAACCGGAAATCAGCTGTGCTGGAATTACAGGGGATGCTGGTAAAATAATATCTTTTAAAACCTGAATTACTGTATGATAACAACAGCTACTTTTATTAGTCAGGCTATAGCTGTTTGCAAGGTCAACAATGAAATATACTAATGGTTATACAGAGTTAATATACTTTCAAATAAGAAATAAAATCTGGGATTAAATTGATTATTGATGAAAAAGTGTACACACACATTTGATGCATCAGTTAAAAATTCCATGGTCAGTACGATTTTTTTTCATGCTTTTTAAAAGAAGTCTCTTATGATCATCAAGGCTGCATTTATTTGATCAAAAATAGTCCAAAATTGTGAAATATCATTACAAATTAAAATAAATGTTTTCTATTTTAATATACTTTTAAATGTAATTAATTTCTATGAAGTAAAACTGAATTTTGAGCATCATTCCTCTAGTCTTCAGTGTCACATGATCCTTCAGAAATCATTATAATATGCTGATTTGCTGCTCAAAAAACATTTCTGATAATTATTATCAGTATTAAAAAGAGTTGTGCTGCTCTTTTAATATTTTTTTGTGGAAACCGTGATGCATTTTAAGGATTGTTAGATGAGTAGAAAGTTCAAAAAGAACAGAATTTATTTGAAAAAAAAAATTATAAATGTCTTTACTGTCAATTTTTTCCCTTAAAAAAATCTTACTGACCCAAACCTTTTGAACTGTACTTGCAGCAAAACATCATAATAAACTATACTGTGAGTTATTAAATTTTGGTACGTTTAATCATTGTACTGTTTGTAAAAGGGCTGTGTGTTGGTGATTTTACCACAATTTAGGGAATGTTTGGGACACTTTTTAAGCGCTGTAAAATCACTATTATCACCTCTCATGATGGCTTATTGTATTAATATAACTTTATTGGCTGCTTCTCCTCAGGTTTCCATGAGGAGGCCTGGCCCTCGAAAGGTGGAATCGAAAAAACGCTTCAGCCGAAATGTTGGGGAGGCGGAGCTTCAGATGGTGCTTCAGAGAAGGAGGAAGGCAATGGGGGACGAAAAAGGGACCTCACCTCCTCCAACTAAACCCAAAGGTACCATTGCTTCCTTTACTCCATCACAGGCCTGAACAGTTCAATGGTTAGTTCACCCAAAAAATGAAATTTCTGTCATTTATTACACACCCTCATGTCGTTCCAAAGTTCATTCATCTTCAGAACACAAATTAAGATATTTTAGGCGCTCACATGCACAGTGTCGGCCAATACTGAGCTGGCGTTCGGACGTAAACAAGGAAGCGCTGCACTGCGTTCACTATGTCAACTGTAGACTGACAGGGGAGAGAAGAAATTATTGAATTAAGTTGTTTTTTGTTTTTTGTTTTCGCACACAAAAATATTCTCGTCCCTTCATAACATTAAGGTTGAAGCATTGCAGTCACATGGACTATTTTAACGATGCCCTTAATACTTTTCTGGATCTCAAAAGGTGCAATGATGTTGCTGCCTATGTGTGGTTCAGAAACCCTTGCATTTCATCAAAAAATATCTTAATATGTGTTCCGAAGATGAACGAAGGTCTTACGTGTTTGGAATGTCATGAGGGTGAGAAATTAATGACAGAAATTTCATTTTTGGGTGAACTAACCCTTTAAACTGCTAATTACTTTAAATATACTTTGTCAATCCTAAAGTTTACTATTGATAAAAATCAGCTCACACATATGAAAACAGTGAATTCTGAATTCATTTGCAGATGATCTAATAATTTGATAAAAAGTAAATGTGTACCTTCAAGACAACATAAGTCTCTTTGGATAAAAGCATCTGGCAAATGCGTAAATGTAAATACACAGGTGATTTTCAGTTAAAAGGTTAGTTCAACCAAAAAGTTTAATTATCTCATGATTTACTCTCCCTCAACCCATCTTTTTTCAGACGAACGCAGTCAGAGTTATGTTAAAATATATCCTGGCTCTTCCAAGCTTGATAATGTTAGTGAATGTTGTGTGAGATTTTGAAACCCAAAAGGGGCATCCATCCATCATCAAGGTTAATAAACTATAATAACCAGCTTTTAGCAAACGGCCATACTTATCAATTTACGTCAAAAGACGTGACACAACGGATGTAGGAGTAGCGTAAACTTAGATCCCTCTCGTGGATCAAACAAATAGGGCTAGGCAACAAACTCAAGCTCCTCTAACATCGAAATCCTCTGACATTTCTCTTTAAAAATTCTCATTTTATACTTCTAACTCATAACCGGTGTCTTGTTTTACTCTATCCTCTGTGCTTCTATGTTTGTCAATACGTCAGAGGTTACTCTTTCTCTGTAAACCGATGTATACGGCCATCTACCGGAAGCTAGTCTAAAGCTAAAAAAATTAACTAGTGTTAATTTCTACATAAAGTGTTCATTAGTAGGTTAAACCCGCTTTTTCATTTTCATTAAAAAATAAGTCAATAAGAAATAAAATATCAAGTCCACATGTAGTGACATTTATACTTAAAAATAACAGAAAAATATATTCCATTTATATTCCATTTTATATAATTTAAAATACACTCTCTGAAAACAAGTCAACAATGTTTTATGCAATTTTACTTCTTAACATTTTCAGATATTTTTACTGTAAAAAGACATATTTTGGGGATAAAATGTATTTTTTTTTATTAGTAGCTTGTGTAAAAGGAAACTTTGACAGGTTTTTGTATCAGAATCAGATTCACTGGTCAAATTGGTTGCACTTCGAAGCAATTATCCTTCACAGCGGTGCTTAAAAGCTGCCTCCTCATTTATTGATCGGCTATGAATGTCTGTGGGAGCTGCATTATAACACAGCCACTTAACTAAAACTTTAAGTCAATGTTTCCTCAGAATCACCCACTGCCGTGTCGGTCTCGAGCTCTTCGCCCTGGGCGGGGGAGAGTGGAAGTGCCCCTGTCCTTCGCAGACTTCAGCAGAACCGCGAGAAGAGAGTCTCTCGCATAAAGGCTTCTGAGTCTATTATATGGGAAGAAAAGTGAGATTTGAGGGGTGTTTTAGTCTGACCTTCTGCACTTTTGAGAAACACGATGTTGAACTAAGTATAAATTCAACACCTACTTGCTTCTGCCATATGCCTTTTGGAATTTGTTTAGAGTAAATGTCACAAGGCTGAATAAAACGTTAACCCTCTTAACTTTGGTACGAACGCAGCCATGGAAAAACCAAGGACCCCTGCATTCAAAAATGAATTATGAAAGAAATAAAAGACATTCTGCACATACTCATTCTGTCTTTTCTTTGCCCTCGGTCTGTGTTTGCTGTTGTGTTGGACATTTGTTCTTTGAGGCATGAATTCTTCCATTCACTTGCTTGAATGCTTGATTTGTTCAAGTATTTGGACCTTTAAACGATTCTTTCATTTTATTGAATTACAGATGAGACACTGACATTTTCAAAGCATTGAAACTCAAAATTACTTTAACATGGCATTGTTTTATATCCATAAAACCAGCATTGCACTCTGGTGTGATTGTGCGCCATTCTTGGTGAGTTTGTTGTTCAGGTTCAGCAATGTTAAAATAATACCAAAGAATCTCATTTGGATTAGAATCAAGGCTTCGACTCATTAAAGAATATAATCTAGTCAACACTGAAAAAACAAGAGAAACAATTTACTTAATTTTACTTTTGCAATTTTTTTGCAGCAATATTTTTTAAAGTACATTTCACGTGTATGGCATTAAGTAAAAACTACTAAGTTAAGTTAGTTAACAAAGAGAATAAGCCAATTAAAGTTGGCCAATTAGAGATTGAGTAATTCTACTTACTCATTTAAGTTTACTTTGCAATACCCTGTTTTAAGTACATTTTACTCACTCTTTGTAAAATTTACTCAAACAATGTAGCACTACATTAAGCCATGTTTTAAAGCATATAATTTACTTAGAAACATGTAAGTAAACAACGCAGTAGATTTCATGTTACATTTCATATAAGACAACATACATACACAAGGCTATAGGAATGGAGGTACCCATTCTAACACAGACCTCAGTACTTGGTCCACAATAACAGTAACAATCAGTGGATAGTTTTTGAGTATGAATGTATCATTTTGAGTAAAAAAATAATACATATATAACAGAAAATGTTACAAAACCTAGCGATAAAGCAACGATAGAACAGTGTAAATACAACTGGAAAACAGTGAAAAATGCAACCTTATTAATTACTATTACTAATTATTAATTATACCCTAGTGCATGATGGGGAACACCAATGGGTTTTACCTACTCAACTTTTAACTAATTTTAACTAATGCTGGTTGAGCTTCATCCACACAAAGAATAGAATCAGCATCTTTTAAGACAGTATCTGACTACTGTATTTTTGCCATCGGACTCTGTTACCCCATTGATCTTACACAATGAAGTTCTAATGTTTATCAAACTGAGGCTGGATAATTGGCACCAATAGCCTAGTGGGCAGCATGCTGACATATAATACTCTTGTGCTGTAGGGCAACCCGAATTCAAGTCCGTGGACTTTTCCTGATTCCCTTAGTGTAAATAGACACTCCATATTTTTTTAACTATTTTTAGTTGTGTAACCCCCCCCCCCCCCAACATTAAAATTTTAAGTTTTATGTTTTGGCTTTTTTAGAATTTTTAACTTCACCAGAATTTTCCCAACGGAATGGTACGAAACTTGGTAAAGGTTTTGGCACTTGCTATGTGAACACACACACACACACACACACACACACACACACACACACACACAAAATACTGGACATGATTCAAAAAGGTTAAATGCTTCTGATAAAAATAGTCACACTTGTAGGCCTACTCCTTGCAGTCAAAAATGACAGCGTTGGAAACTAATGCAGAGTGAATTTCATCTAGTGGAAAAGCGTGCCCAAACAAAATCTTACTGAAAGATAATTTTTTGAGATACAGTATCAACCTCAAATTTGGAACACAACTTGTTTAATTTTTTGGCTTTGATTTTCTCACAGTTTTAGAGTAAAACATGTGTTGGAAAATATATATTTCATATAAATTTTAAAAATAGTATTTTTATGCATTTTTAAAATTCTATAACTTTTTCAGATACACTTTTTTTTAACTACTAAGTGTCTTTAAAAAGGGATTAAACTTAAATCTGTTCTCCAACGTATTCAAGATTTATTACAGTTTAAGTTTGAAATTTCATTTTCAGGTCTATATACTCAAAATGTGATTAACAGGTAATACATGGATAACTATTCCATAAATATAACTTACCATAAACCACATAAAAACACTAAATATTAAATACAAAACATCATCGAAGTGAAATATAGTACATTTATTTAATTGAAATAAAAAAATAATAATTTTTGACTGCATACCAGAGCACCAGGATTAACTTAGAAACAATGTCTATATATATATATATATATATATATATTTTTTTTTTTTTTTTTTTTTTTTAAATAAAACCATGAAACACTAATATTAGGTGAGTATCAGAATATATTTCACTGTACATGCTGGCAGTGTCAAAGCCTTTAGGTTAGTTTATCCGTTCATCTGGAAACACCTGGGATAAAAAGGACAGCCTTTTCTCCTAACACCTTCACACTCCTCTTCTATGATAAAAGCATTTTAAATGGAGTTCAATTATTTTCCACTCTCACTCACTTTTGCTTCTTTCCTTTTAAAAGGCATTTCATTCTGTTAAGGATTCCTCACACCCAAGAGAGCTTTCCATCCAACAAACACTATAAAGAATTTATGTTTTCGCCCAGAATCTGAAAGGTGTCTGATTTAGGTGTGTAGATCTGTGTTTGTGTGAGGAAGAAAGTGAAGAGATGTGTGGATGGAATATGCATGACCAAAACAAGTGAAAAAATTCAAAATGTGCGAGGCCCTTCTGTCTGTCTGCCTGCCATCCATACACACATGAATGAATGAATTGATTTGTCATGATCTTAAAACAATGCTTGAAATTAGTCAATAATATTAAAATATAATAATTTTATTTTGTATTATTTGATTTTAATCTATGAAGACAGATATTTGATTTGATTCACATTTGTACACTTTCTACATGCTCCCATTTGTGTTATTTCTCAGGTGACTTCTGACTGATGGTTATCTCTTGCCACTCCCTGGTTCTCCACAGGTGCGCTACCTCCTCCCGCCTGAGTGGCGCTGTTTGGGATCAGATTCCCACTTCAGCTTCGCGCTACGGCTGAAGAAGCTGCAGAAGAAACTTTGACCACTTCAGTTATTAGCTTAGCCGCGGAGACCCACATCTCCTTTATTGTTTACAAGTCACTTATTTATTCAACCAGCCCTTTTAAAAAAGATGTGGTTTATTTATTTACTCAGCTGGCTGTCGCTGGTGGTACAGATATGTTTCGTTACTCTCGCTATCGGTGAGTTTTACGTTGCTGCTGTTAGCCGCTACCTCCTTTTGCTGACGCGACCAAAGAAATACCGCGCCTTATTAACAATAAAATTTCCTTTTTTTTATCAATGAATAATAGGCTAAGCTAAAAGAAATAGAATAACAGTAGGATGAGCTAATACAAAACCTGACTCATAGCTGACTAAAGTCTTATTACATAAGAAAGAATAAGCTCATTGTGTTTCAAGCTTTTTATGTTTCTCATTGTAGTGTTGCAAAATACAAGATTGTATTGATTACTAATCGCTCCGCCCATTTATTCGTCATCCATTAGGGTAAAGTAACATCTCTGACAGTCATAAATACATTTGTATGCATATTCTTTCAAATCTTGCCACATTATGATTAGAGACAGTGTAGTAAAAACAGTACAAATGTGTCTGTCCACGTAGGCATGATGGTGATTGAGAGCTTGGCAACCTGTCTAACCACCTGTATTTGCTCTTATTCTAGCACTGAATGTATAAGAGACTTGACAGAAGGATGGATAGATAGATAAATAGATAGGTTTCCTCACTTCAAACGCCATTGTTATGCTCTTGCACTTTTTTTCCACATTTTTTTTGATGTTTATTTGTTATTGGTTATATGTCCTCACAGCTGCAGGCCTGTATTACCTGGCAGAGTTAATAGAGGAGTACACGGTCGCCACCAGCCGCATTATAAAATATATGATTATGGTGAGTATTGTGTCGTTATATTAAACTTGCATTATTAAGGATGCATCCATAGACTAATGTTAGAGGAAATCAAGTCACATCTTGAGCTCAGGGGCCTCATTTATAACCATTGCGTACGCACAAAAAAATGCCCTGAAAGAGGCGTACGCTACTTCTTGCGTAAAAGATGGGATTTATAAAAACAAACTTGACGGGAAAATTTGCGCACCTTCAGGCAAACTCTGACCCAAATGTAAAGAAGTAAACGGAAGGATTTTAAACTCTGTTTTCGTTTTGATACATTAATATTCCACTAATGGCGATAAGCCCTACAATTACATAGTCATTTTGCTGAAGATAAACAAAAATGATATGGATTTAGATAGTGGATGTGCTTCTTTTGGTCACTTTTCCTGTGACACGCTGTTTTAATGACGGCGAGGAGTGATGGAGCACAATAATTCCTGTTTAACCTAGCGAGAACGATGATCAGTGATGCACACTTACTGCGATATAATGAAGGACACTGCTGGATTTGATGGTCAAACGGTCTGTTGTCCGGTTTGAACAGGCTCAATGATAATATCTTACTGTACAAGCTGCACAGAGGCGTTGATGTCTGTACAGGCATCTTCAAACAATTATGAATAATACCACTGTATTTGAAGGATACAACTTGAAGAAAACAGTAAGATTTATACATTCTTTGTCAGTGAAGCGCAAGTGTATTTACACTGCAATAAATAAGTACGCCTAAATCTGTATGAAATAGCCTAAACATCCTAAAAGATATGATCACCTTATCAGCAAAACTGCATAAATTCGATTTAATTCGAATTGTTTAAAACAATTAAAATACTATTTGGATAGTGGAAATTAATGAATCAACTCTATTCTAAAAAGTTTATCTGAGAAGCAAGCTATTTATAGCTACAATTTATGGATATTTTGATATATTTATTATAAAACAACAAGGATATTAGATGATTTTTAGCAATATGTATGGCACAAATGGTATTTATAGTCCTATGTAATATTTCCCAATGTCTTGTACTTTTGACGGTGTTAACATGGTGTCACGTGGATGGGAATATGCATGGAAATGATATGCAGATGAGGTTATGAATAGTAAAACTAGGCGTTGTACGCTCCATATATTGTGATTTCTGGTGAACGTACAGACAATCTCCTGCCGACTGGGATTTATATTGCGCAGGTTCTGGTGTACGCATGGTTTTATAAATCTCTTTTTTTCAGATTTATGTCGTACGTTCACTTTTAGCAAGGTTTATACGCAAAGTTTTATAAATGAGGCCCCTGGTCTTTTTAGGCTTGTCATTTTGTGAGATGAAATCTGATACAATTGTCAATATCTGGTGTGTTTGCATTGGTACAGTTTTGTGTACTTTGTGTGATGTTGCGTTACACATGCGTCATGTCTCATACTCGTCTAACTCATTCTCTCAGTTCTCCACAGCCGTTCTGGTGGGGCTCTACCTGTTTGAGGGCTTCCCAATGCTCATGATCGGAGTGGGTCTCTTCACAAACCTGGTTTACTTTGGTCTACTGCAGACGTTTCCATACATAATGCTGACTTCGCCAAACTTTATCCTGTCATGTGGTGCGTGAGGCGGAGGAGTTGAGGAGACATTTACAGCCTATATATTTTTCAGTAGTCTCCTTTTATTCTTATTCTCGCTCTCTTTTCCAGCACTGGTTGTGTTAAACCACTATATGGCCTTCCAGTATTTTGCAGAGCAGTACTATCCTTTCTCTGAGGTATGCTTTTATTTTTTTACTGATTAAAACAATATAGTCTTAAACCCAGGAGTTTAGATTTGGTTGACAATCAGATGAATAATAATGTAATTTTTTCACATTGGTCTATTAAAGAAATGAAATGATTGTTGGATATAAAGTAAAGAAAAATACTGTACCGTTTATGGTTGGTAAGTCTCTTCTGCTCAACAGGGCTGCATTTATTTGATCAAAAATACAGTAATATTGTGAAATATTATTATTATTATTATTATTAATATATTGTAAAATCAAATGTAATTTATTCCTGTGATTTAAAGCTGAATTTTCAGCATCATTACTCCAGTCTGCTGTGTCACATGATCCTTCAGAAATTATTCTAATATGCTGATTTGCTGCTCAAGAAACATTTTTCATTATTATCAATGTGTTGCTTAATGTTTGTGTAAATATTTTTCTTTGTTATTCTAGAAAGTGCAGCATTTATATGAAATAGAACATTTTGTAACATTATAAGTCTTTACTGTCCATTTTGATCAATTTAATGCATCCTTGCTAAGTATTATTTCTTTTTAAAAAAGACATTAGGCATGAGTAAATGATGTCCATATTTTCATTTTTAGGTGAACAATTCAGGTAAATGACTGAATTTACTAGATGATGGAGTTGAGACTAAACGTCTCTGTGTTTTCAGGTTCTGGCGTACTTCACAATATGCCTGTGGGTGATTCCGTTCTCATTCTTCGTTTCTCTTTCTGCTGGGGAGAATGTCCTTCCATCCACTGTGCAGCAGGGAGGTGAGAGACGAGCTGATCTTATCAGAATTGTTTTGGCATGTTAAACTGTTCTTATGTTCTGACACAGTTACTGGGTGAGTGATATAACAGTGCAAACAGAAGGAATCTGCATACATTTTCAGTTGTTGTTGTTTTTCACAGTGATTAAAAGTAATTAATAAATTACTAATTGATAAATTATTTCTGTATCTATCAAAACAAAAAAGTGGGAAAGGTTTCTTCAGAATTAAAGCAAAAGCTTTTCAATTAAATATAGAGTCTACTATTGTTTGTGTCAAACAGAGCAGATAATATAATAGTGCACCATATAATGTAATTGGTGGAATTATAAATAGTACTTTTTAAATAAAAATAAATTTAATCATAAAATAAATTGGCTTCATTGTAATTTACATTCCCTCAAATGTGCATTTTATTTTGAACATTTTATTTCAGTGTAATTAAATAAAGGATAAATTAAATAATTTATAAAACATAAATTTGCTTTGTAATTTATATGCCTTTGAAAAATATTCAAATGTGCATTTTACTTTAAATATTGTTTTTAAGTGTAATTAAAATTAATAAATACATTTTTTATTAAAAATGAATTACCTTCATTGTAGTTTACATGACTTCAAAAATATTCAAATGTGTATTTTACTTTAAATATTGTTTTTAAGTGTAATTAAAATTAATAAATACATTTTTTATTAAAAATAAATTACCTTCATTGTAGTTTACATGCCTTCAAAAATATTCAAATGTGTATTTTACTTTGAACATTGTCTAATCAAATAAATTTTTTTTATCAAATATATTTTTTTTATTAAAAATATACATCTTGTATCGCAGCTTTTATAATTTACATACCTTCAAAAAAAAATATTAAAATGTTCATTTCAAAAACTGTAAAAATTGTTTTTCATTCAAGATGACATTTTATTTCTTTTTTTTTTTTTTTACAGGGGTGTTCAGTTCTACAAAAATGTGTATATTATATTATAATCACCCAATTTAAATTTTTGCGATGTATTTAAATGGGCCACTTCTATCCTGTTAGTTGGATGTGTTGGACAGACATTTACAGCGCTCATGTCTGACCACTATCATTTCCTGTTTCTGTTTTCTCAGATGATGTGGTGTCAAATTACTTCACTAAAGGCAAGCGGGGCAAGCGCTCGGGCATCCTGCTCATCTTCTCCTTCTTGAAGGAGGCCGTTTTGCCAAGCCGACAGAAGATGTACTGATGAAGCAGTTGAAATAAGCATCGGACGGAGGGGTTTGGGGGGTTTGTTCAGCCCACCGGCCCCTTTCATTGGACAGCATCTTTTTGTGGGAGGGATTCGTTTGCAATGATGATCATGAGATTGAATCTGTAGGACCACATCAGAACAAACACGCACAGACTCCTCGAATGAACTTAGCTGTCTGTTGATTCATGTCGAGAGTCGCCAGCTCATTTTTTCTTAGGCGAGTAAAGCCATGAAAGGACTTCAGAAGTCTTTAATTTTTAAAGGCTTAATCTTTTGACTTCTGTGTGTGGATGATTGTGGAAGGGGCTTCGGCTATTGTAGCGTCGCTAGAGGCTCCTGCTGATTTCCTTCTAATCGCATCAAAACCAATGTTTGTGTTCGCTCATGAATATGTCTGGATTTTTTGTTCACGTTTTAAAGGAATGTTTTACCCCAAATCCACTGTTCAGTTTGCTCACTGTCAGTACATAGTCACGTCTTACACTACAATCGTTTGCTTTGAGGTCAGACTTTAACCTAGTAATTTTTTAATGATTTGATGTTCAGAAGGATTGTTTATGTCCTTTCTGCTCCATTTGAGCTTTATAAATCCATTTTATATCATCTGGTGGTTTGACGAATAAAGAAAAGCTAATCTTTGGGTAAAATGTTGCTTTAAATATACTGTAATCATGAGAGGCGTAGTGTTGTTTAATTTGTGTGCTGTACAAAAATCTAATAAAATTCAGTTGTATGAGTTTTCGAAAGGTAAACGTTGTCATGTGCAAATAAGGATCTGATGTAAGTGGGTGAATCTCGGAATTTAGAAACATCAGGTCACATTTCACCCCAAAATCATGAGAAAATTTAGCAAGAAAATGAATTTTTAGGATTATTATTAAGTGAGCATTGTTTTTCAGTCTCATTAAAAGGTAATAAAGTAAATGTTCTATTATAAATAAATGTTTGTGTAATTTTACATCTTCAAAAAATATTCAAATATTAATTTTATGTTGTTTTTCAGTCAAGATGGCACTTTATTATTATTAGTTTTTTTTTTCCAGAGGTGTTTAGATCCATAAAAATATGTATATTAAATGTGCTTAATTATCAGAAAAATGTTTACGCAAAAAGTCAGTCTTCATCAAACTAAATATTTTCGGGTATAATGTGATCTGGACTTGTTCAGTCCTCGTGAACATGCTTTGTGAGATTCACCCATCCAGAACTATATATATATATTTTTAAAGTATAAAGTCTGGGTTGTGTAATATAGCACTATGATCAAAATGCAAATTTTGTTTAAACGTTAAATGTGAAGAATTTCTAATAAAATGTCAGACTGACTCAGAGGGGCTACGGCACCATCTGTACTGACTCTTCCTCCGTACGGACACATTTCTGCTCCTTTTTATTTGGCAGAAGGGATCTTACACTTGGAGTGCGAGGTTGAGGAAAGGTCAGCACACATTCACATCAGGAAGCTCTCATCTGGGGAGCGAATCACTTAGGAGGGTGGAAGAAGTTGCCCTTTGCTGGTGTTATCTGTTTTGTGGCTTGTTTCATAATGGCTGAGGTTAAAGTCTACATACGGAAAACTGGTTCTAGGTCAGTGTAAAAGGGCAGCTGTTTTCTTGTATGTCAAAAATGAAGCCAAGCATCCTTTGGGATCCAATGACGACAGCAGAGCTGTTTTCGGCCCGGTGACCCAGGTCACTGTAGCCTCGACCTTGACGCCTCCAGCCCCCGAGCCACATTTGTTCAACTTTCATCCACAACTAGTTCGGCATCAGGGAACTTTTTGAAGATTCTTTTTCGCCCTCAGAGATGTTTTCTGCTCCCCTTTTCACACCTTGATGATGGTCAGCATCGGCTTGAGAGTGCATGTGTAGAGGCATATTGCAGTTAAAAGCTACTCAACAAATTTTAGCCTTTGGCCAGATTTTTTGTGCTTTGGAAAAGTGTGCCGTTGAATCTCACAAAACCTGTCAAGAACACATCCAGGCGTCGGAGCCATGATTTCAAATCGAGTCTTGGCTCAAGGTCTATTCCCAATTCAGTTCGATTTTCTTTACTGCACTGTATCAACTAAAGGCACTGTTTTCTGTTCTATTTCAAAGCACTGCTTCGAAGCTTTACGAATCTTTTGTGTCGATTCAGAGCGCCAAAGTCACATGATTTCAGTAAACGAGGCTTTGTTACGTAATAAGTGTTTCGCACTTATTTCAATAGTTCACATAACTTTTGCAGTTTGATATGGGATCCAAACCACTGATTTGAAACAAAAGATTCGTAAAGCTTCATGAAGCAGTGTTTTTAAATTGTCCATCACTAGATATTGTTGAAAAGTCGTTATTTTGGGGGTTTTTTTGGTGCACAAAAAGTATTCTCGTCGCTTTATAATATGAAGGTTGATCCACTGTACTCACAGGAACTGTTTTAAATATGTTTTAGTATCTTCTGGGCATCTGAAAGTGTTCATTATCTTGATGTCAATAGAGACTCACTGAACCATCGGATTTCATCAAAAATATCTTAATTTGTGTTCTGAAGATGAACGAAGGTCTTACAGGTGTAGAACGACATGAGGGTGAGGAATTAATGACAGAATTTTCATTTTTGGCCAAACTAACCATTTAACTACTTTAGTTAACGTGAATTAAGAATGAACAAGACAAATACCGCATTTATATATCTAAATTAATGTTCATTTCAACATTTACTAATACATTATTAAAATCAAGAGCTGTATTAGTTAACATTAGTTAAAGCATTGTGAACTAACATGTACAAACATTGACTGACTGTATTTTTTATTAATTGACATTAACAAAGATTAATAAATATTTTAACAAATGTTTTGTTCATTGTCATTTGTTAACTAATTAACAAATGAAACCTTACGGTAAAGTGTTTTTTTTATCTTTTACATTCACAAACAGTTATATGACACACTACATGAAAGGTAATATTGGAAAAAGCATATTGGGGCACTTTAACAAACAGTAGGAAGTACACTAGTATTCTATGCTGCACATATTCAGAAGTTTCTCTTAGTGCAACACCAATAGTATTGAAAAGTAAAAGCACAAAACACTTTTTATTACTCTGGCACTTATTGAAAATATGACTTTGGTCTAGTCTATGTAGTTAATAGCATGTCTAATAGTGGCCAGGCTTCAACTCCTCGGCCAGGTGCATGGCCACCTCAGTCCAGGGTGAGTCTTCGGTTTTTAGGGATCGGCCCAATCGAGGCAAATCCAGCACACTGAAACACTGGAATTGCCTGAGATCATATAGCGGTTTGGTGTTCACCGTCTCCAGCTGTTTGTCTTTTCGCCACATGGCATCTTTCAGAAACCTGTTGCACAAGCACATTTATGTTAATTTGTGTGTTAATTTAATGTAAAATTATACATATTTCAAATTAAAAACATAATTTCAGTTGTTGCCTTAAATTAAATTGGCTTAACAAGTAATTTCAACTTAAATTTTATGGAAAAAAAAATAGTTTTTTTAGTTTACCCAAAAATTAAAATTGCCTCCATTGACAGCTACACAACTGACACTTTGACGCTTCAAAAAGTTGTATCAACGCTGCTGCGTAACACGAGAATGAACTTCAAACGTGCTGCGTAACACGAGAATGAACCTCATTGGTTCTTGAGGAAGCTCTTAGTCCTACAGGTTTGGAACGACATGAGGGTCAGTAATTAATGACAGAATTTTAATTTTTGGGTGAACAATCCCTTTAAAAATGTTGGAATTGCTTTAATTGTTTTGATGAGTTAATGTAAAAACATGTTACCATGACTTATTAATCATATATTTTTTTACAGTGCAAAAAAGTGTTTTTTATGGTGTCAATAACCATCACCATCACAAGCAGTAATTGTCACTAGCACCTGATACCTGGCAATGACCCTGTGTCCCCAAATACGAGCAAGGTCGAGGGGCGTGTGACCTCTCTTGTCCAGAGCATTTGTGTCTGCTCCGTATCTCACCAGCGTCTCTGTGCAGTCCATCAGACCTTCTGCAGCGGCCAAATGCAGTGGAGTCAATCCTTCATCTGTTGTGCTGCGGATACAACAACACTGAGGAAGCTGACACAAAGACAACATGACATCTTTGCTAAAATCATAATCATGCTGACAATGTAGTTTAAGTGGGCAGTTCTTAAATTATTTCTTTGTGTCAAGAACATTTTAATAATTTTAAGAACCTTTTTCACACTATAAAGACCGTTTTTTTGCAATAGAATAATCCAAGGATTTTTTTTTTTCATTGATGCCAATAAAGAAACTTTATTTTTAAGTTCAGAATCAGTGTAATTTCCAATCTGCTAAAAAAAACATTAATCGTTACATGAAAGTTATCAAAGTTATAACTTTGCACGATTTATCAGTGCATGTGAAATAAATGTTTGTAAATTAAATAAATTAATATTTTTATAATCACTTATCAAAATATAATACCTTGTATCATTTATCAATTTATACTTATATCATTTACAAATATTAATTTATGCCATTATTTGGCTTTCATTAGACTTATCCATGATTACAGGTCAAAAAGGCGGATCATACACATTGGTCTGGGCTCCGTGTTCCAGCAGGTAAATGAGGCAGGCGTGTGAGTTTTGTCGGCTCTGAGCTGTCAGCACCATGTGTAGAGGTCTGCGTCCGTGAGGACAACTGACATTCACATCCATGTAATCACCAGCCTCCACCAGCAGCTCCATACAGTCCAAGTGTCCATGAAGTGCTGCTGTATGAAGCACGGTGAGACCCTGACACACACACACACACACACACACACACACACACACATATCTCATATACAGTCGCACCCAAAAAGATCTGGACACCTAAACCAATACATGTAATAATACATGCCATGAACAACATGTGAGAAGTTAAGAAGTTAAGGAGAGCTGACTTCACACATCCACTAAAAATGTGATCATGTGTAAAGGATGTTATAATAATAATATTAATAATATTAAATAATAAAAATGCAAAAATAATCAATTTCTTCATTTGATATTTTATTGTGGATATTATAGATATTTAAAATCGTATAGCTATTATTTTTATTATTAAGGTATATACATATATATATATATATATATATATATATATATATATATATATAACATTGATATATTTTATACAATTTGTTTTTATTTTTCATTATTTTATTATTAAGGTATATATATATATATATATATATATATATATATAATATATATATTTTTTTACATTGATATATTTTATATATTTTTAATTTTTAATTATTTTTATTATTAAGGTGTATATATATATATACATATATATATACACCTTAATAATAAAAATAATTAAAAATTAAAAAAAATTATATATATATATATATATATATATATATATATATAACATTGATATATTTTATACAATTTGTTTTTATATATTTAACGTTGAAATATTTTATACAATTTGTTTTTATTTTTCATTATTTTTATTATTAAGGTATATATCTATATATATATATATATATATATATATATATATATATATTTTTTTTTTTTTTTTTTTTTTTTTTTTTTACATTGATATATTTTATATATTTTTAATTTTTAATTATTTTTATTATTAAGGTGTATATATATATATACACCTTAATAATAAAAATAATTAAAAATTAAAAAAAAATATATATATATATATATATATATATATATATATTTAACATTGATATATTTTAAGTGTGGCTTAAATATCCAAATACTATTTGGGTCCTTTGCATATCTGGATGGGAGGAACGAGAGACCTGCTGACGTCATAACCACTGGCCATTATCTGCCAGCGGAACATTCAGTCCACGTAAGTCGCCTAACGTTATTTGATCAATCTTTTATGTTCAGCGGTTGGAGCTGAATCATCAACAGAACATTGTGGATAAGTGTATAAAGCACGCACGCGTCTGTCAGTGTGCGCAGTGGTTTGCGCAGTGGTTTGCGCGCTCTCTTCAGGGTCAAACTCGACCATTCACGCGCTCCGCACGCGGCGGCGTTAAACATGTCGCTCTCCGCCAAAATATCCAAAACCATCCGTTCGACTAACACTAAGAATAAAAAGATGTAATGAAGTTATTATTATTAGATTGTATTAGTTATTAACATCACAAGCTCTTCAAAATATTGCGTAGACTAAACATTTTTCCTTCAATAATTCTGAAAAGGTGTGAGCAGAAACTCGCCTCATAGTTTGTTGACGTTTCCATGGTGTTTCTCCTGTCAGTCAAACTCGACTGCGCGAGCTCAGTTCAATTCATTATTTGCATCAGGGTAGTTGATAAATATGAACATTAGGGTAACATTTGGTTATTCTTCGGTAAAAGTTGATCTGCTTTTTCACCATTTTAATCACATTTTTTTATTTTTAAAATTCACCTGCTGTCAGGCAGTGAGACAAATTAATTTTAAAAGTAGCACAAATATTCCAGTCTCAGTTAATATAAAATACATTTAGGCCTGTAATATTTTATAGAAATGCGTGCGACACTGCTGCCTGGTCCCATCATGTGCTAAAAATATTGAACTGGACATGCATTCATGTGATATGTGCATATGGCCAAGTTACAAAAGGTGAAGTTCATTAAGTCATTGAGTTTGGCCTTTTGATACCAGAACTGCATTGATACAAAGTGCACATGCTCATCGAAGAACAGAAAGCTTTGTTGAGCAACCTGACATTTTTACTTTCCCTTTGTCCTGCGTGCAAAGATTAATCTTTTTTTTTTTTTTTATTGATTTCTTCCAAATGCACCTCTCTGCGTCTGTAGAAGATGGGATGGTAGATCATAGTTATGTTGTCCATTTCTCAGTGATCAATCCTTTCTACTGACAGGTGTCAGGCGCTCGACTGTGATCAGAGGAAGCGCAGGTGTCCGGGGTCTCATTTGCATATCTAAATATTAATTGTTGCTTTATAATTGATTTCAGATTTCAAAGTACAACCTTGCTTATTTCTTTAGTGCTTACTATTTAAATAACAATTTTTTTCTTTTTTTTATTAGGGCTGTCAATTTGACGTTTAGTGCTAATATTTTATATTATATTATTTTTTAAAAAAAATTTCATCTAATTTCTTACATATTCTTTAAAAATTACATTTTTTTATATTGTATAATTACATTTAAAAGATTTGATTTTGTAGCATTTTAAAAATATTTGTAATCTAATTTCATATTCTCTTCAAAAATAAAAGTTTTATGTAATCTTCGATTGTTAGAGTTAAAATATTTTATATTATTTTTAATCAAATTTTATATATTTTCTTAAAAAATAAAAAAGCGTTTTGTTTAATATTCAGGTATCAGCATTAAGATTTTATAGTGTTTTTTAAAATATTTTTGATATTTCATACATATTCTCTTTAAAAATAAATATTTTGTTTGATTTTCAATTAATAGAATTAAAACATTTTATATCCTAGTATTTTTAAAAAATATCTGTAATGTAATTTCATTCATATTCCCTTTTAAAAATAAAAAATATGAAATATCCAATATTTCACAGTGCTATTAATTTAATTTATTTAATATTAGCACTAATATTAGTGCTAATTTTAAATAAAAAATAACACAATATGAAATGATTTATTTGGACAAATAAACAATATATTAACTTATTTTAATGTATTTGAATAATCTTCATCTGGGGGATTTTTTCATACAGTGTGTGTGTGATTCAGGTAACCCTACATTATGGGGACATAATGTCCCCCACATAGATGGCAATATCTGAAAACCTTGTCCTTGTAGGGACATTTTTTGGTCCCCATGAAGAAAACAGCTTATAAATCTAAGATGTAAAAATGCAGAAAGTTTTCCGTGATGGGTAGGTTTAGGGTTAGGGGATAGACTATACAGTTTAAAAAACATTATGTGTAAGGAAAGTCCCCATAAAACATGGAACCCAATGTTTGTGTGTATAACATGGAAAAAAAGATAAGCCTACTCGAACACTCGGTCGTGATTAGTGTGAACTTCTGAACTGCAAAGTTTCTGGGCCGCTATGAGCCCAAAGGCAGAGGAAGGGGTCATTCTGACAAAATGTCAATAGAAACTGATCCTAACTCCATCTTTAACTGCCCTCAAACTATGTCACATCTTTTGAAGAGAGGCAGCTCACTTTGCTTTCATAAGGTCATGTAGCTGAGCACATGAGCTCAAGGCAAAGCTGAGGGTCGGGACCTTTGTGTGCTTTATCTCTGATCTGGGATCAGTTATGTTGGAGGACTGAAGAGTGAGAAGGGACATCGAAGAGATTGAGCCTCTGGTCACAGAACTGCAGTGTGCAGTGAGATTAAATGGGGGATGGAGAAAGGAAAGATTACAGATGAGACAAATGTTGGCTGATGAAGCTGCTCAAAGCTTTCATGAAAATGAGATCATGGGTTTCTCTTGCCAGCTGTTGTGCATTACTATTGGCCGCTGTCCAGACCAATAAGGATGTGCAATTCGCATGTGGGCGGAGCTATAACACCAGCACACGAATGGACGAACACCAATGAAAACAAATACTGCAAAGGCCAAATTTGCCCGAGGATAGTCTCTCTCATCTGACACATATGGACACAACACTCAATTGAGTCAGTAACACTTTTCAATAAGGCTTTATTTGTTAACATTAGTTAATGCAACAGTACTTTTAAAGTATTTATTCAACCTGGTTAATGTTCATTTACACATGTTAATACATTTTCAACATTTTGAGTTGTATCCGTGTGTCCTGTGAACAAACTAAAACCTGGATTAATAAATGCTGTAAAAAATGCTGTTCATGTACTTTGTGCCTGGTTTATTATAGTGAACTGAAAGGGTTAGTTCACCCAAAAATGAAAATTATGTCATTAATTCCTCACCCTCATGCCGATATACACCCGTAAGACCTTCGTTCAACTTCAGAACAGCTCAGTCCTAGATAGCAAGATAATGAACACTTTCAGATGCCCAGAAGATACTAAAACATATTAAAAACAGTTCATGTGTTCAACCTTAATATTATAAAGTCACGAGAATACTTTTTGTGCGCCAAAAAAACTAAATAATGACTTTTCAACAATGTCTAGTGATGGGCGATTTCAAAACACTGCTTCGAAGCTTTACGAATCTTTTGTTTTGAATCAGTGGTTCGGATCGCATATCAAACTGCCAAAGTCACATGAACTATTGAAATTGCGAATCACTTATGACGAACGGAGCCTCGTTTACTGAAATCACATGACTTTGGTGCTCTGAACCACTGATTCAAAACAAAAGATTCGTAAAGCTTCGAAGCTTTTGAAATCGTCCATCACTAGATATTGTTGAAAAGTCATTATTTAGTTTTTTTATTTGGTTCACAAAAAGTATTCTCATCACTTTATAATATTAAGGTTGAACCACTGTACTCACATGAACTGTTTTAAATATGTTTTAGTATCTTCTGGGCATCTGAAAGTGTTCATTATCTTGATGTCAATAGAGACTCACTGAACCATCGGATTTCATCAAAAATATCTTAATTTGTGTTCTGAAGATGAACGAAGGTCTTACGGGTGTAGAACGACATGGGGGTGAGGAATTAATGACAGAATATTCATTTTTGGGTGAACCAACCCTTTAAACTAAAACCATAAAAACAATTTTGCATTACTCAATAAAATAAATATTACCAGAAATAAAATAAGATATAAAAAAAAAATTTTGGCTTATAAAAAAAAACTTATAAAAAGACAAAAAAACACACATTTACTTTTTCTAGGATTGAACTTAAAATAAAATCTAATTCTAAATATTAAAAAAAAAAACTATAATAGTATCCCAATCATACTAAAATAACACCGCCTGTAGTGCGTTAACTAATTGTATTGAAAAGTATTTCTATTTTAATAACATTACCGATTTTCTATTTCAGAAAACCCATATAACGATACATGTTGAAACAGTAACATTACAGGTGAAAAAAACCCCAAAACAAACACAGGACATGTGCCTTAATGTTGTGAATTATTGATCATTGTGCTGTCAGGTTATGCACCGGTAAGAAACTCTTTTTTTTTTTTTTCTAGCTTTGGATAACTTGAAACATGGTGCAAAACCCATTTCACTTCTCTAATTTGATGTATTGCTGAGCGAGACTTAAAAATTCAAGAGAAAAAAAGTGTAGGACACGACTCGATTTTACCATCATGAAGTGATCTGACCCTGACATGTTGCTGTTCAGAACCAGAATGCAGTCACATGGTTGAAAAGCTAAAAAAGCAGTCATGACGTCACCCGAAAAAGTCAATTATTGTGATGAAAGATTTAAGGAGACAAACTTTTTTTGGTGTAGTGCACTGATGAACGAAACGCGGTAAGACCAGGAATGTGCATTTAGAAAGTAAACAGGATCCGTTTCTATTTCAAATGGAATTTAATATGAAAATAATTTGAAGTGATGGATGGCTGTTCCTTGAACTTTATAGGAATGCAAGGCCGATCAAAAGATCCACACAAAGCACATTCATATTTGATGAATCCCATTTTGCAGGGTTCATTCTGAGCCGAGTTCATGTAAGTGCGCTGATGTTCGCTCAGTGCCTCTCTCATAGTCTCCTTACGTTTTTCATCCTTCTGTTTCTTTTATACTGCTCTCTCTCTCTCTCTCTCTCTCTCTCTCTCCGTTCAGCCCTACACTAATGCACACTGGCATATTCTGCAGCTCTGAGTCGCAGCGTAGCCTGGTGATGCGCAGTGACCGTATCACGACCCCATTCACCAGCCCCACCCGGACACGCTGTGCTGCACAGGGTGAAACGACACACACACAGAGAGAGAGAGAGAGAGAAAGAGGATGGAGAAGTGTTGAGAGAAAAGGTAGAAGAGGATGAGATCAATAAATCTATTTAATGCAGTCTGCTTCATATGAAGCAATAAAAAGAAGTGAAAGAAGAGTGAATCTCTCTAATGTCTGTTGGCTTTGAAGAGAAATCCCAGAAAACATATCTATAGTTGATTTGAAAGGTCTACACACCCCTGTTAGCTTTTTTTGCTGATTAAAAAAATTAAAGAAACCGTATCAGAACTTTTGCATGTTTAAAGGACTATGTTTTTTTTTTTTTGTTCAAAATTAACACAATTTAAAGGGCAATACTCCATCAATCCTTCTTCAAAAACGTTTTTTTTGTCTTGCCTTAATTGCCTAATGGTAAACCTATTATACGTGTTGATATTTTAGAGGTAGCGGGATGCTTTTCGTGCTAAATTGCATACATATGTCACTCACCCGTGTGGGTCTCGTCATATCTGCAAATATAGAAGAGATGCTCCGGCTACTTTGACGTGTGAATGGTGTGGGAGTGGCGTAAGTTAGTTGTCACATCGTGTGAGAAAGGTTGACATGGGGCAACTCCAACCGTGGGGAAACATCCGTTTTAAACAAAAGCCAAACAGAGGAGACCCTGCAGGCAAAAAGAAAACGTGGCTGATTTCGTAATAAAACAAGAATCAACATGGACAAGGCTTTTCAGAGATGGTGAGAAACGAGGGATTTTAAATGTTGTAAAAACGACAAGGAGATGGTGTTTGTATTACTCAACAGGTGAGTAAGGTATATTTATTGAATGGATAAATTGCCATATATAGCACTGTAACAGAGATTATTGTAAAGCATTATCTATTGTGAAGGGTCAATTAATTATGTTTGTTGTAGCGCTGTTGAAATTTATTTTCAAGGAACTACTGTCTATATTAAAGATGCAATATGTAAGATTTTGCAGTAAAATATCCAAAAACCACTGGGCCAGTGTTTTATAGTTTGTTCAGTTGAGTACTTACAATATCCTAAATGTTTCCAACTATTTGCAAACCGTGAAAAATTGCTATTTTAACCAAGGATCCGGGACATGCGTGTGAGTCGCCTGTCAATGGTGTCATATCCACGTTTCCCTCGGTTTCTGGTTTTATTTTGTAGAAACCATGGAAACATCAAAGACGCTTTAATATATATTACATGTGGGAACACAGACAAGGGAACATCTGTTATGATACATTATAGACAGAAAACGAATTATCGTTATATAGCTCAACACGTTTAGTCTTATTGTTTAAATTTAATTTTCTTGATTAGATTTGGTTTTACCATGTCTCAGAGAAAAACACTATTTTGTCAAGTAACGTTAGCTAACATAGCATAATCAGATGTTGCTTTATTTTTAGTAACAGTAATACTGAATTTTATCCATCATACAATATGTTTTAAAAATTAATTGCATTACATTTATCAACACGCCATCAACAAGACATCCAGCATTTAATATGATATTCTAAAATCGATCTCTCTTACTGCAGTGAAACAAGCGTCTCACAGCAGCTGGCGAGCGAACGCACAGAGTAATATTTTAAGTTTCATTTTCAACACACTCAAATGTATCTAATATGATAAACAGAGCTGCGTTACCTCATACTCATGGCTGGAAAAAGTGGCGACTGTGGCATAATAAAAGTCCCGCTGCTCTCGAGGCGTGTGTTGCGTTCGTCTCTCATTATCAATCGCTCCAGCGTCTCGTTCGGCTATACAACACTCAGTCCTGCTCTGCTTCATACTACAGTAACCTTAATAATCACATCCATGAACATGATTTCTGCCCGAGCCCCTGCATGCCAATTCTTTTGCACCGGCTGTGAGGTGAAGACCACATGTCCCAAGATTCCTCGCTCAAACTTGGCGTCATCAAGCTACGCCTTTGTTTTGAACAGGCGACCTCTAGCAGACAAAAAACTACATATTACACCTTTTAAGGGGTAAAGCTACCGTAACGTCTTCAGATAGCTTCCTTTCCATCTAAACTGGTTATATCTCTTAAGCCTAGTAGTGAATGTTTTATGAGCAGTCACACAGAGGCGAAGCACAAAACAATGTTCTTCCACAAAATGCATAGAGTTTTTTTTTTTTTTTTTTTTTAAACTGCTAGGGCCAAAAGTTACATGGTGTACCTTTTAATATAAAAATAAATAATGGCACTTAAAACCGAAGTGATGAGAGAGAGAGAGCAAGAGAATGACAGAGAGAGAGAGAGAAAGAAAACTTGGAACATCCAACACCTCGGAAATGATTTTATTACAGCACTCAGTCTGTTTGGATAGGATTTTTTTATTTTTCTCTGAAATGTGTCACTTTGGTTTTCAGCGGCATTGCATGAGTTAATGTGAATTTTTGTAAATGTAAATTTTTGCATTGAACGTGCAAGTTCTGATATGATTCATCTTTGTTTATTTTTATTTTTTTTACATCACAAAAAACCAGCTGTTTTAACAGGGGTGTGTAAACTTTTTATATGCACTGTTTAGACCATTTGGGAGTAGACGCATTGTGGTGGCAGGAGAAAATAATGAAAACAAATCCATGAAATAAAAGAAAAAATGTCTTGTTGGGTCTTTGGATGTCAGAATTGAACTGCAAAAAAAATAAGATTGTATTTTTATAGAATATTGTCGTCGAAGATGCCCTTTGAAACCTGTTTGGTCTATGATTAAAGTATGATTTGATGTAAACAAGATATCTATATTATATAATATAGTATATAATAAATTCAAAATATTAACAAAAACTATAATAGTAAATCTGATTTGTGGCTGTGATGTATCTGACTGGCTTTTATTATTATTATTATTATTTTAAAAAAATATGTATTATCCATATCTCCCACCCAGACTTCTGGGTTCAACAGGAAATGTGTCCAGAAGTGGAAAACAACTGCACACAACACCTTACCGTAACCACATAGCAATGTGCCAAAAAAAACATCCAATAACTCAACCACCCAAAGTACCCTCGCAACGCCCTGGCTTCAATTCAAAGCTTGCTCTCACATTACATTAGGGGAATGTAAACCTTATTTTAATTAAAGGAATTTATCATTGGATGATTTGATTGACAGTGCAGAAATTGTGGTAGATCACTTATTTTTCTTGAAGTTAGTCAATTAGTATTATGCTTTTCACAGCAAGGCTGAATTGTGTTATAGTAGGTGAATTATGCATGTCATGAAGAAAAGTAAAGGAGATAGTGTCCTCTCTCTCCTGCGCCTTTCTGGAATGCATCTTTGATGTGTTTCTTACAGGCGTCAGGACAAACATCCCATCTGTGTCCCATCTTTCATGACATCCCAGAGGATTTAGCTCTCTCACTCTACCTATCGTGTATATGGAGAAGGGGAGAGAGAGAGGAGAGAGAGAAAATACTGTGAACGGATCTGGGCTTTAAGAACATGGTTAAGCACTGAAAAGCTGATATAACTGAAAAGACCATTTAATCTCCTGCAAAACCATGCAACTTTCGCTTAATACATCCACCTAGAAATGAAGTTTCAGTTCAAAAAGGATGATTTAGTGAACTTCACAGCTCAAATATCAACCATTTTTGATGCAGAATTTTGAGTGTGCTTTAACATATGTTTTAAATATATATATATATATATATATATATATATATATATATATATATATATATATATACACATCACATTTGGAGATTACAGATTTAACGTAAACATGCAGGTACTCGATTAATCCGAGGTTGTGGTTCTCTGATGTAACTCGCTAACATAACTTCATTTGAACAAGCCTCTAACCTTAAGCATTTAAGGTTCTCTAAAATCCCATAACATATCAACGCCCTCAAAAAGATTGATTTCCATCCTCTCATCACAATGTTTTGCTTCGCTTACGTTGCCCTGTGGAATTTGACCCTGATGGAAACATCCATTGAATTTTAATCAATCATACATTTTTCAAAACCGCTCTTTAGTTCTGCATTTTTTAAATTTTATTTATCTCTGTATCCCAACTCATTTCTAAAGCTTTAGGTATGAGCGCTAAAGATCACAGCTTTCATCTGATGTGACAAAACACTGTGACATTGGCTTATGCATACAGGTGAAAGTGCACGCTCGCTCTCATATGCTTTTGAAGGAACAAACAAACATGTTTTCGTCAAATGCAAATTATGTTAAAATATGTGGCATTGAAATATTTGGATGTTTTGTGATTTGAGGTATTTGCAAATATAAGCAGGAAAATGTGTGTGTTTCCAGGTTTATCCAGACTGATCTTAGCATGTGTTGGTACATGGTGTGTGTCACAACATTTTGGAGCAGATGCATCTGAGAAGAATAAAGAAGGTGAGTGTGAAGTAGCCCAGGGCCGGTTGTCACTTGAGATTTATTTTTTGGGCGTGTCAAGGATGTGTGTGTGTGTGTGTGTGTGTGTTCTTGGTTTTCATATATATATATATATATACATGTACACTTACACATACATACACTAAATAATGGTTCCAAAAGGGTTTTTCGCAGATATGCCATAGAAGAACCATTATTGTTCTCTCAGTGAACAGTTCTTAAAAGAACCATTTTTTTTTCTTATTGTAAAGAGCATTCTTGAAATCTAAAGAACCGTTTTTCACTTTAAAGAACCTTTTTTGGAATGGAAAGATTCCATGGATGTTAAAGGATCTTCATGATGCCAATAAAGACCGTTTGTTTTTAACTAGTGTAAGTGTAATACAGTATTAAGCTAGTATAATAGCCAATGAGTGTTTGAGAGCTAAATTGCACGGCAAATAAAAGAAAAACCAAGGTAGTGTTGTCAAAAGTACCAACCGCGATACCAAGTTGGCACTGAAATTTTAAAAATGTGGCTCTTTGAAATTGCTTTCTGTGAATTGATAATTGTTGTCAATCACAGACATATTTGATGAGCGTGTGAACACAAAGGCCAATTGGAGGGGTTTACGAACCCACTCATTTTTAACATACCGACTTGGTATCGCGGTTAGTACTTTTGGCAACACTAAAGGCAGTGAACTGTGGCGACAGGAAGCAGAGTTTAAAATCACACCTGTGACAAACAAATCACACTCCTGCCCAACCGAACACTCACCAGCCAGTCCAGATTACTGTCCTGCCCTCACCAGGAACGATCGGCTTTAGACGTGTGAACACTGTCACCGCAGTCACAGAGCATTAGCACTGAGGTCGCCATTCAGGTCAGAGAGCATGAATCGTAAGGTCACCCTGAGGTCAACCAACAGGAAACGCCATGGACATCGTGGCGTGAGTCAATCAATGGGAATGTATAATCAACAGTGACAGAAAACATGCTGATCTATTGACAAATTTACAGTGAGATTTTCAGTTGATAGCTGCTATCAAGATAAAGGTTTATTCTCATATAGAACCTACCATTTATATAAAGTGATTCACAAAAGATTCAATTCAATTTACAATTCACAATTCAATATCAGAAATCAACATTAAAGAATTGTGAGGCTAGGTGACGGCTATGTATAATTCATAAAATTTGAAAACGTGTATTTACAGTAATCATAATGTAAAACATTATCAGCTATTGGATGAAAGAAAGAGGCGAAAAATCAGTTCCAGAACAAGCAGATCCACAGCCACATTCATCCCTGTGGAAGATCAAGCCACTCATCTAATTATGTACTGAATTATTTACTCTGGTACATCTGCTTTAGCAACAAGGCTGATGCTGACAGATGGGGCCAAGATATCAAATCAATGATAAATGGTATGCTAGAACTCTTCTTTACATGTGCACATTGATGGGTGAACAATTCAGACATAAGCTGTGTCGGAAATCGCTAACTCGATCCCTCGTTTACTATTCCCTATTCACTTAATTTTTCACCCAATGGCTTCCCTCGTCATCTCCTTCATTATTTTTAGCTGTACAAAACGGCTTGTTATGCTGCAAACGCGTACTTCTCCATTGCAAAATAAGGCAGATATGGAGATAAGTCCTCTAAATGGGGAAAAAGGGACTGAAAATAGGTGAGCGAATTCAGACACTGATATAAATATCATGCTTAATTTTGTCATAATTTCCCCTGTGTTAACATCTTCGGCGTTATTATAAATGGTTTGTGTTGTAAAACAGTAAAGTTTGAATTTGAACATTCAATTTGTCGCATTTTTTGTGAAAGTTGTTTTCTTTTCCAAGGTGACATGATTTGGGGGTACAGGGCCTGACATTCATCATCTTTAGAGGTCTTTTGGTTTCTGTTCAGATGTGTGGAGGGCCGATATGATTGGTGGAGATGATGTAGAGGAATATGATTGGATCAGAGGAAAAGAGAGAGGAGGGAGGTCTGCCACTGCCATTAGATTATAATTGTACCTGGCACGTGGCACACTTAGCATTTCTGAGTAATAATGCATGCATGTGTTCAATTTTCTCAATCTCTCTCTCTAGGGCTGTAGATATCAGACACTGTTTGCCTCACATTAGATGGATTACCTTTCAGTGATAAGATCCAGTATGGAGCAGATGTACACAGACATCCACATGCCCACGAGGCTCGTGCCGTATTCAGGATAAAGAATTGAACCTTTTAAATTCCAAATCAGCTACTGAATTGAAGTTGCAAACTGGATGAGGAATTGTATTGTAAATTGTAAATTTAAAGTAGAATTAAAATGGAATATATATGCTACTGTTCAAACGTTTTTAAGTCGGAAAGATATTTTAATGTTTAGAAATTAGTCGCTGCATTTATTTGATCAAAAATACAGTAAAATTGTGAATTATTGTAATTTGAAATTTCTTTTGTAATATATTTTAGTGTCATTTATTCCTGTGATCAAAGCTCATCATTACTCCAGTCTTCAGTGTCACATGATCATTGTAATATACAGGATTGGGGAGTAACGAAATACTAGTAACTTGGTTATGTATTTAAAATACAAAATTTGAGTAACTGTATTTCATTACAGTTTTTTAAATGGGTTTTAAATGGGTGGTAATCAGATTACAGTTACATCTGAAAAGTATTTTAGATTACCAAAGTGATTACTTTGAATTTTAATGTCATTTAAACAGCAATTGGTGATTCTCTGACTCTGACCGTCTGAAAAAGTGGAGTGAAGTTTCATCAACATTTTAATACTTTTAAGAGGGATCATAAAAATTTTGTTATTTTTATTTAGTTCTGTCCTGAACAAGACAAAATGACTGAATTTATATTAAAAATTGCCCAACTTTCAACTTAACTGTCCTGTCATGACCTGATGATCCACGACTGTTTTCATGTTTTGTGATAGTTGGTTGTGAGTCATTTTATAATTCATAACAATAACTTCAATAATAATTCAATAACTTTTTCTCACAATTTGTTTTTTTTCCACTCACAATTGTGAGTTTACATTTCACAATTCTGACTTCTTTTTCTCAGATTTGTGAGATTTAAACTCACAATTGCAAGTTATAAAGTCAGAATTGGGAGAAATAAACTTGCAATACTGACTTTTTTTCTTGCAATTATGAATTTAGTATTTGAGTTTATATCTCATAATTCTGACTTTTCTCAATATTGCGAGTTTATATCTCATAATTCTGACTTTATAACTCATAATTGCAACTTTATATCACGCAATTCTGAGGGAAAAAGTCAGAATTGTGAGATAAAAACTTGCAATTTCTTTTTTTTTGTTTGTTCCACACTTATTAGTATTCCAAAATATTCTAAAGTATTTAGATTAAGTTACTAAACTTGAGTAATGTAACGAAATACGTTACAAATGACTTTTTAAAGCATGTATTTTGTAATCTGTAGTGAAATACATTTTAAAAGTAACCTACCCAGCCCTGTTAACATACTGATTTCATGCTTAAGAAATGTTTCTTTGTTATTATCAATGTTGAAAACACTGATAAACGCTTCATAATTTTCTGGAAAGGATTGCAAGTTTGATAAATGCTGCTCTTTTGAACTTTCTATTTCTATTTACATTTTGTAATTTAAATCTTTACTGTCACTTTTAATCAGTTTAATCAAAACTTTTGAACAGTATAGTGTTTTAATACTTGAATATGGAAGACCGCTGCATTTCGGAGACAGCACTAATTTGCCCCAAATTATGGTTAAATGTTTATTTAAAAAAAGGTTTCTGAAAACAATTCAGTAGTGCTGTAAGGCAAATTTACCATCTGTTTTGATGACTCTGTTAATTGTGTTGACATATCAAAATAAATTGGTATAATTAGTCTAAATTAATGATGTAATTGTGGCAAAACTCCTTTGTCGTGCGACTGTGTTGTGTTTGTGTCAATTCCAATTCAGTAGATTTCTCTTCCTGTCGTTACAATTCAAATTCCAGCTCATTAAAGGTGCAATGAGTGATTCATGAGAAATGCTGTTGAAAGTGGCTCGTTTCGGGCACCACAGCACACTTGTAGCCAATCAGCAGTAGGGGGTGTGTCCAATCATGATGGGGGAGGAGAGAAAATGAGCCAATCAGCAACAGGGGACGTGTTCACTCATGATAGGGGAGGGGAGAGAGTGAGCAACAGGGAGATTTGAAGAAAGACTGTAGAAAGAGAGATGACTGAGAGACATTTCAAAAGAGAAACACTCTGGAGAGATCCAGACAAGAGCTTTAGGACCTTCAATAAAATTAGAAAAGCTTTCCAGCACTGAAGAAACATAAGCGGCAAGACCTGAAAATGATGCAGATTGTGTTGTTTCTGCTCTATACGTGAGCAACACTGGTTTTGCTGATTAACAGAATCATTATATGCTGCTTGTATGTACTCTTGTGTGCTGAATGTTCATATTTTTGTTCTTCCTTGTTGTTCGTTCGGCATCTTCTCTTTATTTTTCACAAAGCATTACCTTCCTTCACTTCAGCAATGATAAAGAGACATCAGTCAGCTTGGGGTGGATCAGTGGAGGGAGGGGGGTTTCTTTCCTTTAAGTGAAAAGTTAAAATTTTTATTTATTTATTTATTTATTACACTCTGCATGTTGCCGAACACAGGTTGAGCAGATAGACCCAGACATCCACAGATGACATATACATGTATGTCATATTCAGGTTGTGTCCTTTCAGTCAAATAAACAGTAGCTTTGCCTTTGTCCATCTCTCTTTCCAGGGCTTTTCTGGAAATTGTGAAAGTAATGGATCTTTGGAAAGGTACTAATCTGACAGACAGCAGGGAAGTGTGAAAAACATTCAGAGAGCATTTGCACGCAGCCATCGCTTTAAAAGAACCTCATTTTTCTCTCTTTCTCTTTCTGTTTCTTTACTATAGATGGCCTTGGACTTTGAAAGAGATGGACAAAAAGTCTCCAGTGATTAAAAAGGGAATTTATGAACAGATCGTTTTTCTTTTAAAGGTGAAGTGTGTAAGTTAAAATGTTCTAGTGTTCCGTTAATGTGGATTGATAACTATAACTAAGTAATTTGTATGTTGATTCCTCCAATAGTTTAAGTGCTTAATGAATCTAATGTGCTATCAAAACATTGATGTATTTGTTTGAGTATTACAACTAGCAAATTTTTGTCCATTATTTTGATATATATGTATATATATATATATATATATATATATATATAACACTCATCGTTAATGGTGCAGAAATGACATGTTTTACCTAAAGTTGGATGTGCATTGTGCACACATTGCATACAAAAAAACAAACCAAACAAAAATACAAGAGCACAAGAACCACAGTCATGGTGAAGATAATATTGAAAGAAATCTCAACCACCATCTTATATTGATTGTGAATAAAACCCAAGAGACACTGCTATGGAAAAAAGGCTTCAGATTTTTGGCTCCAGTATTTTCAGTCTAAAAAGCCCACAGGCTGTGATGTCACAAGTCAAGGACAGCAAAAGTGACACCTCAGTTTGTCCTAAAGGATAAATCCAATAATTTATCGCAAAAAGAAAAGCTAATTGTAAAATTAATAGAAAACATTTTAAAAATACATATGATGGGCTGCAAATTCATGAACGGTAATGGTAATGGTAATGGTAATGGATATGACAATATGTTAATATGTTTGGTCTTGGAAGATTATATCTGCTACGCTGCTGCTGCAGAACAAGTACGGGACTTGCTACTGCCAACACATGACATACATGAATTACTTGTAGCAGATCTATACAGGTGGAGCTGGGGAGGTTGGAGGGTTTCTGAAAGCGCACTGCACTGCTATTGCAAATGCTGATCAAGTATCTGAAGGTTGAGCGGCGAGCTCATTGGCTACTGATACAGCAGGAACCAATCAGCTGTGCACTATAGAGAATGATGTGATTTCAAGCAGATTGAGTTAAGGACCTAACAGCCTGCGCCATCTAGAGTTTCGTGACAGAACTTTGTATTTGATTCTGCTGAAGCCATCGACCCGCATTATTACAACTTAGTTTTAAAATAATTGTTAAACAGCAGAATTAGTGGTGAAAACTACATTACCCATGATGCTGTACAGAAAATTCCACCAATCAAAGAGCCGCTGAAAAAGTGGGTGGGCACTGTTGCACTCTATAGAACCTTAAAGGGTTTTGTCAAGCGCTTCATGTATGAAACATTTTAGGGGTTCACGGAATCTTTTTACGGATTTTGTTTTAATTCATTTTTTAATATTAATTAGATTTTATTAATTAAACAGCTCGTAAACATACTTTATCACATAAAAAATGAAACAGGCTATATGCAATTATAATGCAATCATTTAAGACGTTTCTCTTTACATAGAAACTTTTTGGCATAAAGGGCTCTTTAAAACTGAGTCCTTATAGAACATGAGTCCTAGTCACCTCGGATTCGTATGCGTACATTCCAGTTTACAGGCGAACAAAGGTGTTTTCATCTGTAAGCAAAGTTTTCTGCTAGTACAGATGTGAACTGTTGAAGGTTTAGCTGTCCTGAGTCAGAGGCCTGGGTGGGTTCATGAGGGTAAGATGTGCTCCGCTCAAACGAGCACTGACATCTCACCTCGCAAGAGTCAGCAGAGGCTTTTAAGATCCTCCCCAACCCATCACAGTGCTCTGCCTTCCCTTAATGGAGTGCTTTTCTTCAAAGCATCTGCCTCTCTCCCTGTCGCTATCTCTATTTCATTACCAGCTCTCTGATCGCTCTCTCTTAGCTGAAACGTCACACACTGTATTTCATCGCAACATGCTTGTGATCTATTGTCTCTGTCTCTTAAAATCATGCCTCAATTTTAAGAGGTTGAACATGTTTTTCTTTCATGCCCGCTTGAACCACCTGCAATTTGTCCGTCAGTATATGAGATGTGTCTGTATTTTCTCTCTACATTTGCAGTTCCCAATAAAATGCATGAAGAACACAATGAAAAGCTTTACTGATGTCCTCAGATCTCATTTATGTGGCAATCAAACGTCACTCAATTTATTCCCTTAAACCTCATTCCTGGTCATGTTGGGCATCATAAACTGTGAAAATAAAATGTGAAATGGGCATTAAACTTATTTTATTTATAAATTTTGCATGGAAACATTCCGTCTAACATTTATTAAATGTTCCAGAACGTTGAGACAACATTCAAAAGAAATGTTCCCATAATGTTTGTAAAAGGATCAAATGGAATGTTACTTTAACATTCGTATAACCCATAAAAAACGTTTTTAGAACATTTAAAAGAACTGGATGTTTTGAAGGTTAACTTAATAGGAATGTTAGTAAAATATATTTTTGTTAGCTGGGCACTTGTGAAGTGTCTCAGACACCGTATAACAGACATAAAATTCGAGTTTTGATTTCATTGGGTCCATTTTACACGCACTGTTCTGAGAACAGACATGCATCTATATATAATCGATCGATTCTGGTTCTGTCCGTCCGGATCATCCAGGTCTAATATAAGGTCCACCTGATCAGGTAAGCAGGGGGATTTGCTATGCATCCCCGCGCAAAGAAGACCTGACACCGCGGGCAGCATTTGCTGCCTCGCGCATAAGCGATCTGAAAACGCAGTGCTATTTTTGTTGATGTTAATTTGCTCCGTGTTAGGGCCGCGGTTCACGGCTCGGTCAGCCTTCCCTGATACTATACTCCCGTTTGTTGCTGTAAAGGTTCCCCTGTCTCATCGCGTTAGCATCTAGGCGCCCGTGAACTGTGAATGCACCGCGCGCGGGGAGATGAAGCACCGCAGCTCATGGTCCTAGAATCCGCTCGGTTACTGACGGAGGAGAATATCACAGTGACACATTTCTAATTCTATTAAAATATAAAGACACATGTAAAAATACACAAAACAAACAAATAAACTACACACGTTTATGTAAGGAAAATTTCTATTATAAAAACACAACAAAATCAAGTTTAAATAAACATTAGCTATTATTACAACAAATATTCTTCTTAGAATTACACTCAAAAGTGCAATAAAAATGAAAATAAATATTAAAATCGCTTATTCCACATGTGCTTATTTGTAGATTTTTTGTTTTTAAATTTTATAAAAAGGAACAATAAATTACTGCTCAGCTTTACCTTGTTTTTTTCGTCCAGCCTCGCGTGCGTCCTGTGATTCTGTCAGGAGCGACTGGACGCGTTCTGGAAACTCAAGTGGCGCATAAAGCCTCTCTGTCCGTCTGAGAGTCCATGCATAATTAATACACGGTCAAAGGAATTAGAAGATATTTTAATGCAACCCTTATTTAGATTTAAAAACAAAAAAACTGTCCAGAATATATTCAAATGTACAGTGCACTCATAAAAGTGTCATGTTTTTGATTTGCACAATTGAAATTTTACTTTTCAGCAGCTCAGTTTAATTAATAACGAATATAAAAGAATATTTTATGCTTTTCAACAAATGGGTTTAAAAAAAATTACATTTGAAATCAAGCAATTTGATTTGTTAGTGTGGGACACACAAGCAAAACCGTATATTTATGCTTAGTTTTCAGAATTTTACAGATTTATAAGGGGATTTTTTTTTAATTTATTTAAATAAAACAGACATGTTCTGTTGTGCTGCGATGAACTGATGCACAATATAATCAGATCACCGCCCAAAACAGGGAATGTTTTTATTTCCACCAAATATTTTTGGCTTATTTTCAAAATTTCCACTTTTGCGCATTGCGTTTTAAACGTTATTCTGCATCTAAATAGGTAGCTATTCTTGCATTTGGTTGTCTATTTTAACAATTTTACCTCACTAAATAAATGACAATCAAGACGCGCGTAAACTCGCAACTTTTTCATCTTTACAGTAACATCTATCAAAAACAATCGCGCATTATTCTGTAATTGGCAGTGGAGCTTAACCAGTGTTTCAGAATGAGAACATTTAAGAGTCACTAATGTGGGTGAAACACCCCAGAAACGCGCAGTTTCGCAAACGGAGGACAGGTGCGATAGTTCACTGCAGCCCGGTGTCAGTCAGGACGCGTTAACCTACAGCAGAAAGTCAACCGTCTGCGCGAGCTGCGTCTAGTAGCGGGTTTCTATGGCAACAGCAGCATATCCTCGGGTTCATGTGATGCGATGTGAACTATTCACCCTGCGAGAAAATTGCAGTAATGGATAGGGCATCTTTGCGTGCGCATGCACTTCTCAGGTTTTGTTTTTATTGCTACGAGTCATATGCGTATTTTCATCGAATTAGTCTTGTTCAGACAAACTGACACGACGCATGGTCGCTGACCGTAACAACAGTTTTGCTGTCGGCAAACAAAATGCCTAACTATTTACTAAAATGGCCTTGCAATTGCCATGTTTGGAACAATCCGATGCGCATTTATTTACCTGGTTAAAAAAAGACCATGCACATTTAAATCTTATCTTTAAAAAAAAAACTGCATGCATGTGCATGTTACATTTAGAAATGGACTCTAGCTTCTTAACTCCGTCTCTGCGTAATTAGTCCATTTTCACTGAGAGCATGTGTTGTGAAATCACTCATAAAATCTAGCGCGCAGCGGGCACTGCCAGGAGACATTGTGTGCCCTGGTCGAGCTCCTCTGCCCAGACGGGCACACGTGAAACCTCTGCCACTGATACATCAAAACAAAAGCAATCTGAGTAGACGTCCTGGAGAAGCACCATCACAGGCCTCCACAGAGCCAATGAGTTCCCAACGTAACTCTTCTTCCTCAGGCGCATTTTCTTGGGCTCTTCGCTGTCTTGATATTCCGCTGCAGTCTCATGTAATGTTTCTGCCCTGCCTTTGTTGATGCATCATTTTTATTACTCATTAACTTCCCCTGTCAAAATTCATCTGTTTGGAATCAGAGAGACCCCCAAAACAAAGTTAAGTTTTTAACTCATTTTACTCTCCAGAATCAATTATATTATTAATCTGCATATAAGATCATTTTTCTGAATAGCGCGCGACGTCGTTCATGGAACGTTCAGAGAACATTCAAGAGTAACGTTCCCATTTATTTTGCAAAATGATAAAAAGGAATATTCCCCATAACGTTCGCACAACCACGTTCTTAAAACTTTTTTTTTTTTTTAAATGGAAGCCTGAACGTTCAGATAACTTAATAGAAACGTTCTTAGAACGTATTTTTGTTGTGTGAAGCAAAGGAGAACAAAGAAGACGCACACAGTCAATAAAAATTTAATTAATTAAATTACTGCGACGCCCTGGGAATCTAAAGAAAGAAAAATAAAGTTTTTATACGGCTAAGAGCTGGGTTTTGTCTCAGTGTCTTGTGAACACGACTAGTGTGTCTTTCTTTAGTCGCTGCGCGCGCGCTCACAGACACGAACATTCACGCTCCCACCTCCCCCCTCCCCTCCCTTGCAGGCGAGACCTCATTATATATACATGATCAATCTTTAATCTGCTCCATAGAAACCGAATTGCTACCATGCACTCTCAACGCCGGCATCAAAATTTAATGCAGGTAATTGAGATAAAACCAAAATGGAGGGCTTTCCGTCTCCGTTACTCTCCGCTGGTCAAAAATACATTTCCGTGCGGCAGAAACGTAGATGGTGTTAGACAGTGCTAGACTGTGATTTTTAGGAAGAGACCAGTCACACCTGCCATCAAACACACAACTTACTTTGAATGCTGAATATGATGCAATAACCGGCCTTCTAGTGCTACTAAAATGGTGTAATAAACATAAACACACACAAAGAATCGTTACATCTTCGTTTTAGGAGGCAGAATGTCATTCGGTAGCAGCTGTTTGCAATTTAAAGCCTATTTATTTGGCAAACAGTTCAAAAATAAGCTGGATCTCTGGATAAATTCCAGTCAGAATTATCAAAAGTAATGATATATCCAACAAACAGATGGAGAACATTTGCAGGCTATTTGTGCGCACTCCAAATGCGTCATGATTCCTCACACGCTTCATTCTTCCACTAGGGGGCTACAGGTGCAGTTGCACTCCTGAGCAACACCTTTTAATATGAGTATGGATTGTTATTGATGAGCAAATCAAAGCCATACACTAATAAACCGAATATGAGTGTAAGAATGGATAACAAACAGGGGGAAAAACATCAGACGCATCTGTTATTTTCAAGTGATGACAAGATATGACCTGAACTTGCGCCCCTTGCTACTTTTCCGCTTTGTTTACAGGCCCCGAGGCGCGTGTGTTCACATCCCACAGACATGTTGAAGTCACTCAGAGGTCATGAGATTCTGGGTGTTTTGGGCACCTCACCTGAGACCTGTGAGTTTTACATTCTGCATAAACGCATACATACACACACACACGCGCACGCGCACGCATTCAGCTGTTTAATAAAACTGTGTATTTGACCTTACTTTTAACCCATAGCAGATGACACCTCACCGACTGACAGAAAACAGGGATAACTGGGGAGAGAAAGTGACCGAGACGAAACTAAATGAAGAGAACAGTGCCACCTAGTGCTCAATGGACTGTGGTTGAATAATAGAACCAATTGTAAAGGTTAGTGCACCCGTTTATGAAATTTCTGTCATAATTCTTTCATTCCAATTGCTGAATGTTTTTTGTCTTGTGGAACTCAACAGTAAACAAGACAACCATTATGGAATATATAAAGGATTTTACCGCAAAAAGAAACAACTTCATTGTTGTTTGTCATGATTTGCATTTTTGCCCGTAGAAATTTCTAAGGCGTCTAAATGATCAACATAACTAAAAGCTCTGAAAAAATGTGTTGTATAGAATCTACTAAATGCTTTCTGTGGCGTTTTCGGGTAATTGTAAAACATCCCCCTTCAGATTGTGATACATGTCTTTTTGCTGTGAAGTCTTTTGATTTTTTTTTTATAGAGTAATAACTTTTAAAATTGTTAGTAATATTTAAGGACACTTACTTGATTATCCATACATCATTTTTTTTAGAGAAATAATGTTAAAATGAGAGTTAAAAAAAAATGATCCATCATGTTTTGGAGGAACGTTTATTTTATTTCTAAATGACATTATATTGCATTGAATTATAAGCTTTGGTCATAAAACTAAGCATGTAAATATCATTTTACTAAGTAAAACTATTGAGAGATACAGATTGATGACTAATATTTATATGCATTTTATGCAAGTAGTCTGTAATATTGATATTGTCAGGTTTATTCTCTGAACAAAAAGTTCCTGTTTGCCTTTGTTGACCTAGGTTGTGTTTGAAAGTTTAAAAATCCAAGGTAGGAAGGCATCCAGGCATGTCCAAATCCAATGTTAGCTTCACTTCCTGTTTCCTGAGATACTTTCATCTGATTGATTTTTGAAGGCAGCACTGATGTATCCTTCACTGCCTTTGATATCCCACAATCCTGTGCGTTGCATTATGTGGCAGTTATGATAAAAAATAAATATGACATCTGAAAGGTGCGGTTGGTGGTCAGATTGTGTGTAAATGTACTTTTTTGAAACTTTTTCAACCTCTGATGTCATTTCTAGTGAGAAATTACTATTGGTGTAATTAAATATTCACTTAGTTTTCACCACAGCTCTCTTTATTTTGCTGTAGATCACTAAATCGTTACATACCGTGGGGTGTGTGTCCGAAATCAATTTCGTGAGGTGTCTTTGTGCACAAATGCAGCCTACAAAGTCATTGCTTGATAAGGCAGCGAGGCAACAATTCAGCTGACTAAGGATACATATAGATGACAATGTATTAAAAACTGAATTTTTTTTAATGTACAGATCATAACATATCATAATGAACCCGTTCACATGGATCCACGAAAACGACTAAAACCACTGTATGGTTTTAGTCATCAAAACCACTAACTACATGCCAGGCCAGTAGTTGGCGATGTCACTTTGTAAAGAAACAATATGCACCTATAGACTGAACACTTAATGCACATGCGGATTTCCTAACGTGTTTTCATCTGTTCCCATAGCAACCTATTGTTTTCACCTGTCCCTCATTAAAGGCACAATATGTAAAATTTTTATATTTAAATATCCAAAAACCATGTACACAGTGTTATATATTTCGTTCAGCTATGTACGTACATTATCCTGAATATTTCCAAGAATTTGTAAAATTAAAAAAAATTCCCGATTTTAAATAGTGCCCGTCCCTCCCTTGTCACTTGCGCCTGTCAGTGACGTAACATCTGCGTTATTCCTGGTTTCCGCTTGTACTGTATAGTAACCATTGCAACAAACACGAACAGCTATGTAACGTGTAGCAACGCGCTTTTGTTGTTTCGTTCAAACATTATGAACCATGGCAATCAAACTTTGGGACAAAAGGAGAAATAAAACGAGGATCAATATCGGCGTAGCGTTTCCGAGATGTCGAGAGTTTAGCGACAAACTTTGTCTTGACAGAGACTATTGAGACTGGGCTATTGTTTCATAATAATGTACAATGGCATCTACAAAACATTTTCCTAAGCATGTTTTAATATTAAATATATAAAGACAGTGTTTTCAAATCACAGACCAAACTTTTAGGATGTTTGTCTTACAGGAAACAGATTACAAAATAATACTTTCAGAGCTTTTTAAAGACCAAGATAGATTTTTCTTGACAGCAGTACAATATTCCCATCTGCAAATGTCAAAGTAAATGGCCATTAGAACGTGTAACTGTCACATGAAAATTAATCTGAATTACTGTAAATACTGGAACTTTTGACCCCAGCATTGTTTCTCACATACCTCAACACTGTATCTTCAAGGTGGAGGGCTGATGAGTCTAGGCGTTCTTCAAACATTCCTGAAAAACTACGTCTTTACCATGTTTTATATATATTATGGTAACACTTTACAACAAGGTTCATTAGTTAACATGAACTAATAATGAACTGCACTTATGTAGCATTTATTAATCTTTGTCAATGTTAGTTTCAACATTTACTAATGTATTATTAAAATCTTGTTAACATTAGTTAATGCTCTGTGAACTAACATGAACAAACGATGAACAACTGTATTTTCATTAATTAACGTTAACGAAGATTAGTAAATACAGTTACAAATGTTTTGCTCATGGTTAGTTCATGTTAGTTAATACATTAACTAATGAACCTTATTGTAAAGTGTTACCTATATTCTTTATCCTGATCAATGTTTCAGTCTCTCATAAAAGGCCAGTTTTTTCTTCATATAAACTCTTATTTCAAAAGTATTCTTTTAGAAACAACACTTTAATTCGCGTAACTGCTTTTGTCAACTCTTTTCTTTTACTTTATTAAATTGATGCATTTGACAGGCATTCAATCTAAATCACTGTGCTGTGCATTTATGTAGTATGTACACATCATAAATACATTTGATGTGTGTAGCAAATTAGCTCAAAGGGGAAATATTAACAATTATTCATAACTCACTACGATTATTCATTATGATTAATTATGAATATTTGAATCAGTTAATCAGATTAACTTAATGTAGCTACATTAAAGTTACAATCAATCCATCAGATCATCCTGTGAACACTCCATATTGATTATTAATTGATTCTAAGAAAAGGGGTATTTTCCATTTCCAAAATAATTCTTTCTTACCATTTCCAGTGCTTTAAGAACATGTACAGAATCAGAAATCATTTAAGTGACAATTTATTCAGCAGACAGGGAGTCAGAACCAAATATGTATTGTGCACAAGTTTTATTAACTAAATCACGAACACATAACTAACCAACAAACACATACATACACACAAATCACACATACATAGATAAAAGGAGAAGTGAGAGTGAAACCGGAAGTGGGAACAGGAAGTGGAGTTAAGTCAACGACCCAGAAGGAATAATTATAATTCATTACAAAACTCCTTTGTTAACAAAGGAGGCTCACAACTTTAACTAACTAGCAGCAATTTAATATATCGTACGATACTTGCATTCTGCCTCAGAGATGGAAGAGCGTCCGAATATACAGTTGCAGTAGAAAGTCCTGAGTTAGGTCCGATGGTGCTGAAGTTGCAATCGATGCCTTCTGCGTTGAATGAAGGAATGATTACAAGCTTGCATTGTTGAGTTCGGGCAGGTCGAGGCCTGCTGGCCTGGCCTGAGAGATGCCAGGAGTTGTCTTTGGGTTGGGTAGACAACTTGGTTTGCAGTCAGAAAGGGATTTTGTGTCTGATTTATCTCAGTCGTTACATGTGAAATAAGAAATTATTACATGTCAAAGTTCTGCTTGTGTAAATAATGAACAGGAGCCTAAACATCAGGACTGAGTATTGATCGAAAAGCATTGTCGCTACCTTCATGACCAACCTGGTGTATTCAAATTTGTTTAAAATCTACCTACATTCAGTGGTTTTGTGGTTATGCATTTATTTATTTAATCCTCATATATCTGACAGTCTCAGTGTTCTGTCACTTCGGTCTGGTTTATTCTTGTTTGGTGACAGAGCCCTGGCACTTCTACTCTGTTGTCATTGTGAGCATGCGGTTTGGAGTTTGCTCAGGCCGTATGCTGTTTTGTCTGCATGATACATTGTGTGTGTGGACCCTGCTGTGGCCAAGAGGGCCGCCTTCACCCTCTATGCTATGGCCGTCCTGATTGCCTAATCCCAGAGCCCGCTCCAGCCCAGAAGCTGTCAGTTCTGCACTGGCACTTTGTTCCTGATCTATCTAAACCTGCCTTGTCTCTCCGTCCAGCACCCCTTGGCCGCCCACTGGGGTTCTTGCTCTACCATAGCCCACCTGGCTTGTCTCTCCGACTCTGCCCTAGCCCTTGGCCTGGACTCCAGACCTGCTGGAGCTCCCTTGGACATTACCTCGGGCTCCATCGTGGCTGTTCGCTGGAACTCCCAACCTGCCTGGTCCTCCTTGGTTTAACCCTCCCATCCCTCCCTGGATTTCCACCATGGAAGGTCAGGTGGCATCTGTTTTGGGGGGTGGGGGGTTAGGCAGCACAGTTTATTCCACGATACAAAAAATAACATTGAAATCGTGCTTAAACGCGATTATTAGTGCGATTATGAAATCGTAAAGACTGCCATTATATTTTCATGCACAGCTTGTCAGTGAAGTATGGCTCCAAATGCTAATCTGTCTGAAAGCACTGCGTGATTGAGTCGCTCATAATGTACATTTGAAAAAGCAACACGAGGTGTGATGGGTGTTATCTTCTTCTGCGGCAGGGCATATTTGGAGTTTCTGCTCAAGAGCGCCCTCTGGATTTCAGATGGAGACGGTTCGTGTTTATATTCGGCCTCATGCTTTCTTGTCTTGTTCTGTCTAGCGTACGGTTTGTTTATATTTGTTCTTCATAGCACACGGCTTGTGATTTTCATTGGCCATGTGTTTTCATGTTGTCATGTTTTGTGTGAACATGCAGGTGCCTCCCTGAACCTCCTCCACCATCTCAACAGCAGTGGCGAAAAGTCCAGAGGGCGAGACCGGGGCATCAAGGAAATGCTTCTTTTCCCTAGTCCCTGACAGATTTAGCCAAGGACTACCATCTCTCCATGGCTACCCTTACTGCCATAGAATGACAGATCCTGGAAGCCCAGAAAGCCAAATAAGTGGTGAGGCATGATGATAGTCCCTGCTCATCATCCAGGTCCTTCATGTGCAGGGCTCCACCAACCGGACCTGCTGCCATATAAGTTTTGCCTACGAAATGACTTGGCATAGCTTCGAGGGTAAAACCAGAGCCTTCGGTGATGATGCCTCACCTTGAGATAGCTCACAAGCTCTACAGAGGGCATCTTCACGTATCCGTTCTTGCATAGTATTAATACACAAGTGACATTAATATACTTGATTTAGATCTCTGATGTTCAATTTTGATGTTACATCTGTGAAAAAGATGCCCTAGCCAACAACTTTAGAGATAATTATTTCAAATTCATTAATGCTTGAACGAGGTCAAGAACAAATTCTTGAGTGTCGCATGTGTTTTTAATTAGGCTGAATTTTTTTGTGAGAAGTTCTGCTGTGTATACAAATACGAATTATCCATGCAATTATTAGTTAATTCCTGTTCCAGCAAAACTGAATTGACAAAATTCACTACTTACAATGGTTTTGTTAAAATAAAAAAATTCATATCACTTTTATTTCTTTTATGCATTTATATAAACAAATTATTGACAGCCAAAACGGCTCTGTAACGGGGCAAAAAAGGTAATGGGAAAAAAACTTTTCACAATTTTCAATTTTTTTTTTTTAAATCACAACTTTGTTGTTGTGTATATAATACATTATTTTCATCTGCAAAAGTCAAACCACATGGCCATTAACTGTCACATTAAAATAATCTTAATTACTGTAAACATACTGGAACTTTTGACCCCGTAATATTTCATCACATATTTCAACACTATATTTTTTAATGTGGAGCTTATCAAGTCATCTTTATTTATATAGCGCTTTTTACAATGCAAATTGTGGCAAAGCAGCTTTACATTAATAAGAAAATGGTGTCATTGTGCAGCTTATTATATATATTATTGATTCATTCCGTTGCAAAGATCAATAGTTATTAGTCTAGGTAATTTAGGTATAGCAGCACTGGAGAAAGCAGTGACGTAATCGTCCGGCTCAGATCAGTTCGCATACAACGGCGCCAATGCAGGCATATCAAAAACACTGCTGAATATCAAGCAAGTGTCCCCAACTTAAGCAAGCCAAAGGCAACAGCGGCAAGGAACCAAAACTCCAACAAATGGAGAAAAAAACCTTGGGAGAAACCAGGCTTAGTTGGGGGGCCAGTTCTCCTCTGGCCAACAGTGAACACTTGTCCGATACTCAGGCAGAGTTACAGGTCATTAAACTGATTTGGAATCGCAACAGTCAAAATATTTAATCTAGTTCCATCTAATTTAAGATCTTTTTGATCACGCCGATATGGGACGGTTTGTTGGGATATGTGCCGCTGGCTGATGAGTCGGTAAGGTCTTCACAAAGGATGAGCTCGTTCACACGGTCTCCGCCGACACCACAGGGCCACACTGCTGCCGCACACAGGCACAGGTTCCCCGTCCGACCCGGACACAGCCCGGATCCAGCCAATCATGTTAATTGGTAAACCTCGGGATAAGCAGAGAGACAAAAAATTAGCGTAGACGCCATTCTTCTTCCGATGTAACGAGTACATCTGGTGTTATAGGAAGTGTTCCCGGTTCCGGCTGACCTGATCTATGCAGCCTAACAATCCTTTAACGGATATGAGGACAAGAGTTTATAGTGCGTCATGTGTATGCCAGGTTAAATAGATGCGTTTTTAGTCTAGATTTAAACTGACAAAGTGTGTCTGCTTCCCGAACAATGCTAGGAAGATTGTTCCAGAGTTTAGGTGCCAAATAGGAAAAGGATCTACCGCCCGCGGTTGATTTTGATATTCTAGGTATTAACAACTGGCCAGAATTCTGAGATCGTAATAGACGCGAAGGACTATAATGCATTAAAAGCTCACTCAGGTACTGGGGAGCTAAGCCATTTAGTGCTTTGTAAGTAATTAGCAAGATTTTAAAATCTATACGATGTTTAATAGGGAGCCAGTGCAGTTTTGACAGAACCGGACTAATATGTTCATACTTCCTGGTTCTAGTAAGGACTCTAGCAGCTGCGTTTTGGACCAGCTGTAATTTGTTTATCACGCGAGCAGGGCAACCACCCAGTAGAGCATTACAGTAATCTAGTCTCGAGGTCATAAACGCATGAACTAGCTGTTCCGCATTTGTCATTGAGAGCATATGTCGCAATTTAGATATATTTTTAAGATGGAAGAATGCGGTTTTACATATGCTAGAAATGTGGCATTCAAATGAAAGATTGGTATCAAAGAGCACACCCAGGTTCCTAACTGACGAAGACGACTTAACAGAGCAGCCATCAAGTGTTAGACAGTATTCTAGGTTATTACGTGCAGAAGTTTTTGGTCCAATAATTAGAATCTCTGTTTTTTCTGAATTTAGTAGTAGGAAATTACTAGTCATCCAATTTTTTATATCAGCTACGCATTCTGTTAATTTTGAGAATTGGTCGGTTTCGTCAGGGCGCGAGGAAATATAGAGCTGAGTATCATCAGCGTAACAGTGAAAGCTAATGCCATGCTTCCTAATGACATCTCCCAAGGGTAGCATGTACAGAGTGAAAAGCAACGGTCCTAGAACTGAGCCTTGTGGTACTCCATGTTTAACTTGTGATCGAAATGACATCTCTTCGTTTACTACTACAAACTGATAACGGTCAGATAAGTATGATTTGAACCATGCCAATGCATTTCCACTAATTCCAGCATAATTTTCTAGTCTATTCAAAAGAATATTGTGGTCGATAGTGTCAAAAGCGGCACTGAGGTCTAGTAACACTAATAGAGAGATACAACCACGATCTGATGATAAGAGCAAATCATTTGTAACTCTAATGAGAGCAGTCTCAGTACTATGGTACGGTCTAAATCCTGACTGGAAATCCTCACAGATACCATTTCTTTCCAAGTAGGAACTAAGTTGAGATGATACTGCCTTTTCTAGTATTTTTGACAGAAAAGGTAGATTGGAAATCGGTCTGTAATTGACTAATTCACCAGGATCAAGTTGTGGTTTTTTAATAAGAGGTTTGATAATAGCCTGCTTAAAATTTTTCGGTACGTAACCTAGTAATAAAGATGAATTAATGATCTTAAGAAGAGGATCTATGACCTCTGGAAGCATCTCTTTCAATAGCTTAGTCGGTATAGGGTCTAACATACATGTTGTTGATTTTGATGATTTAATAAGTTTAGACAATTCTTCCTTTCCTATAACAGCGAATGAATGGAATTTTTCCTCAGGGATACTACAATCCACTGTCTGATGTGATACTGTAGTAGACAGTTGCATGGCTATAATTTTCTCTCTAATGTTGTCAATCTTGCAAGTAAAGAAGTTCATAAAGTCATTACTGCTGTGCTGTTTGGAAACATCAGAAGTTGAGGCTGTATTTCTCGTTAATTTAGCCACTGTATTAAATAAATACTTAGGGTTGTGTTTATTGTCTTCTAAAAGATTTGAAAAATAAGCAGATCTAGCGGTTTTTATGGCCTTTCTGTACTCCATCATTTTCTCTCTCCATGAAATCCGAAAAACTTCTTATGAATCTGGGTGTGCCTCAAAACCTCAGTCCTCATTCCTGTGAAACTAATCTTTTTCTTTAAATCTTTATCTCATTTCATACATCTCTTCTTCAGAAATCTGCGCTGTATTACATTGTTGACTGATTCAAATTAATTTGTTTATAAACTCACCATTCACACTTTTATTCTGTCTAGTTTTATAACAGCTCCATGTCCATATCGTTATATTAATACATCAATTGGTAATTTGAGAATAATTATTTTGAATAATCGTGTGAACAGGTCTTAAGAGTATCTCATTTAACTTGTGTTTTAGAAAAATGTTTTTTTTTTCAGATCGATTTTCTATATAAACCCAACTTGACAATTTTTTAAATTACTAGTTTCTTTAACCTTTCTAAAGATTTTTGTTTCACTATAAGATTTACTGATTGTAATACTAAAGAACTTGACTCATCCCAAAAATGCAAGAGTGACCAGAAAGTCGGTCAGCACTTTTTTACTCCCTTATTTTACACAACACAATAAATTCCTTGCATTATTGCAACATAGATTGTATTGAGTCAGACATTATCTGAATTAAGCCAGTGTCTCAAAAGGAGCAGTAATCAGACTAAAGTAAAGCTTTCTCACACAACTATTTATGTTAAAATTCTCTGAATCTAGCTAAAACATCTATTAATTTAAAAAAAAAAAAAAATCACCTTTCATAAGTCACCATGGTTTGAATAAAAACACAAGTTGTAATAATCAATCATGAGGGCGGACGGCATTTCTCCATCCACAAAACAATAAAATTTACATTACATTGATGTATTTGCCAGATGCTTTAATCCAAATGGATGTGCAGTGCATTTAAGGTATACATTTGAGCAGTTTTGAGAGTTTCTTGGGAAGCAAATCCATGAATTTGGTGTTGCTAGTGCCATGCTTTACCAGATGAATGACAGGAACTGCTGTAGCTCAACAATATAAGGTTTTCAGTAGGCTATAAACATCACAAATACATTGGCAATGGGATACATGTAAAAGCTCCTGTCAATAATGAACAGAAGCCTAAATGTTTTCTCACAGTCAGGACTGAGTATTGGTATAAAAGCATTTTCTCTACAGTACCTTTATGACCAAACTTTCAAGTATGTAATTCCAGTTACATTACTCTTTGTTGGAAACCTCATTTTCATACTTCTTGTAATGTAAGATGACATTGTCTCTGGGTGTGTTTTTGCAGCTTTATTTAAGAAGCAATCCAAGCAAAGACGTCTCACCTTTCTGACTTTCACCTGACGAGCTGATCTTGAAAAGTTCATCAGAGTTCATCATGAATGAACATCTGAAGGTATGTTGAAACACACAGTACATTCATATCTCGTGTAATTGCTCAATCAGCCTTTCAACAGAGGAAAGACGTTCAGTGTCCACAGCTTGTTAGTTCGCTAGAGAAATAAACTCTTTCGCTTAATATGTGCACTGTATTAGTCTATATATTCATTATATTTTACTTAACCTGCTAATGATGTTTTGATTATTTAATGTATGTTTAAATAAATCTGTTGTGAAAATGATAGCCACTGTGAATAAATGATTATGTTTCAACAACGAATTTTTGTTTTGTTTTTAATTAGATTTAGAACCTAATGCAAAACCTGCCTTAAGTGCAGTTTACATGTTTGCACACAATTTTGTAAGACCCAGACACAGGAGGTAAGGTGAAGTAAAGGGTTTTATTGAACAGAATGCAGTGGTAAACAGGTAAACCGGTCAGGTTGGGTGAGTGCACAAGTCCAGTAAACAAATGGTGACTTAACTGAAGAACTGATGTTTGGTTTCTTATGTTGGTAGGTCCAGTGAGTACAGTCCAGCGGATCACGCACACGCCCGAATGAGAGTCGTAGTCGATGAAGTAACAACCAAGGAAATCGAAGCAGACAGGTAAGCTGACACGGGTAAGTCTGTAGTCCATCAAAGACGAGATCAGACAACTAACAGATGAAGTGAGGGCTTTTTATATGGCGTACGCGTGATTGAAGACAGGTGTAGATGATCAGAATTCCGATGATTGTGAGCGTGTGGGTGGAGCTGGTCGTGCTGGTGACGTAGACGGTGTGACAAATTTGTTATTTGAGTGTTGAAAATTATATTTAAAAATAAATAGCGATTGAATTTTAGCTAATAGTTTGGGATCAGTTGTTAACCTTTAATATTATAGTAGCATAATGTTCAAGTAAGGGCTCCCTAGTTTATAGCAATAGCAGAGATAATTTTTTTTTATTCAGATCTACTTTAAAGATGTCTGACTACTCAACAACTCTGCAAAAAGTCGGTGGTGAAAGAGGATCTCCATTTTCATTCACTGGTCAGAACACCGGTGCCAGTTTAGAGAAGATCGGGGTTTGGGTGGGAGAATGGCAGGTGAAGGCTATCAAGGTTTGGCTTTCAGATGGCAGAAGTGAAACCGTTGGACAACCATACGGACCATATCAAGAGTACGTGTTCAAACTTGGTGAGTGTTTCACCTCACTGTCCCTGTGGGACAACGGAGAGGGAAGACGCCTTGGAGCCATCAAATTCAAGACAAACCAGGGTGGATATTTTTTTGCAAAAAAGTCAGATCATGAACTACCAACAGAAAACCCTATCGATGTCGGCTCTGGATATTGTTTTGGCATTGAAGGAAAATGTGGTGCAGATATCGACAACGTGGGATTCATGTTTTTCAATGCAGTTCAATCAACAGTTCTCACCAATGTCAACTATCCCACTATCAACCAACTGATACCAAAGGTGGCAGTAGAAGAGCTAGAGTCTGCCACTTACAAAAATGAAACCTCCACTAGTCAACAGCAAATAATCGAAACCTCAAAAAAAGTGACTAAAACAGTTTCATGGTCAATGAGTAACAGCCTTATGGCAGCATTTAGTGTGGAAGTGAAGGCAGGGATTCCAGGGATTCTAGAAGTCTCTAAAGGATACAGTGCCACCATTGGCGAAGAAATCACTTATAGTCTCGAGCAGACAGACGAGATGACCGAAACTCTGACTACCAATGTAGAAATCCCACCAGGAAAGAAGGTGGAGGTTGACATCACCATTGGCAGAGCCACCTTTGACCTGCCTTACACTGGCACAATGAAGATCACTTGCAAGAATGGCAGTGTGTTAGAGTATGACACCGAGGGCACATACAAAGGAGTCACTTACACTGATATCAATGTAGATACTAAAGAATCTGATCTGTGATGTTAAGACAGTTTGTTCTTTGCTGGTCTTTATCTGATTTTACCAACAATGTAGCAGTTGTTATACCTTTGATTATGTTTTGTTCGATCTTTTCTTTCTATTTCTATGGCTCTTTGCTCAATGATTTTAAATAAGGGAAAAATATATACTCAGCATTGTCTTTTTCAAATAATGTTTTCTGAATCTGTTTCAAAACTATTCATATTTCTTATTTGTAATCAGTAACAGATTATGTGATTTACTTCATCATATAAGAATTTTTAAATGTTTAATCCAACATTTAATAAAAGCACTGCATTTAAATGAAGCCTGTGTGTGATCTTAACTATTTAATCGTGTTATTTGTCTGAAGTCATCATTATGTTATTTAGTGTTCCATTAGATGAGATTGGTAATAGATGGCGAAATGCCAAATTCAAGATCAGCACATTCCAAAGGCACAATGGGAAAGTCCTGGCAGTGGTCAGGCACCAGAGAAGCGGCTGGAGATCGAAGAGAGAAAACAACAGTCAGAGACAGATGAGGGTCATTAATTATTTAGCCAGGCAAGCAAAAAGAGTTGGAAAGAGCCACAGGCAGGGTTGGGGAGTAACGAAATACAAGTAACTTAGTTACGTATTTAAAATACAAAATTTGAGTAACTGTATTTCATTACAGTTACATTTTAAATGGGTGGTAATCAGATTACAGTTACATCTGAAAAGTGTTTTAGATTACCAAAGTGATTACTTTGAATTTTAATGTCATTTAAACAGCAAATGGTGATTCTCTGACTCTGACAGTCTGAAAAAGCGGAGTTAAGTTTCATGTTTTCGACTGTTTTCATGTTTTGTGATAGTTGTGTGTGAGTCATTTTATAATGTAAAAAAGGTCACTGCATCTTTTTCTCACAATTTGTTTTTTTCCCCTCACAATTCTGAGTTTGCATTTCACAATTCTGCACAATTTTCTCACAATTGCAAGATTTAAACTCACAATTGCAAGTTATAAAGTCAGAATTGGGAGATATGAACTTGCAATACTGACTTTTTTTCTTGCAATTGTGAATTTAGGATGTGAGTTTAATGTCATAATTCTGACTTTTCTCAATATTGTGAGTTTATATCTCATATTTTTGACTTTTCTCAATATTGCGAGGTTATATCTCATAATTCTGACTTTATAACTCACAATTGCAACTTTATATCACACAATTCTGAGGGAAAAATTACCTTTTTTGTGTTTGTTCCACACTTATTATTATTCCAAAGTATTCTAAAGTATTTGGATTAAGTTACTAAACTTGAGTAATGTGACGAAATACAAATTACTTTTTAAAGCATGTATTTTGTAATCTCTAGTGAAATACATTTTAAAAGTAACCTACCCAGCCCTGGCCACAGGTATTATTAATAGTCCAGAGCGAGATTCCAAAATCCAGATGAACAAGCCACTAGTCAGTGAGCTCACAGTCCAGGCATCTAAGGCAAGAACTGGGCAGATTAAAAAAAAGGATAGAAGAAACAGGGAGACACAACAAGACTGACAACTGATAAACCAAAACAAGAGATGCATGTACAGTGTCAACAACAAAACACACTGACAAAGAAAAAGGTGAAAACAGGAGGTTTAAATAAGGAGAGAATAGATGAGAAAATAAACAGCTGTGAGTGTATGTAGCTCCTTGGCTTAAAAAAGGTGAAATCTTTAACTGTCGATTCATAATAAACTTCATTTAAACATCCAACTCAAACGTGCTGCGTAACACGAGAACGAACCTCACTGGTTCTTGAACATCAAGCAAGCGTGTGTTCATTAATATGTTCATTGATGAATGTTTAAAAATGAATGAAAGCTTATATTAAATCTGTTCATCATATAAAGTGATCAAGTCTCTTCAGAAAATCTGGACTAAACCGCTTGATTCATATGAATAAGTTTTACGATATCTTTCGGAACTTTTTGAAGCGTCCCATTGGTAGTTAAATGGACTTTCAGTGGAGGGAAAGTAATCTCTCAGATTTTATTGAAATATCTTCATTTGTGTTTTGAAGATGAATGAAAGTCTTGCAGGTTTGTAATAAGAATGAAAAACTGATGACAGCATTTTCATTTTTGGGTGAACTAACCATTTAGGAGTAGCCTATCTCCCAAAAATGCACTGGTAACTGCAAGAGTGTTGATATACTATGTATATCTGTGGTAAGTAATGCGACCAGAAAGTCAGTCAACAGTTATTGATATTAGTCATGGGGTCTGGGGCTTTGTGCATATAGGGCTTACTGTATATGCAATGTCCAGCTGTTTTTGAGTGTCAGTCAGCTTAGTTTTTATGTATTGTGTGTTCCAAAACATTGGCTCCAGTCATGCCATCATGGTTGTTTTGGGCCGATTCAGCATGTTGAATTGTCATCGGCAATTGGTGAGAGAGAGAACTCTGATTGGCTGTTCAGCTTAGTAAACAAGTCAGTGCACAAGAATAAAAGTGATAAATGCGTGCAAAGTCCAGACGGTACAAACAGACGGCTTACCTAAGCATTCGAATGCACGAATGTTTTCATTATTACATGAGCGGAGTGGATTGAAAAATTATCAGCGAGATTGATATTCAAAACGGTAAGCAAGCGCTTACTTATACTTATTACGTAAGATATTTAGTTGGACGCAGGCGCAGAAAGCACATGCTATTTGAGTCGCCTTTAGTCCTATAGTGGTTATGCATAATTTAACTTCCGTGTTCTGTAACAGATTGGATCGCTTCCGGTTTTGGTCTTTTGTATGTGCTTCATGAAACAATTAGCTGTTTTATTCAAGATAACTTAAAAGGAGTGAGCAAATATGAGCATAACTGATGTCCCTCACATATGCAAATTGGTATCTAAAAGCTTTTTTCATTTTTCTTCTTCACACTAACATTTAGATACTTCACAGAATTAAACACCTATAACAATGTATACTAGGTAGATTCGCTGATTACCTTAAAAGTCCATAGATATGCCATCAGTTCATACTGCTGTTAACACTTTCTCTGACAAGCGGATGGAATGAGACCAGTTTTCCGGTTTGGTCATGTGACGTTCAACATACAGTCAGGTCCATAAATATTGGGACATTGACACAATTCTAATCTTTTTGGTTCTATACACCACCACAATGGATTTGAAATGAAACGAACAAGATGTGCTTTAACTGCAGACTTTTAGCTTTAATTTGAAGGTATTTACATCCAAATCAGGTGAACGGTGTAGGAATTACAACAGTTTGTATATGTGCCTCCCACTTTTTAAGGGACCAAAAGTAATGGGACAGATTAAATGCAAATCCTTTACAGTCAATTACAGCCTGAAGTCTGGAACGCATAGACATTACCAGACGCTGGGTTTCATCCCTGGTGATGCTCTGCCAGGCCTCTACTGCAACTGTCTTCAGTTCCTGCTTGTTCTTGGGGCATTATCCCTTCAGTCTTGTCTTCAGCAAGTGAAATGCATGCTCAATCGAATTCAGGTCAGGTGATTGACTTGGCCATTGCATAACATTCCACTTCTTTCCCTTAAAAAACTCTTTGGTTGCTTTCGCAGTATGCTTCGGGTCATTGTCCATCTGCACTGTGAAGCGCCGTCCGATGAGTTCTGAAGCATTTGGCTGAATATGAGCAGATAATATTGCCCGAAACACTTCAGAATTCATCCTGCTGCTTTTGTCAGCAGTCACATCATCAATAAATACAAGAGAACCAGTTCCATTGGCAGCCATACATGCCCATGGCATGACACTACCACCACCATGCTTCACGGATAAGGTGGTATACTTTGGATCATGAGCAGTTCCTTTCCTTCTTCATACTCTTCTCTTCCCATCACTCTGGTTGATCTTGGTCTCATCGGTCCATAGGATGTTGTTCCAGAACATTTTAGATGTTGTTTGGAAAACTCTAATCTGGCCTTCCTGTTTTTGAGGCTCACCAATGGTTTACATCTTGTGGTGAACCCTCTGTATTCACTCTGGTGAAGTCTTCTCTTGATTGTTGACTTTGACACACAGTGTTCTTGATCTGGCCAACTGTTGTGAAGGGTGTTTTCTTCACCAGAGAAAGAATTATTCGGTCATCCACCACACTTGTTTTCCATGGTTTTCCGGGTCTTTTGGTGTTGCTGAGCTCACCGGTGCATTCTTTCTTTTGAAGAATGTTCCAAACAGTTGATTTGGCCACACCTAAAGTTTTTGCTATCTCTCTGATGGGTTTGTTTTGTTTTTTCAGCCTAATGATGGCTTGTTTCACTGATAGTGACAGCTCTTTGGATCTCATATTGAGAGTTGACAGCATCAGTTTCCAAATGCAAATACCACACCTGAAATGAACTCTCAACCTTATAACACACACCTGGCCATGGAACAGCTGAGCAGCCAATTGTCCCATTACTTTTGTTCCCTTAAAAAGTGGGAGGCACATATACAAACTGTTATAAGTCCTACACCGTTCACCTGATTTGGATGTAAATACCCTCAAATTAAAGTTGAAAGTCTGCAGTTAAAGCTCATCTTGTTCGTTTCATTTCAAATCCATTGTGGTGGTGTATAGAGCCAAAAAGATTAGAATTGTGTCGATGTCCCAATATTTATGGACCTGACTGTACAGGGAGTGCAGAATTATTAGGCAAGTTGTATTTTTGAGGATTAATTTTATTATTGAACAACAACCATGTTCTCAATGAACACAAAAACTCATTAATATCAAAGCTGAATATTTTTGGAAGTTTTAGTTTTTAGTTTTTAGTTTTAGCTATTTTAGGGGGATATCTGTGTGTGCAGGTGACTATTACTGTGCATAATTATTAGGCACCTTAACAAAAAACAAATTTATACCCATTTCAATTATTTATTTTTACCAGTGAAACCAATATAACATCTCAACATTCACAAATATACATTTCTGACATTCAAAAACCAAACAAAAACAAATCAGTGACCAATATAGCCACCTTTCTTTGCAAGGACACTCAAAAGCCTGCCATCCATGGATTCTGTCAGTGTTTTGATCTGTTCACCATCAACATTGCGTGCAGCAGCAACCACAGCCTCCCAGACACTGTTCAGAGAGGGGTACTGTTTTCCCTCCTTGTAAATAGCACATTTGATGATGGACCACAGGTTCTCAATGGGGTTCAGATCAGGTGAACAAGGAGGCCATATCATTAGATTTTCTTCTTTTATACCCTTTCTTGCCAGCCACGCTGTGGAGTACTTGGACGCGTGTGATGGAGCATTGTCCTGCATGAAAATCATGTTTTTCTTGAAGGATGTAGACTTCTTCCTGTACCACTGCTTGAAGAAGGTGTCTTCCAGAAACTGGCAGTAGGACTGGGAGTTGAGCTTGACTCCATCCTCAACCCGAAAAGGCCCCACAAGCTCATCTTTGATGATACCAGCCCAAACCAGTACTCCACCTCCACCTTGCTGGCGTCTGAGTCGGACTGGAGCTCTCTGCCCTTTACCGATCCAGCCACGGGCCCATCCATCTGGCCCATCAAGACTCACTCTCATTTCATCAGTCCATAAAACCTTAGAAAAATCAGTCTTGAGATATTTCTTGGCCCAGTCTTGACGTTTCAGCTTGTGTGTCTTGTTCAGTGGTGGTCGACTTTCTGCCTTTCTTACCTTGGCCATGTCTCTGAGTATTGCACACCTTGTGCTTTTGGGCACTCCAGTGATGTTGCAGCTCTGAAATATGGCCAAACTGGTGGCAAGTGGCATCTTGGCAGCTGCACGCTTGACTTTTCTCAGTTCACGGGCAGTTATTTTGCGCCTTGGTTTTTCCACACACTTCTTGTGACCCTGTTGACTATTTTGAATGAAACGCTTGATTGTTCGATGATCACGCTTCAGAAGCTTGGCTATTTTAAGACTTCTGCATCCCTCTGCAATATATCTCACTATTTTTGACTTTTCTGAGCCTGTCAAGTCCTTCTTTTGACCCATTTTGCCAAAGGAAAGGAAGTTGCCTAATAATTATGCACACCTGATATAGGGTGTTGATGTCATTAGACCACACCCCTTCTCATCACAGAGATGCACATCACCTAATATGCTTAATTGGTAGTAGGCTTTCCAGCCTATACAGCTTGGAGTAAGACAACATGCATAACGAGGATGATGTGGTCAAAATACTCATTTGCCTAATAATTCTGCACTCCCTAGCTCTATTCTAGCTAAATTTCAGCTTGTTCAGTCAGCTTGTTCTGATTCTCAAAACCCCCAATAGCTTGTTCTCCATTGTTGCATCTTCATGGATGAGACATGCAGATAACTACATACTGTAGTTCAAAGATTATCATTGAATTTTATGTATAATTAATGAACTCTTCAACAATTCTGAGTTTGTCTGAAACACTAAATGTTTAACTTTCTATATTGTCACATTGTCATTTGAAAGAATGTGAATAAGGGCATCAGTCAACAGCCAGAATGTACAATTAATTATTTTATACATTTTAATGTGATACATTTTTGTTTGTACTTTATAAATTAATTCAAAATTAGCATATTCTAGTACAAATGCACAATGCTCACGTTTATTTATGCATTACAAAATTACATATCAGCTTGTGTCTTATATTGTGACATCACATAGCAGAATATTTTAGTCTAGAGACATGTGACGCATTTATATAACAAAAACATTCATGCATGCACAGTTTTAATGCCGCTTTAATCGCCTTTTTGGTTATTTCATGACTTAAATGACGACAGAACTATGACGTTGCAAGCTTGTAGTTTATTTTGCGCTTTAGTTAAGTGAAATACACTCACCTAAAGGATTATTAGGAACACCTGTTCAATTTCTCATTAATGCAATTATCTAATCAACCAATCACATGGCAGTTGCTTCAATGCATTTAGGGGTGTGGTCCTGGTCAAGACAATCTCCTGAACTCCAAACTGAATGTCAGAATGGGAAAGATGAAGGTGATTTAAGCAATTTTGAGCGTGGCATGGTTGTTGGTGCCATACGGGCCCGTCTGAGTATTTCACAATCTGCTCAGTTACTGGGATTTTCATGCACAACCATTTCTAGGGTTTACAAAGAATGGTGTGAAAAGGGAAAAACATCCAGTATGCGGCAGTCCTGTGGGCGAAAATGCCTTGTTGATGCTAGAGGTCAGAGGAGAATGGGCCGACTGATTCAAGCTGATAGAAGAGCAACTTTGACTGAAATAACCACTCATTACAACCGAGGTATGCAGCAAAGCATTTGTGAAGCCACAACACGCACAACCTTGAGGATGATGGGCTACAACAGCAGAAGACCCCACCAGGTACCACTCATCTCCTCTACAAATAGGAAAAAGAGGCTACAATTTACATGAGCTCACCAAAATTGGACAGTTGAAGACTGTAAAAATGTTGCCTGGTCTGATGAGTCTCGATTTCTGTTGAGACATTCAGATGGTAGAGTCAGAATTTGGCATAAACAGAATGAGAACATGGATCCATCATGCCTTGTTACCACTGTGCAGGCTGGTGGTGGTGATGTAATGGTGTGGGGGTGTTTTCTTGGCACACTTTAGGCCCCTTAGTGCCAATTGGGCATCGTTTAAATGCCACTGCCTACCTGAGCATTGTTTCTGACCATGTCCATCCCTTCCAGCAGGATAATGCACCATGTCACAAAGCCCGAATCATTTCAAATTGGTTTCTTGAACATGACAATGAGTTCATTGTACTAAAATGGTTCCCACAGTCACCAGATCTCAACCCAATAGAGCATCTTTGGGATGTGGTGGAACGGGAGCTTCATGCCCTGGATGTGCATCCCATAAATCCCCATCAACTGCAAGATGCTATCCTATCAATATGGGCCAACATTTCTAAAGAATGCTTTCAGCACCTTGTTGAATCAATGCCACGTAGAATTAAGGCAGTTCTGAAGGCGAAAGGGGATCAAACACAGTATTAGTATGGTGTTCCTAATAATCCTTTAGGTGAGTGTACAGCGCGCCATATTGAAAAGTGCGCTAGCACAGTATAACGGCTAATAATACAGGAAAGAACTTTTTTTTTCTGAATTTTACTGACATATAGCCTGACAACATATAATCGGACCGCAGATACTGAATGAGTACAATGCGTTTCTCTCAGCATCTGACAGGAGTGTCACCGGCTTTCACACACGTGTGTTTCAAAATAAAAGTGGCATCAGAAAAGCAGTGTATTACGTTGTATTATGTTGTTGTTTCTTTGACTGCACACAATGCGACCCACTCAAAACGATCTTGAAACCCACCAGTTGAGAAAATCGACACTGGCTATATGTAAAGTTCGCCGTTCACTGTTGTTCTGCTGAAGCTCATTCGGCACCTGTATCCTTTCCGCACGCGTTTGACTTGCGCCTGGAGCTGAGGCGAAATTGGAATGCGCGTCGGAGAAGTCTCCCGCTGTTTGTGGTTTTAAAGAGACGGTTCTCCGTTTAAATAATCATATAAAGTAAAAAGGAGACAGAAACAGCAGTTGTCAGCGGGGTGGCCAAACTTAGGCAAAGGGTGGCCACCCCCTGGTTGTGCACCTTGAGTGTGAGAGAACCAGTTTCGTGTGGCGGTGTGCACGGCATTTTTGTAACTTTACTCCCCGCTCTGCTTCCGAAATGCGAGACTTTGAGGTGATTCTGGCCGAGCAGGTACGTCGAGGGTTGGAGAGTAACGTATTTAAAATACAAAATACGAGTAACTCTATTTCATTACAGTTACATCTGAAAAGTATTCAGAGTGATTACTTTGAATTTCAATGTATTTTATTTATATTAAACATTAATGTAGCCTAAACTGTATCAGGCAATTAATGTAAACCGTAATTAGTGATTCTCTGATGCTGCAAAAGCATCCTAACTTACAGTTTTGCTCATATTCATACCTTTTGCAGAACATGCAAACTTTTAATAGTTTTAACAAAATGAAAGGGATCATAAAAATTTTATAGTAAAAGTTATTTTTGTTTAGTACTGTCCTGGATAAGCTATTTCACACAACAGATGTTTACATACATACATACATAAAAAGGAAATGATGTGTGTGTGTGGGAGTGTGTAGGGTTACACTTATTTGGGATTCAGTAGAATGGTTTTGAGTCAACTTGAAACTGAATGCACGTCACACAGCTATTGCATTTAATCATGTTTTTATAGCTGGGATCTCAGAGACCCTGAACAGAACACACGCTCACCCAAAAAAAAAAAAAAAAAAAAAAGAAATTCACTTCAACTACTCACATCAATTATTAATTATGATTAGACACTAGTATATTTTATATTGTTGATCAATATGTGAATCTGTTGACCAGGCTACACAGAGTTGTGGTCTCATCGGCACAAATTAATTTAGATCAGATCAGATCAGATTAGATAGAACTGTTGTGATCCCAGATTGATTCCACTCTTGCATATCTCTAGGCTTGTTTGACTTCATACAGCGCTGGACTGACCAATCGGCAGCTGACTTGAAGCAGTGTATTTCGGGCAAGACTACACTGTCAACAAATACAAGTAAACCTGGCGACCTGCAGTTTTTCTGGATAAAAACGAAAATAACATTTACATTAGTAGACTTTAAAAAAATATTTATTCTCTTGCGGAAAAACCTTCCCTTCTTACAGCTACTTCCCAACTCATCTCCTCAATTCTTTGCCTCTGGGAAACCTTCAATGTGTGAGAAAAGTAAGCTAGCCAACTAACTAATGTTACAGTAATTCACAAAATGTCAGTCACCTAACCGAAACCAGTGTGTGTCTTAAAAGTCGGTTTTAAGAAAATGCATATTTAAATTTCAGGACATTTAGTTTATAAAATAAGATAAATTACGCTAAAACTATAATATAAATCACATAAACTCTTGTCTCAACTTTCACAGCTAACTAGCGACACTAGACATCACATCGCCTTACCCAGCCGCAGCCGAACACGCCTGCAGACTTCCGAAGCTTTGTTTGCTTTTTCATACGTTATATCCTCTGCTCCATGATAATTTGTTAGATATGATGGAGGAAACAAGTCTGATCATCAGATGTCACTAATGTGCATTGTGTTAAAAGCTTCGAGTAATGAACCGTTTTTCGGCACAATGTGAATGTTAACAATCGTTTCCCATCACTAGCATAAAGCTGGGAACTTATGAAGAAAGTGAAAACTCTCGCAGTTCAAAACTGACACGACGCCAGTTCCGTTTTTTCTGTAAGTTGAATACGGAAGGTGGTCTGTTGGAAGCTAGATATTTTACTTTCTTCAGCTTCATATTCGTTGGTATCGCTCACTGCCATTATAAAGCTTGGATGCGTCAGGATTTTTATTAATATATCTCCGATTGTGTTCATCAGAAAGAATAAAGTCATATAGACCTAGGATGGCTTGAGGGTGAGTAAAGCTTGGGGTAATTTTCATTTGAAGGTGAACTAATCCTTTAAAATCAAATTAGAATGTTACACTTTCTTCATACATTGGTTTAGCAGATGTATTGTAGCTCAACAGTATGGTGTTTTCTGTATGTACAGTACACATCACAAATACAGTTATTTTGAAATGGAATAAGAAAATTTTACATGTCAAAGCACTGCTCATGTCAATAAAGAACAGGAACATAAACGTTTCTTCAGAATCAGGTCTAAGTATTGGTAGAAAAGCAATTTCACTTCCTTCATGAACAACCTTTCGAGAATCTAAGTATGACTCTAGTTACAGTTGGTTGAAATCCTAGGTTTCATATGCAGTGAGTTACAAGTTATTTTATTTTTTTGTTGTTGTTGTTGTTTTTTTGCAGAAGACTCTATTTAAGCAGCAGTCCAATCAAACAGATTTCACTTTTCTGGCTTTTACCAGATAAGCTGATCTTGAGAAGTTCATCAGATACAGTCATCCATGTGAGTATATTCCCAGTGAAGGGTTATTCATGTAGCTAACATCTTGAAACTTTTCACAAGGTTATTATTGGACTATACAATGTTGTTTAAATAGTGCAACTTTTGTGAGCAAATGGGGGGGGGGGGAAGCTGTGTAAGATATTAAATCTGTGATATGATTTTCAGATTGCTCCGAAGATGTCCTACGCACCAATGGAGATAATCGGTGGTGGTGGAGGTTCTGCTTTTAAACTTACTGGTCAAGATAATGGTGCCAGTTTAGAGAATATCTGGGTTTGGGTGGGAGGATGGCAGGTGAAGGCTGTCAAGGTTCAGCTTTCAGATGGCAGATGTGAAACCTTTGGACAACCATACGGGTCATGTGCGGAGTACAAGTTCAAACCTGGTGAGTGTTTCTCCTCACTGTCCCTGTGGGGGAACGGAGCAGGTTCACGTCTTGGAGCCATCAAATTCAGCACCAACTATGGTGGGACGTTTTTTGCACATATGACAAGCTGGGGTTTAAAAACAGAATATCCCATAGATGTTGGCTCTGGATATTGTTTGGGAGTTCAAGGAAGATGTAGTCAAGACGTTGACTCCATGGGATTCATATTTATCAGCCCAGTTCAAACAGTAGTTCTCACCGATGTCGACTATCCCACTCTGAAACAGATGAAACCACAGGTGACGGTGGAAGAGCTGAAAACCATCACTTACAAGAACGACTCCTCTGACATACAACAACAAACAATTAACACCGAAAAGAAAGTGAGGAACGAATCTTCATGGTCAAAGGATACCAGAATTACAGCAACATTTGATTTCGAAGTGAAGGCTGGGATTCCAAAGCTTGCAGATGTTTCTTCAGAATTCCATTTCAGTGTTGGAACAACAAGCACTTATAGTCAGAAGCAGAAAGATGAGAGAAATGAAACTCTGTCTTTCCCTTTAAAAATCCCACCAGGAAAGAAGGTGGATGTTATCATCACCATTGGCAGAGCCGTTTTTGACCTGCCTTACACTGGTAAATTGAAAATCACTTGCAAGAACGGCAGTGTTTTACAGTATGACATCAAGGGCTCATACAACGGAATCACTTACACTGATATCAAAGTAGATACTAAAGAATCTGATCTGTGATATTAAGACAGATTGGTCTTTCCTAGCAATGTATCAACTGTTTATCAACATTGATAATGTTTTTTTCAAATGTTAAATCTGACAATCAATAAAAGCATAAAGAAAAATATTTAATAGTTTTATTTTATCGACAATAATTGTTTCAGTTTAGGTCCTCAGTATAAGGGGATTAGTGTTCCATTTGGTTGCGAACTTGTTCCACTAAGTGCTATAATTAAAATAAAAAACATTTGTTTTTATTTAGCATAATGTCTCTTTTACAGTAAAAATATACACCCTAATTACATGACTTTTTCTCTTAAAATTTACATTTACATTTACGATGTTCTTGATGAATATGCAAACTCTTTTAGTCTTTATGCTGCTTTTTAAAGAACATTATCATTTAAAATTTCACAGTTGAGGTATGATTGTGAGCAATTTAGGTTGTAAAACAAAATGTGAAGGTGTTTACAGCTGGTCAAAGCTTTATATGTTTTGACACCAGTTGTTTATTTATTGTAGTTAAATCAGGTAAAACCAAGTTTGCTCTTATATTCAATATTAATATAACCAAATTCCATGATAACTCAAAATGTTTGTGTCTGTTTAACATATTTATTGGAGTTTGAATAAAATCATATAAACATATACGGTCACAATAGGAGTTAGTTTTGTAAGTATCTAAGAAGATGTGTGTTTGAGTCCCTCAGTTGTCCTCAGTGTGAAAAGATGGATCTCAAAATCATTCGTTTTCTGCTGGAAAGGGTTCAAATATGCAAAAGTTGCTAGAAAACTGATAAATTTTTCAGAACCTGAAGGATTTTTCTGAAGAACAGAGCTCAGTTTAACTGAACAAACAAGTGAGTCATGAATAACCATCACAGAACAAACAAACAGTCGTAGATCATCCAGGTAATGAACCAATGATTCACAAACATTTGAACGGCGTCATTTTTATAAATTAAGCTATTTTTTGTCTTGTGGACTTTATGTAAACATCCTTTATGTAAAATATCTTACTCAGGACAGTACTAAATAAAAAATAACGTGCATTTAGTATAATCTCTCTTATTTTGTTAAAATTATACACATTTTCACAGATTCTGCAAGGGGTAAACAAAAGAAGAGGAAGGAAGTAGAACGGCGTGCTTTTTCTTAGCATCTTTTTCCATGGTGAATCATCGATTCATTGCTCGGTTGAGAATGTCTTGTGTGTTAACTGGGAACATACTCTGGATTGGCTGAACTTACTCCCTGACGTGGTTTTGGAACCAGCATACCGGTTGTGTCTAGAAGGGATACAGCTACGGCTGGAAGTGAGGTAAAACTTCAGGATTAATAAGTTTCACCAGTAGAGCCTATTACTCTAGCAAACTATTTACTCTATCTGACCTATTTGTAAGTGCGAACTCATGAAAGGTGTAACCTGATGACACTGTGAATGAGCTTGGAATCATGGGAGTTGTTCACCTCCACAGCCGATGGAAAGCAATCCGATGGGACTCATGTCAGAAATCATGTTCTTGGATGAGCAAATGTATTTTTTGTAAGTTTTATTTACATTACTGTGGTATGAAGCAGGGCGTGGCCGAGAGCATGGGATATTTTATGTTACTGTTTTCATTGTACTTATGCTGCAGTCGGCCGCTGCCGCTCCTTTCGTTTTGTTCTTGTTGTTTTTTTATGATTAAAGTATACATTTAATGTTCACCTCCTTCTTCCCTGAACTTGAACTTTGTTACAGTTACATTTGATCACTTAAATTCACAGAATTTTATTTCATTCTAATGAAACCTGTGCTGAATTACTGCCCCTAAAGGCTTTCAAGGATGTTTAGATGATCATAAGCAATAAATAAACATTTAATTTTAATGGTTTTACACTGTCTGTAGCCAATAATTGACTGTACAAAAATCTATAAGGTTGGGCCAAACCATCTCAGTGTAACTCAGTTTTTTATATTTCTATATTAAATTATTATAAAGAATTGTCCTGCATGAGATTTACATTAATTAAAAAAAAATAATAATAATTTCTTGGTAAATTTTTAAAAGTTAATAGGACTGTACACAGTTGGACAACCTGAATTGCTTGTTTTAAAAATTGTTGTTTATATCAATAAGTTACATTAAAAGAAATTCACTTTTACACGGTGTTTGAACATAAATGTGTGTCGTCAGTGTGTGAACACGACCACCCTATAATGATGAAAAATCCACACCCTCCTCATTTTTTTTAATCCCTATAATCATAAGCAGTGTGTCAGAACAAGCCGTTTGCAGATTCTGGACAAAGTGACATCACTTTGCACAGGCCCCGCCCACAACTGCTGAGGGACTCTGCCATACGAGCTCAGACCCACCCTGAGTGAGTCCAGGCCAGAGAAGCTGTAGCGACAACAATGTCTCTTAAGCAACTCAGGTGTTTTCCTGTTGGATGTAAGAGTGAACATAAGTCTTCATGTACTCCCGACATCAGAGAGACACAGATTAGTTTTGTTTTTTGAAGAGAATCGCCCCCACATACCTAAACTCTTTTATGTCTGTGCGAATCATTTTACACCAGACTGCTTTGTGAACGAGGGTCAATACAAAGGTTCAATACAAAACAAAGGTTTTGGTAAAACGTTGTTACTCAAGGATGGATCACTACCAGCTGTTTGTGATCCAGCTTACAGTCTCCAGAGAGATACTGGTTACGGCAGTAATGAAAGGGAGAGCGTGCACTTTATTACAGTTCGTCTAGTTCCCAGACAGCACGTTCGGTCTTACCAACGTTGGCAATTGGAGGGCACCAGCGGCAAAGTATCGGAGGGGGTTTTTTCCCTTGCACACCAAAAAACTTAGGTGGGTAAACCATCGGCGGGATGAGTCTACAGCCACTCCAATTCATGCACACTCCAGAGATCGGCGGAGGAACCGTGAGGACCCATTTTGCCGATCCCGCTTTTTTTTTTTCTCCCACAAATGCTGCTGCCTAGATCTACGCAACCGTTGGTCAGTCCACATAAGCTTTTGTAAAATCCGTATGCCACAATTTATATGATGATAATACAACAAACATGAGACGTCCAAAACAGGTTAAAAACAAAACAAAACAAAAAAAAAACGTATGCAATTAAAACGACAAAATGAATTCTGATTCAAAAAACATATCACATACAAAACGTAATTTTTTAAAAAGATTTTAAAGCGGGCCAAAATCTATACAGCATCTCATTTGAGTCGAATTTTTCAAGTGTGATTTACAAAAGGAAATATTGGCTTTTTTTAACCAAGGGGACGTTTAGGTGGCGCGCATGCGCGCACGTTTTTATGCGCGTGGATCGTGATCAAGTCTACACAGAATCATCGCCTCGGTTGACTCTCTTGTGTTAAGGTATGTTTATCCATTTCAAACACACAGTTTTCAGGCCTGTATGTGTTTATTTTGTTTTGTGTACTTATTTTTTAATTGAAAAATATTATTTTGTTAGAAAAACGTCTTGTTTAGTTGTTTTAACGAGGCTAACTGTTGACTTGGTTTGTTATTCCCAGACAGCAAATTAGGTCTTGCCGACGTTGGGACGCGTGTGCCTGCCCGACATAAAGTGCCTCGGTGAGATGTCTTATGGAGATCGGTAGCTAATCGGCAAGACATCGGTAAGATGGTGGCATTAGAATGATCGCCGACCGCGAGCCGAGCTAATTTTCAAGCATGCTGTGGTGTTTCCAGCAATGCAGCAGAAAATCAGCTGTTCCAGTGTTAAGTCAAAGGGAGCGAGGCGTCTGAATGCGTTTCGCCGCTCTAATAGGATCGTGTCGCATAGGTCATAATTATGTCGGGTTTACGTCGGCTCGCGGTCGGCGATCATTCTAAAAGGCATAAGGTCTTCATATATTTGCTTACTGTTATTTGTAACGAGTGTTTTTGTGTAATTCGCTGTGTATGTTGATGAAACTGCAAGGGAGAAAGAGAGTTTATGGATATGATTTCAATGCACACTTCTTGTTATTGTCACACCCCTCACCGAGTCTGCACCAGTTCCACCCACATGATCAGCATCTCCAGAGTACTAATCACATTCACCTGTCACTCATTACTGGCCACCCTTCTTAAGCTCACCTCACATCTCTGTCAGTGTCTCGTCTCTACATGACACCACAGACTCACCCACCACGTGCTACCTGCCTGCACTCCGTCCGTCCCACTCCGTCCGTCCCACTCCGTCCGTCCCACTCCGTCCGTCCCACTCCGTCCGTCCCACTCCGTCCGTCCCACTCGAGAACCTTCTCCTTCCATCCCACTCTTCTCCCTGGTGTGTGGCCTTCCACGGCTTCCCATCTTGGCACCTTCTACCAAACCCTCATCGTTCCTCTATCTAGAGAAGATAAGTTTGCTACTGCTCAAAGACTGTTGACTATTTCATGCACCAGTGTTATCGCCTGCTTTGTGCTGTTATCAATAAAGTGTTTGAACTTACCTGCTATCTTGTCCGTGTCTCACAGTTATTCAGCTCTCACTTTGATTTTCTGGAGTGAAAACGGACACTTCATTTTTTGTGTGATGTACAATAAACTTCAAAAAACTCATCAGTAAAGTTCTGGCCATCATTCGGATGGGGTCCGCTACGACAGGTTTGTAATAATAGTGGATGAAAGCAAGATGACAACATAATTTATAACTGTAATTAAACAAAACTGTACTTGTTATATCTCCGAGCAGCATAATTCTCTTGCTCTGTAGGTATCATTTTTCAACTCTGGTTCGAACTGAACACTGCTGCCGACATTTTCAGACATTTTCATGCATGAAGTTGTCCTGTTTGTTTGTTGCATGAGCTCTTGAAGCCCCGTCCTCTTCTTGAAAGGAGGAGCAGCTCATTTGCATTTAAAGGAATCCCTGTCGACACGCAAAAATAGTGTGTTTTTGCTCACTCCCAGAAACGGACTATTTTAACATGTTATAAAAAATTATCTGTAGAGTATTTTGAGCTAAAACTTTACATAAATACTCTAGGTACATCAGAGACTTAATTTACATCTTGTAAAAAGGGGCATAATAGGTGCCCTTTAAAGGTCAAATCAAATAGAAATAGAACATTAAAATTGCAAGTTAAAGTTACAACTACACAATGTAACCAAATTCTGTGAGTATGCTGTACAGGTCTGGTATAAGGAATGTTTTTGCTCATGTAGCCGAAATGTCCACCCAAAAGAGAAAAGTGTTGGTCAGCAAGAAAAACACTAGAGGGAATGTTATTTGTTACACTGGGTATATTTAATAAGTTGTAATGTTTTTATTAAATGTCAAATTAAACACATTATTATATAATCTGTTTCTAGAGATTGTTTTAAAGTGATTGCACAAAGTATGAAGCAATATGAAGATATGTGTATTGATATCATATGAGATTATTTGAAAACAAATGTTGAGTACATATATTTCCCCTTAACACCCAAGCAAATTACAAGTAAATGTAAATGTAACTGATATTTGATTGACAAAATTAGAAGTAAAATCAAAGAACTTATATGTGTTGCATGTACAGTTGTGTTCAAAATTATTCAACCCCCCAATGCTGTAAATGGTTTTAGAGAATTTAGAGTACATTTGTAATTGAATTCAGAATGAAATCCTACAAGGACTTCTTAAAGAAGCATATGCAACTAAAATGACATCAATTGGTTTTGTAATACAGTAGTAAATGTTTCTTTTGTGAATTCTTCATTGACACAATTATTCAACCCCTTAAAGACTACCACTCTGAAGAACAGAGGTCCATTGAAGTGTTTTCAATCAGGTATTGAAAGCACCTGTGGATGTCAGGGAGCAGCAATAAAGCCTAATAAGCACCAATTAGGCAGCTTTAAAATGACTGTGATACTCAGCTCCTTCTAGACATTTACTGGTGTGGTTACAAACATGGTGAAGTCAAGAGAATGGTCCAGGAAGACAAGAGAAGAGGTGATTACTCTTCACAGGAAGGGCAATGGCTATAAGAAGATTGCAAAGATGTTAAACATACCAAGAGACACCATAGGAAGCATCATTCGCAAATTCAAGGCAAAGGGCACTGTTGAAACGCTACCTGGTCGTGGCAGAAAGAAGATGCTGACTTCGACTGCTGTGCGCTACCTGAAGCGTAGAGTGGAGAAAAGTCCCCGTGTGACTGCTGAGGAACTGAGAAAAGATTTGTCAGATGTAGGTACTGAAGTTTCTGCTCAGACAATACGGCGCACCCTGCGTAATGAAGGCCTCCATGCCAGAACTCCCAGGCGCACCCCCTTGCTGTCTCCAAAGAATAAGAAGAGTCGACTGCAGTATGCCAAAAGTCATGTGGACAAACCACAGAAGTTTTGGGATAGTGTTCTGTGGACTGATGAAACAAAATTAGAACTGTTTGGGCCCATGGATCAACGCTATGTTTGGAGGAGGAAGAACAAGGCCTATGAAGAAAAGAACACCTTGCCTACTGTGAAGCATGGCGGGGGGTCAATCATGCTTTGGGGCTGTTTTGCTTCTGCAGGTACTGGGAAGCTTCAGCGTGTGCAAGGTACCATGAATTCTCTTCAGTACCAGGAGATATTGGAGGACAATGTGATGCAGTCCGTCACAAACCTGAGGCTTGGGAGACGTTGGACCTTTCAACAGGACAATGATCCCAAGCATACCTCCAAGTCCACTAGAGCATGGTTGCAGATTAAAGGCTGGAACATTTTGAAATGGCCATCGCAGTCACCAGACTTAAATCCGATTGAGAACCTCTGGTGGGACTTAAAGAAAGCAGTTGCAGTGCGCAAGCCTAAGAATGTGACTGAACTGGAGGCTTTTGCCCATGATGAATGGGCGAAGATACCCGTAGCTCGCTGCAAGACACTTGTGTCAAGCTATGCTTCACGTTTAAAAGCTGTTATAACTGTAAAAGGATGTTGTACTAAGTATTAAGATTGAATGTCACTTGGGGGTTGAATAAAACTGATAATGATGTGAGCAGAGAAAAGACATTTGTGGTTATTTCATTATAAATGTTATGTTATATTTGTCTGACCTACACGTGCCTCTTTGATTTAATTGTAAGCAGGATGACTGAATGATCAAAATCAATGTCAAACCGGCCAAAACAATCAATTTCAGTGGGGGTTGAATAATTTTGAACACAACTGTATAATCTGTCTTGACATCACAGATCAGATTCTTTAGTATCTACATTGATATCAGTGTAAGTGACTCCTTTGTATGTGCCCTCGGTGTCATACTCTAACACACTGCCGTTCTTGCAAGTGATCTTCATTGTGCCAGTGTAAGGCAGGTCAAAGGTGGCTCTGCCAATGGTGATGTCAACCTCCACCTTCTTTCCTGGTGGCACATCTACATCGGCAGACACAGTTTCAGTAGTCTCATCTGTCTGCTCCTGACCGTAAGTGCTTTCGAATCCAACGCTGAGACTGTATCCTTCTGTAACTTCTCCTAACACTGGAATCCCAGCCTTCACTTCCACACTAAATGCTGCAGTTATACTTGCACTCACAGGCCATGAAGATTTCTTGGTTATTTTCTTTGAGGTTTCAATTTTTTGCTTTTGAGTGTTGGAGGACTTGTTCCTGTAATTCATGGATTTAATTTCTTCCACTGCCACCTTTGGTATCAGTTGGTTGATAGTGGGATAGTCGACATTGGTGAGAACTGTTGATTGAACTGAATTGAGAAACATGAATCCCATGCTGTCAATGTCTGCCCCAGCTCTTCCCTCAATTCCCAAACAAAATCCAGAGCCGACATCCATGGGATATTCTTTTTTTAAGCCCCAGCTTGTCATTGTTGCAAAAAATTCTCCCCCACGACTGGTCTTGAATTTGATGGCCCCAAGACGTGTTCCTGCTCCGTTCCCCCACAGGGACAGCGAGGTGAAACACTCACCAGGTTTAAACGCGTACTCCTGATGTGGTCCAGCTGGTTCTCCAAAGGTTTCACTTCTCCCGTCTGTAAGCCAAACCTTGACAGCCTTCACCTGTGATTCTCCCACCCAAACCCAGATCTTCTCTAAACTGGCACCGTTGTTCTGACCAGTAAATGAAAATTCATTACCACAATTTCCACCAATTTCTTCCACTGTTGTTGGGTAGGACATTTTTGAATGAAATAGATCTGAAAATAGTATCACAGAAGCTACTGTATATGCTTTATTACAACATTTCCCAACCCTGTTTCTTGAGACATAACAACAGTCTTAAGAGTCTGTACTAATTAGCTGACTTGAATCAGGTCTGCATAGGCATAGGCAAACATGCAAATACCTGATTCGAAACAAAAGATTCATAAAGCTTCGAAGCAGTGTTTTGAAATTGGCCATCACTAGATATTCGTGAAAAGTCGTTATTTTGTTTTATTGGCACACAAAAAGTATTCTCGTCGCTTTATAATATTAAGGTTGAACCACTGTAGCTCAAAGCTCAAACGTGCTGCATAAGACATGAGAATGAACCTCATTGGTTCTTGCAGAAACTCGAACGTGCTGTGTAACACGAGAATGAACCTCATTGGTTCTCGCACATCAAGCAAGCGTGTGTTCACTAATATGTTCACTGATGAATGTTTATATGTGAATGAAAGCTTATATTAAATCTGTTCATCATATAAAGTGATCAAATCTCTTCAGAAAATCTGGACTAAACCGCTTGATTCAAATGAATTAGTTGTATGATATCTTTATGAACTTTTTGATGCATCCAATTGGTAGTTGCATGGACTTTCAGTGGAGGGACAGTAATCTCTCAGATTTTATTGAAATATCTTCATTTGTGTTTTGAAGATGAATGAAAGTCTTACGGGTTTGCAATAAGAATGAATAACTGATGATAGCATTTTCATTTTTGGGTGAACTAACCATTTAAGAGCAGCCTATCTCATTTTAGATCTCAATCGATCTCACTATGTTTTAGAAAAATGTGTTTTTCTTTTCCAGATCATTGCCATTCTTTCAGTTTTTGACTTGATCAAATTTCTCAACTTTACAAAGTTTTAAATTATTAGTATTGCCATTTATTATCTTTCCCAAAGATTTTCATCTTGGAATAAAATTTAATTTTAATTGTTTAATTGTTATAAGATGTTGACTCATCCCAAAAATGCACTGGTAACTGCAAGAGTGTTGATATTCTGTAAGTAATGCGACCAGAAAGTCCGTCAACAGTTATTGATATTAGTTAACAGTATTGTTAACAGTTATTATACTCTCTGATGTATAGGGATTAAATTGGGTCATGGGGTCTGGGGGTTTGTGCCGGGAATAGGGCTTACTGTACAGGCAATGTCCAGCTGTTTTTGAGTGTCAGTCAGCTTAGTTTTTATGGTGTGTTCTATTGGCTCTATGGTTGAGAGCCATAGGATGGTTGTTTTGGGCCGATTCAGCACGTTGAATTGTCATCGGGTCATCGGCTGTTCAGCTTAGCAAACAAGTCAGTGCACAAGAATAAAAGTGATAAATGCGTGCAAATTCCAGACGGTACAGACAGACGGCTTACCTAAGCATTCGAATGCACGAATGTTTTCATTATAACATGAGCGGACTGGATTGAAGAAAATTATCAGCGAGATTGATATTCAAAACGGTAAGCAAGCGCTTACTTATACTTATTACATAAGATATTTAGTTAGACGCAGGCGCAGAACGCACATGCTATGTCGCCTTTAGTCATATAGTTGTTATGCACAATTTAACTTCCGTATTCTATAACAGATTGGATCGTTTCCGGTTTTGGTCTTTTGTATGTGCCTCATGAAAAAAGTTAGCTATTTTATTCATGTAACTTTTAAACCTTTTTGTCATCCTAACAACAAAATGAGCACTGTGTAATGGAGTGCATTAAAGCAGTGCAAGAATTTAAAAAAAAATTGGGGGAGGGACAATTTGGCCATTTCTAATTATTGGGGGGGACTTGTCCCCCTCAATGTCTATGGGGGTTACTGCCCTGTTGCAAGGCGTGTCTTTTGGGTGAACCACCGGGCGATTTGATTGGTAAGCTATTGCTTTTTACGTAGCATTTTCAAAATGCAAGCTTTACATGAAATGCTGCTGTGTTTTCTGAGGTTGAATTTTGAATATTAACCTAAAATAAGTTATGAATAGGTTTAGGGATGTGACCGACAGATACAATTTTAAAGGAGTTAGTTCACCCAAAAATTAAAATTCTGTAATTTATTACTCACCCTCATGTCGTTCCACATCCATAAGACCTTCGTTCATCTTCGGAACACAAATTAAGATCTTTTTGATGAAGTCTGAGAGGTTTATGTCCCTCCGTAGAGATCCAACTTAACTACCACTCCAAGGTCCAGAAAGGTAGGAATGACATTACAGTTCTGCAGTGGTTTAACCTCAATTTTATGAAGCGTCACAAGTGCTTTGCTTGTGCAAAAAACATAATTTGCCACTTTATTTACAAAAATATTGATCTGCAACGTATGTTCACGAGAGTTTCCCAGGGCATGCATGTTGTGTTCAGACTCAAACGTACTCAATGCACGTGCGTGAGCGCATGCGTTGCGTGTTCACGGGAGAGCTGACTTTATTACATGAACACGCCTTGGATAATATTATTTTGTAAATAAAGTGGTAAATTATGTTTTTTTTTTTTGTTTGTTTTTTGCAAAAACAAAGCACTCACATCACTTCTTAAAATTGAGTTTAAGCCACTGGAGTCACATGGAGTACTTTAATGATGTCATTCCTACCTTTCTGGACCTTGGAGTGGTAGGTGTTTTGGATCTCTATGGTGGGACAGAAACCTCTCAGATTTCATCAAAAATATCTTAATTTGTGTTCTGAAGATAAACGAAGGTCTTACGGATGTGGAACGACACGAGGTTGAGTAATTAATGAGAGAAATTTCATTTTTGGGTGAACTAAACCTTTAAATAGACACATATTGATCATTCTTTTCCTAAATCTAACCCCAAACCTTTCCCTAAACCTACCCATAATATTTTAAAACTAATTTAAACATATTTGACCTTTCATTTCAAACAATCAAAAGACTAATGCCTGTTGAAGTTTAAGTTAACAGTTAAATTTTGCATACCAGATGCATGTAAAAGATTACTTTTGAGTAAAAATAGCACGTTAAATGAAAGCATTAACTCATGCTATAGATACACAATGCCAGGAGATCAGGTTGCGAAGTATCACGCAAAGTATTAGAAGCTGTTAGTTACATCTTAAGTGCCCTTGACTGAAAAGACACTTACATGGATGACTGCAGTCCAATGATGTTTTTCCTCAAGATCAGCTCGTCTGGTCAAAGCAGGAAAAGTGAGATGTGTTTGGTCAGGCTGCTGCTTAAATAGGGCTCCAAAGGGGACAGGCAGTACCTAAAACACACCCTGAAACAATGTAATCTAAAATATATCTCTTTGTATATGAAAATTATTTTTTCAGCACACATTAATAACAGACTAAGTGCATGTTTGTTCTTGAAACTCCAATTTAATGATTGACTGAACTATATAATTTAGAAAAAGTTGGAGATCTGAAATTTAACACTATTATTTATATTATATATAGAGGCAAAATGCTTATGAGTATCTGCTAACTAGTTTCACTGATCAAATAATCATTAAAAATACTGTAAAATTGCTTACATTCAAGAGTTTAATTAACCAAAATGATAGAAGAACTGATACTTTTGGGTGGTTTATTAAACATTAAAGTCTTTATCTACTGCCATTGTATTTGTAAGGAGGAGGTGCGTGACAATGCGGGTATAGATCCAGGTGCAGGCTTTATTAACAGTGAAAGCGGTAGTCAAACAGGCAATGGTCAAACAACATCAAACAGGAAGGGCAGAGGATAGGCAGAGTCATGGTCATTAAACTGGCAAAAGATCAGGTCAGGCAGATATCATTCCCAGAACAAAGTCCAGGCAGAAAGTACAAAAGGGCAGGCAGCAAAGGGTCATAACGTTAATCCAAAGGAGTCAGTAACATGAAGGCAAACACAGACAATAACGCTCAGAAATGTAACCAACGGAAAACAAGACCTCGCCATGTGCACTGGGCAGAGTGTCTCTTAAATAGTCCAGGTAATGCGCTACAGCTGGCTGGGGGTGATCAGTGACAAGGTACGGAGCTTTTGGGAAGTGTAGTATGAGTGTGAGTATATGAGTGTCTGCGGTTGAGTGCCTTCTAGTGGCTGTTAAGGGCACTCCAGCGGATAACCCTGACATAGCCCCCCTCCTAAGGAGTGGCTTCCAGACACTCCTAAACAAAATCAACTGAAGGCCAGGAGGGAGATGAAACGGAGGCGGGCTAAGGGTGGGATGGAGGGCCAGGTCCATGGAGCGGAAGAGGACATGAAGATTGGGGCTGAGCAGGCGGTCAGGACGGGATAGGCCGAGTAGACGACCAGGGCAGCACAGGCTGAGCAAGTGGCCAGAGTGGAACAGGCTGAGCAAGTGGCCAGAGCGGAGCAGTTGACCACCACAGCAGTGCATACGGGCTCGAAGACCCCCATGGTGGAGCAGACGACCAACACTGCAGTGCAGGTGGGCTTGAGGATTCCCATGGTGGAGCAGACGACCACCACTGCAGTGCTTAGGGGCTCGAAGACCCCCATGGTGGAGCAGACAACCAACACCGCAGTGCAGATGGGTTCGAAGACCCCCATGGTGGAGCAGACGACCAACACTACAGTGCAGGTGGGCTTGAGGATCCCCATGGTGGTGCAGACAACCTCCACCGCAGTGCAGATTGGCCTGAAGACCCCCATGGTGGAGCAGACAACCACAACAGCAGATCTGGAAATTCTGGTAACCACCATGGTAGATTGGGAGAAACTGAAACAGAAAGCATCGAGAGGTTAGTGTTGGCCACTAGGGCTGTAACAGGACTGGCAAGGGTAGCTCAGGAACAGTTCACAGTTCAGGAACAAACTCTGCAGTCGCATCGGGGCAAACAGACAGTTCTGACTCGACCTCGGCGGTTGTGTCAAGGCAGACAGGAACCCCAGGAACCACCTCAGTGGTCATATCCGGGCAGACAGAAAGCTCAGGGAAGGTCTTCGTAATAATTTCAGGACAGACAGGAGATTCAGAGAGGGATGACCTTCATGGTCATGTCAGGACAGACAGGAGATTCATGGATGATCTTCGTGGTTCTATCAGGACCGACAAGCTATTCAGCGATGACCCACGTGATCATATCAAGACAGGCAGGAAACTCCGGGACAACCTCCGTGGTCGTATCAAGACAGACAGGAAGCTCAGAATCAACCTCCGTGGTTGTATCAGGGTAATCAGGGAACTCAGGGATGGCCCTCGTGGTGATATCTCATCCATCCTTCGGATGAGACATTAAACCGAGGTCCTGACTCTCTGTGGTCATTAAAAATCCCAGTATGTCCTTCGAAAAGAGTAGGGGTATAACCCCGACATCCTGGCCAAATTTGCCCACTGGCCTCTGTTCATCATGGCCTCGTAATCAAAAATAAAGTGACCTCCGGTTACTTTACCGGAGGACCGGTCCATGGAGCGGAGGTAGACAGGACAGTGGGGGATGAGTGGATGACTAGGGCGGATCGGGCTGTGCAGACAGCCAGGGCGGATCAGACTGAGCAAAGGGCCAAGGTGGATCAGGCTGTGCAGGCGGCCAGGGCAGATCGGGTTGTGCAGACGGCCAGGGCGGATCGGACTGTGCAGAGGGCCAGGGCGAATCAAACTGAGCAGACGGCCAAGGCGGATCAGGTTGTGTAAACGGCCAGAGTGGGGTAGACTGTGCCAGCGGCCAGGGCGGAACAGGCTGTGCAGGTGACCAGGGCGGAACAGGCTGTGTAAGCGGCCACCTTAGCGGATATAGCCCCTTTGGCCACCACCCTGACAGATCGGGGAAAATAGTCACGTGGATGCAGGCAGACAATTTAGGGGCCACCTTAGTGGTAATCTCAGGGCTGACAGGGCAGACATATAATTTGGGACTGACAGAGAGTGCGGGATTGACAGACAGTTCGGGGCTGACAGAAGGTTCGGGGCTGACAGACAGTTTTGGGCTGACAGACGGTTCGGGGCTGACAGACAGTTCGGGGCTGACAGACGGTTCAGGGCTGACAGACAGTTCGGGGCTGACAGGTGGTTCGGGGCTGACAGACGGTTCGAGGCTGACAGACAGTTCAGGGCTGACAGGCAGTTCAGGGCTGACAGACTGTTCGTACACAATTTCCGTAATGGTTTCAGGGTAGACAGAGGGTTCAGATGTGGTTTCCGTGATCTCTTCCAGGAAAACAGAGAGCTCGGAATTGACAGACGGTTTATGGCTGACCGAAAGCTCAGGGTAGACCTTCATGGTAGCGTCGAGGCGGACGGAATGTTCTGGGGCAGCCCTTCTGGCTGTGACAGGATGAGAAGAGAGTTCAGGGATACAGGGGACTGGGGAGCGGTCCTAGAGGGCACATCAATCGCCTGGAGATGTTGGCAGTCCTTCTTGCTCTAAAGAATTTCCTCCCAGACCTCAGGGGCCACCATGTGCTTGTCCAGTCAGACAACACATCGGTGGTCGCCTATATAAATCATCAGGGGGGTCTGCGCTCCACTCTGCAGACTGGCGCACCAGATCCTCCTGTGGGCCCAAGGGAAACTGCTCTCTCTCAGGGCAGCTTATATCCCTGGGGCCCAAAATTTGGGAGCAGACGTCCTGTTGAGGCAGGGGCTGAGGCCCGGGGAATGGAGGCTCCACCCCGAGGTGGTGGAGCAAATATGGAGGGTGTTTGGCCAGGCACAAGTAGATCTGTTTGCGTCTCACTGCCCACTCTGGTTTTCCCTCTTAGAGAGAGTTCACCGGGACCAAGTTCGGCTCATATTAGTCGCCCCGCGCTGACCGGGCAGGGTATGGTTCTCCGATATAGTGGCCCTGCTGGACGCTTCTCCTTGGGAGATTCCCATCAGGAGGGATCTGTTGTCCCAGGCGGGGGGCTCAATCTTTCACCCCCGCCCGGAACTGTGGAAGCTGTGGGCTTGGCCTCTGAGGGGGCCCAGCTCATAGAATCGGGTCTGTCGACTGAGGTCGTCAGCACCATCCTTCATTCCAGAGCTCCATCCACGAGGAAGCTGTATGCTTTGAAATGGAAATTATTTGTTTCCTGGTGCAGTGGTCATAAGTTGGACCCTGTTAGCTGCCCGGTTGGTCCAGTACTTGAGTTCCTTCAAGAGAGATTCACTGCAGGGCTGGCTCCCTCCACTTTGAAGGTTTATGTGTCGGCCATAGCGGCTTACCACATTCCTTTGGGTGGGTTATCTTTAGGGAGAGACCCACTAGTTACTCGCTTCCTTCGTGGCTCTTTGAGGCTGAGACCTGCAGTACGCTCACGGGTGCCGCCTTTGGACTTGTCCTTGATCCTTCAAGGCTTGACCCTGAAGACTATATTTCTCTTAGCTATCACTTCTCTTAAGAGGATAGGAGATTTGCAAGCTTTGTTGGTGCCCCCGTCATGCTTGGAGTTTGCGCCCAGAATGGTGAAAGCCTTTCTCCACCCAAGGCCAGGCTATATTCCTAAGGTGCCCACCAATGTGGCTAGATCGATAGTGCTGCAGGCTTTCTGTCCTCCTCCCTTTCGAGATCCTGACCAGGAACAAAATAATCTGCTCTGCCCTGTCCGGGCATTGGATGCGTATGTCCACAGAGCTGCCCTGTGGCGTAAAACAGAACAGCTGTTTGTTTGTTTTGGGGCCCCTAGCAAAGGGTCCCCATCATCTAAGCAGAAGATGAGTAAGTGGATAGTCGAGGCTATTTCACTTTCCTATGAGTCAGCCGGACTACCGTCCCCTCTAGCAGTTCGAGCCCATTCTACCCGAAGTATGGCTGCCTCTAAAGCTCTTCTCTCCGGAGTATCTTTGTTAGACGTTTGTGATGCGGCCGGCTGGTCCTCGCCGCACACATCCGTGAGGTTTTATAATCTTGACCTGAGCTCCACTGGAGCTCGGGTACTCTCTTCCTAGTGGCTTACGTTTCACACTAGTTAGGCATTTGTCACTATGGCGACATGGGTATTAGCGTTCCCATTGCGTCAAACTTTCAACGCAGCTCGAAGTTCCCTAGAAAGGGAACGTCTCGGTTACGACTGTAACCTGGGTTCCCTGAGAGGGAACGAGACGCTGCGTCGCCCTGCCATACTTCCTGCATGCCTATCAGCGACGACTTTAGACTTTGCGAAGCTGGCGTTTCGTCGATTTCAGCGTGCTTTATAGTTTCCTGGCTGTGACGTCACCCGCCTCTGACATCGAGTCACGCCATTGGACGGATTTCACATGTGCTTCATGACGCGAAGAGTTCAAATTGTGTCAAGCTTTCGACGCAGCGTCTCGTTCCCTCTCAGGGAACCCAGGTTACAGTCGTAACCGAGACGTTATTCCTGTGATCAAAGCAGAATTTTCAGCATCATTCCTCCAGTCTTCAGTGTCACATGATCCTTCAGAAATCATTCTAATATGTTGATTTGCTGCTCAAGAAATATTATTATCAATGTTGAAAAGTTTCTGCTCAATATTTTTGTGCGTACTTTTTTATCCTTTGATGCATAGAAAGTTCAAAGGCGATGCATTTAAAATAAAAAAAACTTTTGTAGCATTATTAAGGTCTACAATTGTCACTTTTGATCAATTTCATGCGTGTTATTTATTTATTTGTTTATTTTATTCTTACTGATCCCAAACTTTGGAATGGTAGAATATACTTGAAATTATCCAATTATCTCCAACTAATTTTTTTGAAAAAAAAACAACAAAAAAAACATATGTGCATGTGTAATTGCAATTCAAAATTGAATTTTGAAGTTATTTTAAGTGATTGATGTATTTATATTTTGGATTTTAGTGCAGATTTGTGTTTGGGTTTGCAAATGCATTTTGTGAGTGTGTGTTTGTGAAAGTAATCCTGTGAATGTTTGCATGCAGAACCAATTTTCTGTGTAGTTTGCAATACGTAACTATTTTAATGTGCCACCATCTGTTTTATATAACCTCGTGGTAACCAGAAAACAACTTTTTAAAAAAAAAACCAGCTGCAATATATATCCCCGTTTAGTTTCCCTCGCCAAGATAAAGTGCGGAAAAGTGTGTTTACCAGCGACTTTAAATGGTTCAGATGTGAACAGAGACTTCACTGTGCAACTTACGTTTCATGGGGACTTCTCAATGTACAGAGAAAAAAAATCTGGTTTAGAATTAGATTTTTTAAACAGTTTCAATTTATTCAATTATTTCCACATAGCCAATTAGTTCCACATAGTTCCACATTTAATAGTTTTTTTTTCCTAGATTTGAAATTAAAGACAAAACACTCATTTAGTAAAGCATATGCTTTATCAGTAACACTTTAAAATAAAGTCTCATTTGTTAACATTACTTAATGCATTCGCTATAACATGAACTGACAATGAGCAATATATGTGTTTAAGAATTTGTTAATGTTACATCACAGAGAGTAAACTAATGTTAACAAATACAACTTTGGATTTTAGAAATGTGGAAAATGTAAAAATGATCATTGACTAGGATTAATAAATTCTGTAGAAGTATTGTTCATTGTTGGTTGATATTACAGTTAATGGTAACACTTTACAATTAGTTAAACATTAGTTACTTACTAATCTTCGTTAATGTTAGTTAATGAAAATACAGTCGTTCATTTTTTGTTCATGTTAGTTCACAGTGCATTAACTAATGTTAACAAGATTTTAATAATGTTTAAGTAAATGTTGAAAATAACTTTAACAAAGATTAATAAATGCTGTACAAGTGCAGTTCATTATTAGTTCATGTTAACTAATGAACCTTATTGTAAAGTGTTACCCAGTTAACTAATGTTAACAAATGAAAACTTAATGTAAAGTGTTGCTACTTTTTCAAAGAATGAGAGAAAGAAAGAAAGAAAATACAATCTGCATCTTACTCATTAGTCTAGCTTGCCTTTCTACATTGGACTTTTCATATGCTGCAATAAATTAAAGGAATAAAGGCCTAATCCTGCAATAAAACTTCTGCATCACATGTTTTGAGTTTATCTTTGTGCGTGTGCCGTGCAACATTCTCAGCAAAACAGATGTCAATGACACACTTCCTGTGCAGCAGCCCGTTTTATAAAAATACAGGGATGTATTTTTCTTTTATTGTTTTTTTATCATTGTGTTACAAATGGGTACGTGACAACGTGGGTATGGATCCAAGTGCAGGCTTTATTAACAATGAGAGCGTAGTCGTACAGGCAATGGTCAAACAACAGCAAACAGGAACAGCAAAGGACAGGCAGAATTGTGGTCGTAATACAGGCAGAAGGTCGAGACAGGCAGCTTATAATCACAGTCCAGTAGAACAGGCAAGGATCAGGACAGTTAGCAGAAATCAAACAACAGTAGGCAGATAGGTTCACGACAGGAAGACATAGACAGGGATAAACGCTCAGAATTGCACACTGTGGTAAATACAAGACCTCGCAACATGTACTGAGCAGGGTGTCTCTTAAATAGTCCATGTAATGCACTACAGCTGGCTGAAGTGATCATTGCTAAGGTATGGGGCTTCTGGGAAATGTAGTGTGTTTGTATGTGTGTGTCAGTATTCTGGTGAATTGTGAGAAATGGAGTCCGATGGTGTGGCAATCGTTCAAGGTAGAGTGCCCTCTGGTGGCTGTTAAAGGGCACTCCAGCAGATAACCCTAACACATTGTAGTCTGTATACAATGTAAGCAGTTGACTTGTATATGTTTTTTTCTGAGTTTAGTATCAGCCGCAGCAATTTAAACACCAGTATCTGCCATGGCTGATCAAGAGACTCAAGAGGACTTTTATTGGAGCATCTGTACTTTTACTCAATTTTGTGTACTTTTGCCACAAGTTAGTTTTGTATGCATTTGTTAGTTTTATAAAAGCCTCATTTTTTTAATGAGTCAATTATTTATGAGTCTAAATCGAGCGTTGTATAAATGAGCGCATCTACATCTCTCTCAAATTGGTAAACCAAAGTCTTTCAATGTTTTTAAAGCATACTAAGGTATTGGCATTGATGGTTCCATGAAGAACCTTTAACATCCACGGTGTCACAGAGGCGAACTTCGTGATTCCCTCCTCTGACCGGCAGAGGGTGCCCTCACCCGAATACTGACACATGCACACACTTTTCTTCACTACATTTCCCATAATCCCCGTACCTTGGCACTGAGTGTGGTTCCAGCTGCAACCCATTGACAGACAGTATTTAAGACTACCCTGAACTCTAAGTCAACGTGAAGTCTTGTTTCCTTTAGGCACATTTCTGTGCGTTATTTACCTGTGTTTGAGTTTCTGTTGTTGACCCTGTGGATTTATTGTTTGTGACCCTTTGCTGCCTGCCTCTTTGACCTGTTTGCCTATTTCTGGATTTACGACTGTTTTCTGCCTGCCCTGATCTCTGCCTGTTCCCCGGTAACGTTTATTGGATTATCTCTGTCTTCCCTGTTCTCTAGCCATTTACCCCTTGACTGTTTGACTACGTCTTTGTTAATAAAAGCTTGCAAATGGATCTCAACCCGAGTGATGAGTCATTACACATAGAATCTTTCCATTTAGTTTCTTTATAGTGGAAAAAGTTTCTTTAGATTTTTAAAATTTTCTTCACACTCCGAAAAAAAGGATCTTCTATGGCATCGCTGCGAAACCCCTCTTTTGGAACCTTTATTTTTAAGAGCGTGCATGTTTTTTTTTTTAAGCTTCCTTCTGCTTAAATTATCAGTTTCCCCCTTTTGCAATGCCTAAGAATTATATAAAGAGGCAAATTGTCCAGCACAGCGATAAATGTAATTAACTGTGCATTTTCTGCATGTATTTGACCTTGAAATTTGTCAAGAGATGCCATTGTTCTGCAACTTCTGAACACCATCATCACTTTTCCTTCTCGTCGGCACACTTCCCTTTGGTGGCAAAACCTTGTGCACTTCTCATTTTTTTCTTGATAATATTTAACACATCCAGTTATACGTGCATTCGGGCACTGATATTTAAGGAAACTGAGCACACGACCTGAAGGAAGTCAAATTGATGTCTAGTTACGCAAGGTGATTTTAAAAAAATTTTTTTTTTTGTTTTGTTTTTTCCTTAGACAGGTTTGAGCAAACCTTTTTGGTCAGGACAGACTTTGCCGTTTATTTGAATAATGAAGCTCTTAATATTAAATATTTGAGTGTGATCTGTTGTCATTGTGCTTTAGGACCGAGTCCTCAGTACAGCCAGGGCACCTACATTCCCGTCTTCCCGACTGCGGAGCGACAGAGTCCATGGAGGGGTCGGGTCATAGAGACCAGCGACAATGTTGTCACGATGGGCATCACACCCTCACCAGAGTGCATTGTGGGAAAGTACATGATGTATATCGGTGTGGTGACGCCCTACAGAATCCGCAGGACCAGGAGGGACCCGAGCACGGATGTCTACATCCTTTTTAACCCGTGGTCATCAGGTTTTAAATTTCTTTCTGTGAATGGCATATGGAGTGTCATTGCACATTGTGTGCATGTGTAAAAAAGAAGATGTGAGGCATGATAACTGATGTTTCTGTCAAAGCTGATGCTGTGTTCTTGGATGACGAGGAGGAGCGTGAGGAGTGTGTGATGAACGAGCTGGGGATCATCTATCATGGAGCATATGACGATGTGTCCGAACGTGCCTGGAACTATGGACAGGTGTGCATCACACTTCTTTAAGTTCTTTAAGGTGTTTAATTGCACATATTTGTCTAATGTTCAAAAATAACTGACTGCCTGCGTTATCAATTTATGAAACACACTTGGGACCAATTTAATTTTTGTGAAAAACAGTTATTATTATGCATGCACTTTTATTAAAATATTTGCCAATACTGACAAACCAATAATTAGCTTAATGATATGGACAATAATTAATTAATGACCAATATTAAAATGTTGGTAACACATTAACTAACATGAACTAAGAATAAACAATACTTCTACAGCATTTATTAATCTCAGTCAATGTTAATCTTAACATTTACTGCATTTCCTAAGATCAAAAGTTCCATTCCTTAACATTGGTTAACCCTGACAATATTTAATATAGTAAATAGTAAAATTATATTGTTCATTGTTACTGTTAGTGTTAGTTAATGCATTTGTAAATTGTTACTAAAATTCTATACTATTTGTTTACATAATTTAAAAAAAAATAAAAAGTTTATATACTACAAGTGATAATGTACAGTATGATGAGCATTTATTTTAAAATTGGCTAAAATTAAATGCACTCAATAATGTTATTAAATATCGGTATTTTTAATTATTAACATTAAGTGAGAGTTGATATGTGATGACAAAGGGATGTTGTGCATCCTTGTTAATTATCACTAAAAGTCTGTAATAATATTTTTATGTTTATAAATAGAAAAATGGCAATATTCTGTATTTTGTTTGTTTTGTAGTTTGAGTTTGGTGTCCTTAATGCCTGTCTGTACATTATGGATAAAGCAAAAATGCCGCTGTCCAACCGTGGTGATATCATTAAAGTGACCCGCGTGGCCTCGGTCATGGTGAGAAACTGAAACACTTGAACCACAGAAACTGCAGCTACAGTTTCTAAAACACTGACTGAACTGTATGAATTTCTTTGTTCTGCTGAACACAAAGGAATATATTTGGAAGAATGTTTGTAACCAAGCTGATCTCGCCCTCCATTTTTATTCCTACTGTGGTAGTTAATGGGGGGAGAGATCGGCTTGGTTACAAACGTTCTTCCAAATATATTCCTTATATTACAGAATATATTACAGAATTTTCATTAAATACTAAAAAAAGTTTATCATGTATGCTTTTGGCAAAACAACAAATCTGAACTTGTTGTTGACCTCACCTCTTCCCTGGCTCAAAACAGCTGAACTCCCGTGATGACGACGGTGTGTTGGTGGGAAACTGGAGTGGAGATTACACATACGGCGTCCCACCGACGTCCTGGACCGGCAGCGTGGAGATCCTCCTGGACTACGCTAGCAGCAAGGGAACGCCGGTCTGCTACGCCCAGTGCTGGGTCTACGCTGCCGTCTTCAACTCCTGTGAGAGCTCACTTCACCAGGACAAGACATTAATTCAAAGGTCACATGATCGGCGGTCTATAAGGCATAATGTACATCCAGCTGGTTGTTATAGAAAAAAAACCTTGACAGTACGATCAGGTCTTGTATCACTTTTGAAGGGGTTTATGTACATTATCCCCCTTTCCCGCCTAACAAATTTTTGTTCTAAGAATGTATTTCAGACATTGTGTTTTGGTTATGGAAATCTTAAAATGTCCAGTTAGTGGTTACTATGATATTCCTGAAACTTTCTTTCAACTTAATTTTTATTAGAAACTCAATGTTCTAGGAATGTTGATTTCAAACAAGTAAAATAAAATACATATAAGTTAAAATTACCCTAATTGTTAGTGTTGAGAATAGCGCAGTGCAAAAAAAAAAAAATTTTAAGAGTGAAATGTCACATCCTTAATTCAAGGTCATGGGTTTGATTCCCAGGTAATGCGTGAACTACTCAAATGTATACCTTGAATGCAATGCAAGTTGTTTTAGATAAAAGCATCTCCCAAATGCCTGAATGTAATGTAAGTCTGTACTGCATGTTTTGTGTCATTGTGACGTGTGTGTGATGTGTTTTTCAGTCTGATTGCTCCAGGCACCCCTATAATGTGGACGGAGACATTCAGTCCCCGCCGGGCCGGCTCTACTAAACTGATGGCCAGTCTAGACTGCGCTGCTCTGAGACAGGTGTATGGAGAGGCTGAGCTCACCATCCAACCGTGAACACCACAAAGAGTGAAGCTGAGAAACAGACATCTGTAGTCTTTGACCAAAGAGAAATACCATGTAAACTCCAGCAAAGCATGTGCTCTATAAACATACTGGAGCATTACCAGTGCATTATATTATATTTAATCAAAAATAGTTATTACAATTTATACTTTCATGTATCCATGTGTTTTCCTTTATGTAATAATTCTGTATCACACAGAAAATAAATATTTTTCTTGACCATAAAGCTTAAGAGGAAGAACATAAAAAATACACATTTTATTCTTAAAAAAATACTACTTTGCAGAGGTGAGTTATTTTGTCATTAATTAACGTGGATTAGAGGCTATGAAATTTGCTTGTATATGTTGACTGCTGAATGAAAGATGAATAAAAAAAAGATAAATCAAGTACACACTGCCCCCTAGCTACACATTTTTACCTGGATGACTTAGGCTGCGTCCCAATTCGCTTACTTAATACTATGCCCTAAAAGTATGTGCTCTTTTTGTGAACAAAAAGTTCATGCTTTTGAGTGTGTAGCAAAAGAGTAGACGAGCTTTGAGACATACTATCACGTCTCTGCTCTCTGTGGCATCCTTGTCACCGTAAACTGTCCTGTCAATCATCTAACATAACACGGATAATATTAAATAAATATTTTTTACATCTCACCGTCGATCACACATATCCGCCATGTTTTGTAGTTTTTTAACACTTAACTCGTGTTTGTAGTTCTGAACTGAAACCTCATCCAAAGCGCAATGGGTTGTGGGCAATATCAGTGCACGGATCCACATTTCCAAAACCCACCGGAAATAGTAGACCATCCAGGAACTTTTGGCATACTGTTTTCAATTTACTATGTTTTGGGACACACTTATTTTAATCTTACATACTATAGGATGGATAGTAAAGGAATCGGGATGCAGGGTTACTTCTTCTGATGAGAGTCTGAAGTCACTTTACTATCCCAATACTATGGCTGTCCCTCCAATGACAGCCTACGCAATTACCACTTTCAAGCCCCAGAAAAGGAGTAAAGACATCATTAAAGTAATCCATGTGACTTCAGCGGTTTAACACACAATACATAATTTGCTACTTTATATACTACAAAATATTAATCTCCAACACACGTTACCAGGCTACGTTTCTATTATTTGACTAATTATTAAATGATGTGTGTTAATAAGTAACCAATGTGGCTCGGGTAAAAAATTAATCACTGTTGTATACGTCTGAAGATGCCCATAGGTTTCTTTGAGGATTTATTATGTAGGTGTATGGGTGTGGTAACATAATTGTATTCCAGAAAGCAAGGTTAACTTACCGTCACATTTACCCTGAACTCTTGGTTGATTAACCAAAACTTTGCTTACTCGAGGTATGCAGGATCCAAAAACGCATCAGGGAGTAAGTTCAGGCAATCCAGAGTATGTTCCCGGTTAACACAAAAGACATTCTCAACCGAGCGACGAATCGATGATTCACGATGGAAACAGACGCTAAGAAAAAGCTCGTCGTTCTACTTCCTTCCTCTTCTTTTGTTTAATAGCGATTTACATAAACTACTTTGTGCACATCGACACCTATTTGATGGTTGTGCAATCATTTTTTTCAATCTTTTAGTGAATAAGTAATCTTTATTCACTGAGAATAAGAATTATATTGTTTGTTTGATGCTAAATATTTAATAAGATATCACACGTATGATCCAGAGGCCAATGGGGCGTCTATGTATTTTATTACATCTATGCTTGAGATAGCACCGACGTCATGTGACTGTGACGTATTGCTTCAAAGTACCACGAGAGCGATTCGAGAGCAGCCGCCTGAGTCAGCCGGTGCAGTTTCTCTATGGCAAGCCATTTTAGCTTTAAATACTCCTTCCCGTACTAGTCATAAATCAGTTTTGACTAGTCATAATTCCATTTCCAGATATCTCTTCTGCAATTTTGACTCGTCGTAATTGCAATTGAGATATCTACAATGTCATTGGGACTAGTCATAATATGCATTGAAGATATCTACAATGTTAATTTGACTAGTCGTAATATACATTGCAGATATCTACAATGCTTTTATGACTAGTCAAATTCTTCCATTGACTTCAATTGGAAAATATTTTCAGATATCTACAAATGAGTTTTGACTAGTAGAAATTGTAATTAAAGATATCTCCAATTTGATTATGACTAGACAAAACTTAGTTAGAGATATCTCAAATTATAATTTGCACTAGTGGCAATTAAATTAGAGATATCTTCAATTGAATTGCCACTAGTGCAAATCATAATTAGAGATATCTCTAACTGGGTTTTGTCTAGTCATAATCAAATTGGAGATATCTTTAATTCATCGGTTTTTAAGATATCCAAAAATAAATATGTAGATATCTTTAAATAATTTATTACTAGTCAAATTACAGTTGTAGATATCTTGAACTGGATTTTTGACTAGGCAACACTTAATTAGAGATATCTTGAATTGGAATTCGTCCTAGTCAAAACTCATTTGAAGATATCTTCAACTTAATTATAGATATCTCAGTCTGTTTTTTGACTAGGAGGATCTTTCTTTGGAGATATCTGCATTCCGCTTTGTGACTAGGAAGAATTTCAGAGTAGATATCTTGAATGAACATTCTGACTAGTCGAAATTATTTTATAGATATCTTAATTGCGTTCTCAAACCACCCCTTTGCTAAGCCCCGCCTTTTCTAACCATATTGTCTGCGCGCCAAAAAATCTCAACGGGCTGATCTGGTTTTAAGGTAATAAAATTACTGTAAAAGTAACTGTGTATGTTATTAACACTGGAATAGTAACTGCATTATTTGCAAATTGCGGGCTTGTTTTGCGTTGTCAAACGTTTTCTACGGTAATATAGTTGTCGAGATAGCACCTCTGGGTGGTGCTGAGGAAATGTAAGTTTCACGTCACGCACGACGGATTCGACTAGGAGCAATTACAATTCAGATATCTTAAAATATAATTGTCACGATTGGCCAGATTCACCGCATGACAACAATCATGTGTGTTTCGTGATCGGTTGCATCCAGCCGCAGCCGATGTCGAACACGCCTACAGACTTCCGAAGCTTTGTTTGCTTTTTCATACGTCAAATCCTCTGCTCCATGATAATTTGTTAGATATGATGGAGGAAACAAGTCTAACTACATGATGTCACTAATGTGCATTGTATTAAAAGCTTCGAGTAATGAACCGTTTTTCGGCACAATGTGAATGTTGACAATCGTTTCCCATCACTAGCATAAAGCTGGGAACTGCCCAATCTTTTGATCCTCTCTGCACTCTTAACGGTTTCTCTGGTGCACTGTCAATCCCACAATGCACCACACGAGCGTGAAGCTCAACTTCCATAGAAATGAAGTGAAAAAACGCTCTCGCTCACACACCACCAGCAGATTACACGAAACCAGAGATGGAAAAGACGAAGAGAAAGTAGCTATATTTAGTGATCAATAAAATAGAGATAACTGAGTAAAATAAAGGCCTTCTGAAGTGAAGTGACGCATTTGTGTAAAAAAGTATCCATAAATAACAGACTTGACCCCCAGACTTGAGAAGAAAATGTTAAACTCTGGCAGTTCAAAACGCTTATACTACGTCCTACGCCTTCCCTATTCAACTTATGGAAAAAGCTTAACTGACACAACGCCAGTTACGTTTTTTCTGTAAGACTGTTGGAAGCTAGATATTTTTTTTTCTTCAGCTTCATATTCGTTGGTATCGCTCACTTCCATTATAAAGCTTGGATGCGTCAGGATTTTTATTAATATATCTCCGATTGTGTTCATGATGGCTTGAGGGTGAGTAAAGCTTGGGGTAATTTTCATTTGAAAGTGAACTAATCCTTTAAAATCAAATTAGAATGTTACACTTTCTTCATACATTGAACACGGAAGAAAGGCAGCCCAGAGTACCAGTGCCATGGTTTACCAGATGTATTGTAGTGTGACACCCTGTATGTGTAGTCACAAGAATATTTAGTTTTTTGTCCTAGGTATTTGATTATTTTGTTGTTTATAATATTGCTGCAATTGCTGTCATGTTTAATGCTGATGTGTAGCACTCTCAGTGGACAGTAGTGGGAGACGCTGTGCTGATTGTGTGGTTAACGGTGAGTCGTGAAGAAGATTCCATTACAAAAGCGACTCCATGATTGGAAACAGCACAATTGTGTCTCTCTTTGTTTATTCAAACAGGTGGGTGAAATTGATCACCAAGGACTTAAAACATAAAAAAATAACATGTGTATGTTGTTTTACAAGGGTAACATACAGCTCCTCAGTTGAATTAAGATGTTTAATAGAGACGGTGTTGTGGTTATGAAATTGCCGTTTCAATCGCGGACATTCCGCGTGAGGCCTGGTATGAGAACATTAAAGTTCGAATGGTTAGAGGCTCCAACACACTGTAAACCGAAAATACTGTAATGTTTATTGCGTTTATAGTTTTATTATTGTGTTTACAGCATTAAGAACGATTAAAGGGGTATGTAGAGTTATAATTATATAAGGAGATATATTGTGTAAGGTGTCAATATATATTTACAACGGCTGAATATTTTACACTTGATGGTTGGGTTTTATATTATGTCTTAATGATTCTCTAAAGTACATTCGTTGTGTACAGTAATCCAGTTATATCATTTCTATATAGGAAAATGGTTCGCTCAACTATTTTGTTATACGGTGGTTTATACGAAACATTTGCTCATGCAAGAGAGACTGTAATACATTGGGAGATAAAAGAAAGATGTATTGAGTTACATTAGAGACAAGTATAGAAATATTTACTGAAGAATAAGAAAACTCTTAGAGGAATTAAGTAACATGTTTATTGGTGTTTGGTTTGTATGAGTCACATACACGTGGTATAAGACTTTGTGATTTGGTTGTGTATAAATATATATATATGATTATAGAATCTTTGTTATAAAGATTACAAGAGCGACTCCATGATTGGAAACAGCACAATTGTGTCTCTCTTTGTTTATTCAAACAGAAAACATACTGCAGCATCGCCCGTGCTACAGTAGCTCAACAGCAGTGGTGGACAGTAACGAAGTAAATGTAATTCGTTACTGTACTTAAGTAGCTTTTTCGTGTATCTGTACTTTACTGGAGTATTTCCATTTGGTGAGACTTTTTACTTTAACTTCACTACATTTCAAAGTCAATTAGTCGTGGGTAGTCGTGGCCTAATGGTGAGGGAGTCGGGCTTGTAACCTGAAGGTTGCTGGTTTGATTCCCACACCGGCAGGAATTGAAGGTGGGGATTGTGAATGAACAGCACTCTCTCCACCTTCGATACCATGACTAAAGTGCCCTTGAGCAAGACACCTAACCCCTGATTGCTCCCCTTGTAAGTCGTTTTGGATAAAAGTGTCTGCCAAATGAAAATTATCTTACTTTTTACTCCACTACATTTTCGAAATCAGTCGTTCCTATTTATTTATTAGTGGATAAAAAAAACTGAGCTGGTTAAGCGTGTGGAAAACCACCAATCAGCGTTCAGCGCGCGCTCTGTTTTGAACTTGGTTTGGTTGCTGCTTACTTAGCGCGAGCAGTTCAGCGTCAGTGCAACGACATAACATTGAGAGAACCAGTGCCTTCATCATGGAAGAATCGAGAACTCCTTACTCCAATGTCCCACAACACCCATGGCCTTATTTGCGCAATTTTTTGAAATCGTTGAAAAGAAGAAAGAGTCTTTCATTTTCAACTGCCTTCTCTGCCTGCCTCAGAATTGTAGAATTTCTTCTTACAAGAATTCTCCTCCCAATCTTAGGAAACACGTTGAGGTATGCCATTTTTATTCTAGTGCTCATTTTTAAATGAGTTATCCAACAGTAGCTTGTAGAAAACGGTTTCATTGTTTATGTTAAGTTTCATTGTTTATGTTCACCGACGTTTGAAAAGCTCAGTGCTCCGATATTGATGTTAGCACTTTTTGTTGGAATATAAATTCTATTTTGACAGCGTATGATGCTAAAACTGTTGGCAGGTGGAGAGGAGTGCCCCTTATTAATAGAGATCGCCTTTCAGCACGACAGGGCTTATTTTTAGTCTAGTTTGAGTCGCTTATAATGTACATTTGAAAAAGCAGCGCGCGTAAAACATCTTTGCAGACAAAAGACAACATTTAATAACATGTTTTTACTCAACTCACTTCATAATGACAGTTGTGCATCCTTCTGAGAGATAATAAGGCAGTCGTGTGTTTATTAGTCATGTTTAATCAATCAAGGCGTTTCAATCTTCTGTTTATTCAGCTATAGCGAAATGACGCTTTATCTTCTTCTGCAGGGCATATTTTGAGTTTCTGCGCAAGAGCGCCCTCTGGCTTTCAGATGGAGAAGCATTTACTACTGATCACAGAGCAGTACAGCTCTGACAAGCTGCGCATTAAAGGTGTCTGCTTTCTGTCTTGCATTTATATGAAAACACAAAATAGACGCTTTTCCACCATCAAGATGGATGGTTCCAGTTGCATTTCCACTTGAGCATAGTTAGGTATGGTATAATTTTGGGAAAACACCGGCCCGGATTTCCCAGCAAATTAGCGACTCAGCCCTGCTGGTGGAATGTCTCTAGTGACATGATGATGGTTTTCTAGTTAAGTACAGTATTTTTGTACAATGCATTTTTTTTCTACAATGCACACTATGCTAGCCAACTCATTAAAATGAATTTATATCAATATATTACTTGTAAAATATTATGTCAGTAAATATCCTAATATCCTGTATGAGAAATTTTAACTTCCTATATGTGAGCAAACTGGTCAAAGCTTACAAGACAGCTTTACATTATTATAATCAATTAGGTAAAACCTAGTTTTTTGACCTTAAATACAAAATATGATAAAATGCCAAGTTCTTTGTAAAATTCAATCGTCAGAGCCATACAAATGTTGATTCAAAATGTTTTGAATTATGACTTGGTTACTGTTTAATGTATTCACGTGAAAATAAATTCAAACATATACAGTCTCAAATGTGAGTTCGTTTTTAAATACTCAGCACAAGTGTATTATTATAAAGCAGTACTCAGTTGAAAAATAATAGATCAAAATACAGAATACCATTCTTTAAATTAACACCAAACAATTTTCATTCAAAACCACATTAACTCCTGCCTTAGATTTACAAATGTTCTCTGTTAGTATTCTAAAGTATTATGATAGAGTTCTGAAGAAAGATACATTTGTTTCCAAAGTATGAAACATAATGTGGATGTCATTTTGCATAAATGATCATTAGAATTAGTGGCTGTGAAGAAAAGTCTGTATTTTTATCTTAGCTTTACATTTCCATTTCTTCGTTTAGCAGATGCTTTTATCCAAAGTGACTTACAAATGAGGAACATCACAAGCAAAAGCTACAGTTGTTAACGGTGTTCAAGGACATTTAGTTTAATATTCCTTTCGTCTTGTTGCATCTGTGTTCACTATTACCATGTTTTCTTGGCTGCCTTAGTTGACAAATATTGCTTCTAAAGTTAATTTTGAACCCTCATCTATATTTGATAGGCTTTATGATATCTTGGGACTTGAATTTGGAAACATCAAAAGTCTTTTTTCATAGTCCTTTTTCAAACTTCACAATTTAATTTTTTTTTTTTGATGATGATGATGATGATGCACTGTTCTGTAAAGTGTGAATAAAGTGGTATTTGATGAGCTGTAGAATATTTTGCTCACATGCTTGTCCAGGTCGAGAGGCACTTTACCAATCAGTAACTTTACGTCAGAAACGAGAAGGGGGGAAAAAAACGTTGCCTAAAATTGCATGAAATTGTCTTTGCTTCATGGTCCATATGTAAAAAAAAAGGTTGGCCTTTACTTACAAGTTTGCTGATCTGAGGACAGTTTTGTATTTTTCTCCAAGTGTGATGATTGATTTTTGGTAAAGAAAAACTGTTTAAAGATCAGCATTTACGAGAAGCATTATACTGTTCATGGTCCATCAGACTTGATATGTCTGCCCTCAGAGACATGGTTTGACCTTTATAAGATCACTGCACACTGCGCTGCAGACGGCATCTGAAGTTCTCGAAAACAAGGAAAAGTCTAAAACGAACAATCAAAAGTCTTTGTTGTTCACCGACAGCTGATTTCACCTCTGATTCTGGCAGTGTCAGAAGATTTGACACACAGTCCTGAAGTGTCCTACAGAACCCAACAGCATTAGGGAACCAACAACAAACCACCACTTGCTCCACACATTGTCTTAATGGGGTTTGTTTCTTCAGTTTTCTTTTTAAGAAAAGCCAAGATCTAAATTAAAGCTAGAGTTTAGTGTTTGAAAGCCACCATTTTTATCCCACATGTAAATGCAGCTACGTTTCATGTATTGATGATGTAAAACTCTGGACAAGTCTTCTTGCACGTGTTCGTTTTTACTGTGTCTTGACTGCCGTACAGTCTGACATTATTGACAGCTGAGATCCTACAGTGTGACATGGCTTAGACCAGGGATCATGCTCGTACAACTCTGACAAGCAACAGCCGTAAAGTACTATTATAAATCATACAGTGTGTACCAGGCTTTAATCAATTTATTTAGCTTATTTTAATTTAGTTTATTTAATTTATTTAACACAATTGGAGTAACATGGACCATGCGCAACACAGATGTTGTGCCAGAGTTAGCTAAAATGACACAATCCATCGCTGTTGTAACAGACAGAGCACTTCTCCTTTTTGCAAAGACAGGAGTGTCAGCCCCCCGCCCCTGTGCTGTGATCTACCATTCGAGAGACTCAGACCCTCGCCGCCAGCTTCAGGCCTACGAAACCATCCCCAGACATGTCGAGTTGGGTTCTGCAGACTATAGAATGATGCTACTCACTCCAATTCGCTCGCAATCCTCCCCTCTTCAGGGGTGTGATACAAACTTTGGTCCAGGACAATGATGCTCATATTCTCCAAACTGCTGGCGAAGGGTGCCGTGGAAACAGTCCCAACAGTGCTCAGCAAGTCGGGCTTCTCCAAGCAAGCATAGTGCATTCTGATGCCCTGTACAGGTAAGCGATGCACTCGCACCCGGCCATCCACGTGATGTAAAAGAAAACGTGATTCATCAGGTCAGGCCTCCTTCTTCAATTACTCCGTGGTCCAGTTCTGATACTCATGTGCCCACTGTTGGCTCTTTTGGCGGTGGACAGGGATCAGCATGCAGCCCCATACCCAACAAACTGCGATTCACTGTGCATTCTGACACCTTTCTATCAGAACCAGCATTAACTTCTTGAGAAATTTTAGCTACAGTAGCTCTGTTGGATCGGACCACACGGTCCAGCCTTCGCTACCCACGTGCATCAATGAGTCTTTGCCACCGATGACCCTGTCGCCGATTCACCAAGGCTCCTTGGACCACTTTTGATTGATACTGACCACTGCAGACTGGGGAACATCCCACAAGAGCTGCAGTTTTGGAGATGCTGTGACCCAGTCGTCTAGCCGTCACAATTTGGCTCTTGTCAAACACACTCAAATGCCCACACTCACGCTTGCCCATTTTTTCTGCTTCTAACACATCAACTTTGAGGACAAATCCACTAACCCACCCACTAACAGGTGGCGTGATGAAGAGGTTATCAGTGTTATTTACTTCAGCTGTCAGTGGTCATAATGTTATGCCTGATCACCCGATGGGAGAGCTCGATGAACTCCCCCACATACTCCTCTAATGAACGGCCATTCTGCCACAAAGCCCACACACAGTCCTCTGCCACAATCGTGCTGCTGACCAGACTGACTGGTTCAGTTGTGGTCCTTCTTTCTGTCATGGTACGTGTCCAGGGAAGAAGCGCACAACAAGGAAGTCTTGGGAACATATAACTTTACTAAGGAGATCACTTCCACACAGTTCACCGCAAAGCAACAACAACGAAGGACAGAACACTGTCAGAAACTGAGGGTTGAAATACAGAGGAGCAGGGGAGCAAACAAGACTAATTAATCACACACAGCTGTCATGAATCAAACAATAAAGACTAAACGAGTGGCGGGAAAAAAAAAACAAAGAGCATAAGTGGAAAAGGAAAACAAACAGGCAAACAGATAGACATACTCCTGACAAAAATTCAATTGTCAGAGCCATACAAATGTTTATACAAAATGTTTTAAATTATGACTTGGCTACTGTTTAATGTATTCACGTGAAAAATTCAAACATATACAGTCTCAAATGTGAGTTTGTTTTTAAATACTCAGCACAAGTGTATTATTATAAAGCAGTTGAAAAATAACAGATCAAAATACAGAATACCATTCTTTTAATTAACTATTTTCTTTCAAAACCACATTAACTCCTCTCTTAGATTTACAAATGTTCTCTGTTAGTATTCTAAAGTATTATGATAGAGTTCTGAAGAAAAATCAATTTGTTTCCAAAGTATGAAACATGATATGGATGTCATTTTGCATAAATGAAAATTAGAATTCGTGGCTGTGAAGAAAAGTCTGTATTTTTTTCTCAGCTTTACATTTGCATTTCTTCACTTAGCAGATGCTTTTATCCAAAGTGACTTACAAATGAGGAACATCACAATCAAAAGCTACAGTTGTTACCTGTGTTCAAGGACGTTTAGTTTAATATTCCTTTCTTGTTGCATCTGTGTTGAATATTTTGATGTCTTGTTCCTGTTTTCTTTGGTTGCCAAATATATGGTTGACAAATATTGCTTCTAAAGTTGATTTTGAATCCTCATTTTTATTTGACAGGTTTTATGGTATGTTGGGACATGAATTTGGAAACCTCAAAAGGTAAAAACAGTCCTTTATCAAACTTCAAAATTTCATGTGTTTATTTATTTCTTCATTAATGATGATGATGATGATGTACATTTCTGTGAAGTGCGAAGCTGTAGAATCATTTGCCCACACGCTTGTCCAGGTCTGATTCGAGATTCAATATGCAGCTTTACCAGTCGGTAACTTTAAGTCAGAAACGATAACAATCAAACAAACAAATAAAAAACATTTCCTAAAATTGCATAAAATTGTTTTTGCTTCATGGTCCATAGGTAAATGTGCCTACGGTTGGCCTTTACTCTCAAATTTGCTGATCTGAGGTCAGTTTTGTAGAGTGTGATGACTGATTTTAGGTAAAGCAAAAATTATTTATAGATCAACATTCATGAGAAGACATTATTTAGAGTGTTGCTCCTCATGCTCCATCAGAATTGATATGTCTGCCCTCAGAGACGTTGGTTTAACCTTTATAAGTTCGCTGCACACTGTGCTGCAGACGGCATCTGAAGTTCTCGAAAACGGGGAAATACAAGCACCAAAGGGGCATTTTAAAGGGCATCTGGGGGGTCAGGGTCTCTCAACGGTTGATGGGCCTATGCCAAACAAATGACTACACAAATAAAGCATTATTTGGAATCAATGTATTAAAACCTCTTCCATGATAATGAGAAGATTTTACCCTTTTACTATTGTTTAATATTATCGTCTTTATTACTACTCTGCCTATATGGATGGACCTTTTCACAATAATGAACTTCTTAAATATAGAAAAGTTTTTTATATTTAATTTTTTTAAAGATATCAGCAATGCTACATTTATTTGATCAAAATGCAGAATATTTTGAAATTTTACTATTATTTTTTTATTGTAATAATTGTTAAAATGTCATTTATTCCCAAGACCAAAGCTGAATTTTCAGCATCATTACTCCAGTCTTCAGTGTTTTTTTTATTTTTGTTTTTTTTATGTTGCAAACACATGCTGCTTATTTCATGCTGCTGCAGTTGTGGAAACCGCGAAACACCTTTTGTGAATAGAACGGGTTTTTTGTTTTCCTTTTTTACTTATTTTGAAAAGTCATGGGAATGCAAAAATATATTTTTTTCGCTTATTGTTGGAGAAAATGATAATGCACTTTTTTATTTAAAAAATAAAATAAAAAAAAACTTACAGCTGTGGTTGTCTGAATACTTTTGTAAAAATACAGTAAAAATGTATACCTATTTACGGAACTGTTAATTTTACAACTTAAAACTGCAATTTACAAATACATTTATAAACAAAAAAATAAACCAGTAAGTCCAACAGCCCTTTTGTGATTATTTAGCAAGGCCACGCTGCTACTAAAACTGTTTTGTACTTTTTAAATATACTGATATAAATCATAATAGAGAAAATCGCATTTTCCTGAAGCTTCAGTAAATATTACTAATATAAGTGTATGCAGTGTCATACACACACATACAAACATCATCACGAGACACACATGACACTAAAATAATTAAATAGGGACTTCTGAGAATCTTAGTTTACAGTTTTCACTCAAAATTATAAGATGAATTGTTATTTTTACTTTCATAAATGGTACATTTAATAGTATTTTACTGTAAACATATTCAAAACTTAAGATCTATTATAATTTTCCCTCATATATTGAATGGGACCTTACTTTTAAACAGTTTTTTACGGTCACAAAATTAAATTTTTTTTTTTAATTCTCCCATATACCCCTATAATAGTTTACCCTGCTTAGACCCAGCTTTACAAACCCATAAATATGAAAAGTGCTCATTTAATCTGCATATTCTGTTAGTCTCCATGTTCTGTTACACGTCCTATGGTGTTTGAGTGATTGTATTTTAGATGCCTTTCTACCATTTAGGAGAGAAATGACAGTAAACCTTTGACTTGTGACTTTGCAAGTTGGGAAACTGGGAAAATCTACATTAATTGGGAAAAGTTTCATGCAGTCAAACTAAAACTGTGTTGAAACATGAATGAAGTGAGTGTTTTACATCCTCATATATAACCCTTAACATTGCTTGATCTGATCTGACCAAAAGAGAAATAGGCACATGTGGTAATTGCTGTCAATTTAGACTAATTAGAATTGTCAAGAGGTTTTATCATCCATTAAAGATAGCAGGATTTACTACACATTCATTAAACATGCCAATGAATGCACATCTGTCAAGCAGTTTAGAGACTGAAATTTAAAGTTAGCATGGCCATGTGTTGATTAGCCAACCTTAAAAGTCTATAGTGTAGATAATGACTAGAAACCCCAATATAACAATTAATGAACAAATGAAAGGAGTCGACTAATGCACCCACACTCTCTGTTAGAGTGCATATTATTTTCGTCTAATTTTCCTGGAATCTATAAAAATGGTCTTATAGCCTAAAATCTCTACTTGTCATAAGTCATGAATTAGATTCTCACAAAAGACTTGGAAACAGACCCCATACAAACACACAGAGACGTTGTGGGGGAAATGAAACGCTGTTAGTGAATTATTTTTCAACATTTCATCTGTTTGACTCGCGTAATAGCATGGCGGAGGAATACTATCCGACGCCATCGCGTAATTACCTCAGATTATAGGTAAGAGTTTGGGGTTTCTGTGTGTGGGCCGAGAATTTCATTTTAAATGTGTTTTTCACTCGATGGAAAGGGTTTCTCTTTCAGACGAAACAAACCCCCCATTTTAAAGGTAATAATTTACCCGTCAAGATCGCCGCGGAAGCACAGCAAGACGCCACTTCGCTGAGGCACTAATGGAAAATCCATCTGTTTATGTTCCGGAGAATCCCTGGATATTCTTGAATCGGTGTTAAATGTATCTAATCTACCTTTATAAATGTGATATAGTCTTTATTTCCAATCTTGCAGCACATTATGAGGAACTCGGCCAAATTTCTTTATGATTCATTTTTAGAGTAAGGATAAATGTCTGTTACGTGAGGTGGTTTGGAAATGATTCATGTACTTTACCACCTCATTGTATTAAAAAGAGAGAAAATAGCGTCTTCTTCCTCATATTTGCTAATAGATTAGCTAAAGATGGTTTAAAAAAAGGGCTACTGTGAATAACTAGGGCTATTGTTTGTGAAATGGGTCCTATGGGAACGTTTATACAAGTGCGCCACCATCTGGTAAGAGTTTGAATTGCAGTAGGCCTATATTGCATTGCTCTTTCAAAAGAGTAAAATTTTGGGGTGAATATTGGTAAAGTGGGACACTTTCTGATAATTTACCTTCTGCATAATTTTGTGTTATGATCCAGATGTCGTTGCCCCTCATATGATACTATTCTAAATAGTTTAAGAGCTATAGCCTACAGAATAAACAAGAAAGAAACATTAACACAGGATGAATGACTGCTCCTCAAACATACGTTAACCCCAAACCAAATTTTTCCAGGCACTACTGTCAAGTCGGGACACCTTTATTGCCAAACTGGGACACTTCAAATACATTCAATTGTTATTCAAGTGTACGCCTAATGAATTAAATACACAATAACAATATAAACAACAATGCTTTTTGTATGATAGCTTAGACCAGAGCTTCCCAAACTTACCCAGGCCCCCCAAAAACATTGCAAAAGCTCCACGACCTTGCTGTTAAAATATATATACCGACATTTACCTACAAATACATTTATTAACAAGTTTGTAAGAATTTCATGTGAATTATGAGAACTCTGATGTAAACATTCTTTACAAATATATTTAAATCCATAAAAATAACCTTACATACTTTCAAAAAAAAAATCAAATTTTAGAACAATTGGTATATTTTAATTATTTTAATATATTGATTTGGACTAGCTACGGCCCCCTGCAATACCGCTACGGCCCACCGGGGGGCCGCGGCCCACAGTTTGGGAAGCACAGGCTTAGAGTACACGTCAATACAGCGCAAGTGAATGCCTCGCCCCCTTCAATTAGGCCAAGTCTCATGGAACCAGCCCTCGCAAACAATGCACATGATCCAATCCTGTAAAATGTTCATCCCAGGTTAGGTGGTAAGACATTTTATCATTGTAGTGTCATTATTAGTCTTCCCTTTGGTTGTGCGCTTGGAACTTCATATTATTATCCCTCTTCCAACAGATTTCCAAACAAATTTTTTTTGACTGTAAATTTAGTATTTCGTTCCCTCGATTTATAAATCATGCATGATTTATAAATAGAGGGAACAAAATAGTAAATCGTGCGCACGATTTAGCCTACTATTTTTTTTTTCCTGCATATCATGTCACATGTGTGCAACACACCCAGGAAGTGATGTCATAGCCACACAACCTATATTTTTTATCGCATACTTGCTTATGATGAGCTCAGTGTTGATTTTTTTGTATTGGAAGCATATACATATGACACTTAACTGTCCCACTTTACCAGTATTCACCCTACATAAACACATATTTTACTCTAAAGTCTTTTGAAAATCTTGTTTATTTTCATTTGTACTGCTAATCACATGTATAATGTTTAAAGCCAAGAATGTCAAGACAATCTACCAGATAGGTCTATATCATAATTTAAATATTATTCACAGTCTTAAAAGCTCACTTTAAATTCTCATTTTCAGTCCTGTTTGTTGTAATGTCCATTGTTTTCTCCAAGTAACTCCTCAACCTTCTCCAGCAACTTAACCACGTGAGATTCCCGATGTCTGTTGTCAAGCACGTGGCATCTATTCCCACACTTCAGAACCAGCCGCTCCAGGTCAACGTTTCTCTTCACATGCTCCCCGACACTCTCTCCTAATGTTTCCCCCCAGGTGAGCAGAACAACAGCGTGCCTCCACGATGCTTCTCCTAGCTCTGACATGGTACGTTCCACTGCACGCATGTACTCACCAGTGAATGATACGTAAGCTGGTATTACCAGGATGAATGCATGTGGTCCAGGTTGACACAGAGAGATACTTTGAGAGAGATATTTTTGAAATGTGCCTTTACTGTCAGTCCCAGATCCCCATTTCAGGCCCTGAGGCTCTACAATGGTGATTTGCCTGCCGGATATTTCTCCCCTCCAAGGGTTGCTTCCATTTGCATCAGGCCCCACAATGGTACACCTCGCTGGGTGACGGGGCGACCAGGAGTCTCCTAACAGCATCAGCCTTAGTTCAGCCTCGGGCCAGAGTGTACCTCCGGTAGGTTGGAAATTGGTGCTTGAAGATTCAAAAAAGTGTTCCTCGATTTTGCTCACAGAATTGTCGTTCTTGCCATCTTCCTCATTGTGCTTGGCCTCCAATGTTCGTTTTGTGCTCTGGTTCTTTACTGATGTGTTGTTTGCACAGTTTATAGTAGCCAACTCCAATCGCTCTTCACTTCTTGTGTCTGTTGCATCACAAATGGAACCAATGGAACCATCCACTCCTGCTTCTTGATACGTTCGATGGATGTTTTCGGCTTCCACGTGTTCCCCATTAATTGTCCTTTGGCGATACCCAGAGAAAGGCTCTTTTTGTATTAATTTGAGCTCTGTGTTATACAAATACTTCTCCCATTTCTCAAGTTCCTCTCGCTTCTTTTCCAGCTTGTCTTGTTCATTATTTAGCTCCAGCGTTCTGCTGTCCAGTTGGTTTTGATGTTCCTCAAGCTCTTTTTCTCTCCCATCTAGTGTTGTTTTTAGGTGCTCTAGCATTTGCGTTTTGGCCTCAACATCGCTCTCTTTTTTCTTTAGATTTAATTCTTGGTTCTGCAAATATTGGTGTTTATTATCTCTCATGGCGAGCTCCAATTCCAGTTGACGCAGGTCAGATTCTCTGGAATCTAAAGAGCATTCTCTATCTTTCAAAACATCCTGTTGTTTCTTCAGACCGTGTAACAAGTCTTCATGCTGTTCTTCCCGTTTTTGCATGACTTGCTGTCTTTTCTCCAAACAGATTTCTTCACTTTTCAGCTTCTGCTCTCTTTGAGAAAGCGCTTCTTCGGCTTTTGTCAGCTCTTGCTCCCTTTTACCTAAAGTTTCTTCAGTGCTCTCAAGCTCCAGGTCATGCTCATCAGGTGAAGCTGTCTGGTTTTGCTGAGTATTGTCCTGTTTTTCCATATCTTGTTGTTGCTCCATCAGTTTTCGCTCCTTTTCTTCCAGTCCTTTTATTTTTTGCAGAAGGTCATTTTCCTGATTGCTCAACTCGACTTTCCATTTTTGCATGTTTTGTTTGTTAGTTTCAAGTTCCTCTGAGCTCTTTGAAAGTTCTTTGGCTTTTACTTCCCACATCTGCTCTCGTTGATTAAGTTCATTTTCTCTCATTTCCAGATTTGCTCTAAGCATCTCCAAAGATTTCTCTTCTTCCTTAAGCCTGAGTTGTTCTTTAACAAATTTCTCTTCCCTTTCAAACAGCTCTTGTTCTCTCCTTTCGAGCTGCTGCCTAAGGTTTTCCATATTTTTCTCCTGTTTTTCAGTCAGGTCTTTCATTTCCTTTTCCTTGTTCTCCAGTATCCTCGCCATTGCTTGTAGCTCATCCTTTTTACATTTTATTTGCTGCTCTTCCACCTTTAATTTTTCCCCTTCAATCATAAGCTCTTCTGCTTTTGTCTCCGTCTCTTCTCTCATTTTCATCAGATTCTCATCCTCGTTTTCCAGATTCTTCTGCTCTTCTCTAATCCTGTACATTTGCACCTCCAAATCCTGCTTTTCATCTGTTAGCGCTTGCTCTCTCCCATTAATTTCACCCTCTCTAGTTAACAAATCTTGTTTGTCTTGTGCTAATTTCTCTTCATTCTTTTCTACCTCCCTCTCTCTTCTGCAAAGCTCTTGTTCTCTCTCTGTCTCACACTCTTCATGCCTTTCTCTCAGTCTTTTCTCATAATACACCTTCATGTCTTGCATCTCTCTCTCTTTCTCTTTCTCCTTCTCCTTCAGCAGCTGTTTTAACTCTTCTATCTGTTGTTCTAACACCTTCATTTCTTTCATCTGCATCTCATAGTGCTCAACTGAAGTCTTTAACTGAGTCTGAAGTTCCTCACACTTGGCCTTCAGCTCTTCGAATTCTTTCTCCAGTTCTGCGTTCACATTTTGTAGGACGTCGTTTCGTTCTTGTTGTTGCCTGTGCTGTTGTCTCAGCTCTTCTGAGCGTCTTTCGTTGTCTGCGTGTTGCTGCTGCAACTGATTGATGACATTCTCTTTAATTTCCGTTATTAGTCTTGTTTCCTCATACTGTTTCTTTATATTTTCCATCTCCTTTTCCATCACTGCATTCTTTCTTTTGTAGACCTCCATCTTTACATCAAACTCCTCCTCTAGAAGTTTTAGTTGAGCAGCACCTTCTTCAGTATTTGCTTGAATGCTGTTTTTCAGCTTTTCTATGTCTCTTATATGCTTTTCATTGATTGTTTGCAGCAGTGTGTCCATTTCTTTGTCTTTCTCCATGCCTCTCTCATTTAATTTGGTTATTTCATCTTCTTTTGTTTGTAGCTTGTCCTCTAAATGTTTTAGTTGAGCAGCACTTTCCTCAATTTGTGCTTGAATACCCTCTCTTAACTTTTCAATGTCTTTTTGTTTTTCACAAATGTTTTCCCGCAGTGTGTTCATTTCTCTGTCTTTCTCCAGATCCCTTGTTCTTAATTGCGTTATTTCCTCGTCTTTTATTTTGAATTCTTCCTCTAAATGCTTCAATTGAGCAGCACTTTTTTCATTATTTGACTGAAGACTCTCTTTAAGTTTTTCAGCATCCTGCTGTTGGCCTATAATAGTTTTCTTAAGTGTGTGAATTTCATTGTCTTTCTCCAGGTCTCTTTGTCTTAATTTGGTTATTTCCTCTTCTTTTATTTTCAGCTCTTCCTCTAAATGCTTTAGTTGAGCCATGCTTTCTTCAATATGGTTACTTAACTTTTCATTGTCCTTTTGTTTTTCGCTAATGTGTTGCCCAAGTATGTCAATTTCTCGTTCTTTCTCCTGGTCTCTCTGTCTTAATTTTTCATTTTCCTCTTCTTTTACTTTGAAGTCCTCTTGTAGATGTTTAAGTTGTGAAACATTTTCTTCAATATGTGCCTGAACACTTCCTTTTAACTTTTCAATATCATTTTGTTTTTCTCTAATGTTTTGCTTCAGCTTGTCAATGTCTTCGTCTTTCTCTAGGTTTCTTTGTTTTAATTTGTCTATTTCATCTTCTTTTGCTTTCAACTCTTCCTCCAAAACTTTAAGTTCAGCTGTGTGTTTTTCAGTATTTGTCTGAACAGTGTCTTTTAACTTTTCTACATGACTCTGTTTTTCGGTAATGTGTTGCTTCAATGTCTCCAATTCTCTGTCCTTTTCCTGATCTCTTTGTCTTAATTTGACTATTTCGTCTTCTTTTTGTTGAAGCTTCTCTTGCGTTTTAGCATTTCGGTTCAGCTCTTTTTCCTTGTCTTTCATCGTTCGCTCTATTTCTTTGTCTTTCCCTACAAGTTTATTTATGAGCGTGTTGTATTTCTCCACAACGTCTCCATGCATTTCTCTCTCAGCTTCTGTTGTTTTCACTTGCTCGTGATAGGACATGCGTAGCTGCTCCATCTCTTTTGTCATCATCTCTATCATGTCTCTCAGCTTGTCCGTCTCTTTATCACTCTTCTCAACCTTTTCCCTGAACCTCTCGCTTTGTTCTCTTTCTCTGCTCTCAGCCTTCAGTTTCACTGCCTTGATTTCTCTTAAAATGTTTTCAATTTCATTGTCCTTCTCTTTCAATTTGCTCTCCATCTCTTGCTTTTGCTGTCTGGCCTCTTCCTCATACCTGTGTTGTGATGAATCCATGTCTTTTTGAGTTTCATCAGCCTTTCCTCTCATCCTATCATTCTCTTTTTCAGCATCTACCAATTTGTTTTTAAGTTCATTCATCTTATCCAAGTGTGCTTGCTGAATTTTGGTCTCTCTCTCTTTTCGTTCTTGCTCTTTAACAGCACCAAAGCGCTCAAGTTCCAGCAATTTCATTTGAAGCTCGTCCACTTTCTCTTTAAGTTCTTCTCCCTCACGGTCTCGTTCCTCTAATCTCATTAGCAGTTGCTCTTTCTCTTTCAGTCCCTGACGGTGAGTCACCATGACTTTGCTTATTTCAGTGGTCAGCTCTTGTAGCTCTCGCTCCTTGTCGTCTGTTAACCATGCCATCCTCTCCTCCAGCTCGCCCATCATGCTTCTCCTGTCATCTTCGCCCCTGTAGGGCGTCTCTTCCCTTTCAGTCTTCCCAGGAGATTGTACTTTGTCTTTTTTGCGTCTTTCGAAAAACCACCGAATGCTCTTCACCTCTCGTTCCTTCATCTTCTTCAGTTCTTCCTCCTGCCGTTGAAACTTTTCGCTAAACTCCTTGACCTTCAGTTGAAATTTTTCATTTTTTTGTCTTCCTAACTCTTGAATCTCATGCACTAGTGGCGAGAAGGCCTCACACCGATTTCCTGCCACCATCTTCTCAATCTTCTCCAGAAGTTCCGTCATTTGTGTCTTGGAATTGGGAGATTCCAAATAAGAATTGCTGCTGATGGCGTGGAACCTATTTGAACATTGTTCCACCAACCAGCGAAGTTCCTTTCCTCCTCCTTGGATGTGCTGCTCAATCGTGACTCCCTCTCGTAGCTGGTCGCCCCTCGTGAACAGAAGAAGCGTATGTCTCCAAACCGTCTCTCCCAGAAGCTCCATGTGCTCCCGCACCGACTGTGCTTGGACGAGCGCGTCCACTCTCAATGTCAAAAGAAACGCATGAGGTCCGGGAGGACACAGCGTCACGCTCATTCCAATCTCTCGCTTCACTCTCTCAGGAGTTGTTCCCTCTGGTCCGCCCTCCCATCCTGGCACATCCACCACCGTCACCAGTCTGTTAGATACCTCCGTCTGCTGTCTCGAACACTCCTCCGTCGCCTCCCCGCTTCGAAAATATCCTGGTCCTCCGAGGATGGCGTTCCCAGCAGAGCTTTTCCCGGTTTCTCTCTCTCCCAGCAGAACCAGTCTCAGCTCCGGGAGCCTCCGTGAACCTCTGGAGAAGAGATTCCTCTCATCCAGGTCTTCAATTTGAGGATTATCATCTAGGAGGGACAGGAGACACAATACACAAAAACAACTAAATGAAGCTGTTATTTGTTGCTTTTGTTGAAATATCATTTAGATGCAAGTCTTTTCTGCCAAACAAAGGTTATATACACAACTGTGCTAATGCATTATGTAGGCCTGTATTAAAACCTTATAAAATTGAAGTGTCTGCATGCATTCAGATCACACATAGAATTTACATAATTCCATAATTCAGATGTACACAATGATTGACTTTAAATATTCAGTATTTTTTTAAGGAGCAATACAAAGATATTGTTTGCTGTAACAGCACTATTATAGAGTCATGTAAAAAAGAAAGTACACCCTTTTGAAATCTATGGTTTTGCATATCAGGACATATAAATAAAAAATCATCTGTTATTTAGCAAGTCTTAAAATTAGGTTAATGCAACCCTGCTGATGCTTGATTAGCAGCGGCTGACTGCTACTTTACACTCTTAACTTCTGTGGAATCAGAAAGGGTGTGCTTAGTTTATCACGCATGGCTTTTCTATTTTCAGAGACATCACACTTAGTGTGGTGTGTGTAAATGGGCCAAGCTTGATGGAAACTACTTTTATGGTTTGTTTATTTGTTTTGTTTTGCATTATATGAAAAAGTGCAGGATTAACATTTTGTACACTGTACACTGCCATAGCAAAATTAATTAATGGAATTAAGTCTTAAAAGTAATTGAAATTTCAGTATATACATAGAATTCAGAATATACATTTTTGTACATATGCCTAGCTCTAAAACATTTCATCAGCTAGAGATTGCTCAAGAGTAAGATGTTTGAATGTGAGAACTTTAGTGACTGAATATTTTTTGAACCAGTTTCTTTTGAATTGGCTCCTTTTAATGAATCAATCAAACTGAATACTGAAACCTCTTTAGAGAAACATTTGTGCAAGTATCACAAACTCACAGTTAGAAAATTGTTTTGACTTCTGCAAATACATTCAATTCTGTCGGTTGAATTCAATGCACTGCAAAAAGTACTCTTGTTTTCCAGTACAATTGTCTAAACATTCTTAAATTAAGATACATGACTAACCCCCAGTTTCACAGACAAGACTTAAAATAGTCCTAGACTAAAGTGCATGTTTGAGCTGTTTCAACTGACATATCTTAAAATATGTCAGAGCCATTGTTTTGTCTCAAGATTTACATCAGTAATGTTTTTTTCTAGGGTATGTTTATAAAAGCTGATTTAACCCTTAATCCTCCGTTCATATCATTTTGACCCAAAACTATATAAATTGAATAATAAAAAAATGTGTTCATCTTAGTGGCACCAGACCTTGCTTAAAACGTTAGTTCACCCAAAAATTTAAATTCTGTCATTTATTACTCACCTTCATGTCATTCTACACCCGTAAGACATTTGTTCATCTTCGTAACACAAATGAAGATCTTTTTAATGAAATCTGAAAGATTTTTGTCCCTCCATTGACAGTCTAGTCAACTGACACTTTCAAGCCCCAGAAAGGTAGTAAAGACATCATTAAAGTAATCCATGTGCATCCAGTGGTTTAACCTCAAGTGAAGCCAGTGCTTTGTTTGTATAAAAATGTTATCTACCAACATAAATAAATTAAAAAAAAAACAATTTTAATCTCTCAGAGTTCATGAAATATATCTTAATTTGTGTTCGAAATGCTTATGGCTTTGAAACAACATGAGGATGAGCAATTAATGACAGAATTTTCATTTTCGGATGAACTACCCCTTTAATCAAGTTTAGATTTGTGTACTGGAAAACAAGACAAAAATACTGAGGAAGAACACATTTCACAGGCGGTTCACTCACTCATCAGCATGGCTCTGATGGTTCCTCTATGTGTCTGCGCCTCCATCAGCCTCTGTTTCTTCCTCCTTTCTCGTGCCCTCCGTTTACTCTCCACCTCCAGCTCTAAAAGCAACACATCCGTCTCATAACATCTCCCTCCTCTCTCTCCGACCAGCTTATCCAACTTCTTCATCAGTTCCTTCACCTGCGAGCCATCATCGACACGCCGTTTGTTCTCCAGAACGTGAAACCTGTTCCCACACCGTTCCAGGAGCCTCTGGAAGGCCTTGCCACCATTTTGAATCCTCTCTTCGATGGGAACGGAGCCCAGTTCATCCCCTCGTGTGAACAGCACCAATGTGTGATCCCACACTGCTTTGCCCAGCAGCTCCAGGTGCTCCTCAATCTGCTGATGGTAGTCGGCTGTCACTGACGTACAAGATCGCACCACTAGAAGGACGGCATGAGGGCCTGGCGGACACAAGATCATGCTTCGCTTTGTCTCTCTCCTTACCCAACCAGGAGTCCCGTTCCCCGGATAGTACCATTCCCAGCCCGGGGTGTCCACAACCGTGACACGCCTTCCCAACACGTCGGCGCGCCTCTTCACACACTCCTCAGTCGGTTTATTCGACTCAAACCCTCCTGCCAGGCCTAGAATGGTATTTCCAGCTGAGCTCTTCCCGGCACCTTTGCGGCCTAGTAAAACCACGCGAAGTTCAGGAAGAGGAGACGGCTGGTGACTAAGACTTCCTCCATTGGCATCAACGGTCTGCGGCCTCCTCTCTGTGAGAGATAAGTAATGTTTTCATTTTAATTCATGGATGCACTACAATTCATACTTTTATTCAGCACGGATGTATTAAATTGGTCAAAAGTAATATTAAAGACATTTATGTTGTACAAAACATTTGACATAAAGCCATTTGGGTGTTGAAAATGAGGACAGTCAGTACACTCAGAAAAAAAGGTACAAAATCGGTCATCGATGCAGCACCAACGGTACTAATATGCACCCATTAGTGGCAAATAAGGTCCAACAATGTAGCTTCTCAAAAGTTACCACCCCAGTGACAGTTTTTGTACCTTTTTTTTTCCTGACAGAGTATTGTGACACTTTGTGTTGGTTTGTCGTTAGTCAATAAAAAAAGGTTCTGAAGATACAAGCACTTGCTTTGATGTTTGTCTAATGCACAGAAATTCAGAGGTTTTCACATATGTGTGCGTGTCGTCTTCAGTCATGATCATATTTAGCTCACCCAAGAACGAGGGATCCTCCTTCTGTTTTTCCATCTTTGTCTGTCTGTCTTCGTCCTCCTTTGCTCTTTGTTTTGAGCTGTTTTTTTTTTTTTTTTACATTGGCATCATTTTACACTCCGGTTTCTTTCAAGCGTAATCGATTCACTTCCTATCGATGCACGGAACAACAGTAGAGCGGAACAGAGCGCTGAATGTGGAAGCTTGGTCACGTGACTAACCTGTGGTTTTCTGTAACATGCACAGGAAACACCATGTACTGCTTGCATGGGTATGGCGGAAATCAAAAAGGAGCCTTGTGGTCAGTTCTGCTCATTTCATATGTGCATTGACTTGCTCTTTATCATAATGCTTTGTTTTGAATCATTATTCAGTATTAGGAATGTTTATTTGTGTCTTTTTATGTCAGGGGAAGTGTCTTGATCAGGTATATATATATATATATATATATATATTTTGTCCCAATCAGGTATACACATTTCATGACCTGCTAGTTCTGGCCCACCGAAACATTTTCATGAAAAGCCCATTTATAAGCCGTAGACCATGTCAACCCTCTGTTATGCAACCAGATGTAATTTTCTGAGCTCAGTCTGCTTTGACAAGCCCTCATATTGTACCAAGGTATTACATCTTCTGCATTAAAGTTCATGGTGAAAGAAAGTTGCCTGTTCTCCAATCTAAAGGCGAGCTCATGCCTGTGACTCATAGTCTCCCAAAGCATCCCAAGGGGTCTGAACAGCATGTTTTCTCTCAGAAAATCAGATTTTTCCATATCGAATGCCTAAAGCAATGACTCAAACTGACCATAAGATCCTTAATGCAGTGCAAAAATGGACATTAGAAAATGGAAAAAAGATTAAATGCACTTCAACATATATTCTCTGAAAACAAGTCGTCCTTATGTACCATCTTTTGTTTCTCAAGTGAAGATATCTTGCTTTAAGGATGTCTACATGTGTTTTACTGGAAAGCAAAGAGACTGATCTGATGAAGAGTAATGTTTTACTGTAGAAGTACAGGGAACTTTTCAGTATAATAACCCATAGCTGTACTTATACAGCCTTACAAAGGCAATAATATGCTGTAACTTTGAAGTACTGGAATTTAGAAAAATTGCTTTGATGTTATTTGTGTGAAATGATTTAATTTTTTTATATCAATTTTCCAAGTTTTTTGTTTTTTTATTTCAGCATGATTGGTCAAAATCATCTGTCGTCATCATCTATCTATCATTATTATATAGGTCCATCCATCCATCCATCCATCCATCATTCTTCTATAGGTCCATCCATCCATCATTCTTCTATAGGTCCATCCATCCATCATTCTTCTATAGGTCCATCCATCCATCCATCGTTTTTCCATCATTTATCCATCCATCCATCCATCGTTTTTCCATCATTTATCCATCCATCCATCCATCCATCATTCTTCTATAGGTCCATCCATCCATCATTCTTCTATAGGTCCATCCATCCATCCATCGTTTTTCCATCATTTATCCATCCATCCATCCATCGTTTTTCCATCATTTATCCATCCATCCATCATCCTTCTATAGGTCCACCCATCCATTGTTTATCCATCCATCCATCCATCCATCCATCGTTTATCCATCCATCCATCCATCTATCCATCCATCCATTGTTTATCCATCCATCGTTTATCCATCCATCTATCCATCCATCCATCTATCCATCCATCCATTGTTTATCCATCCATCCATCTATCCATCCATCCATTGTTTATCCATCCATCCATTTATCCATCCATCCATCTATCCATCCATCCATTGTTTATCCATCCATCATTTATCCATCCATCCATCTATCCATCCATCCATTGTTTATCCATCCATCCATCCCTTTATAACAACAGTTTTGTTGTTAACTAAAACTTAAAAATTGTTTTCGGTTATTGAAATATAAAATAAAATAAAATATAAATATTAAATGAAAAACCTGGGGGGAAAATAGAAATTTTGTCTTGGCAACTAACTGAAATAAATGAATTTAGGATGAAGTAACATTATAATGTTTTTGAAAGTTACTATGTTTTGTCTTTGCACAGCAATATAGAGTTAGCAAGCTTTGTAAAAAATAAAACTTTGAACATTTTGAACATCACATTTGATTGATTGATTGATAAGAGTCTCGAGTGCAAAAACAGGAGGATGTGACACATTCCACACTTGTGTCTTTATTTGGTCACATTTCTGGTCAAGCCACACAAACTCACAGTTGTCTGCACTTCCACTCTAATCTCACACATGCACTACACACCCTCAGCTTTTATAATGTCATGCTAATCTGCATACATAGACACGCCCACCATGAGGTTTCAGACGTGTGATGCTACACACACTCAGGATTATTCCAGCCCCATATAAAAGTAAAGGCAGAAGTCATCCTGATGTGATCCAAGACTCCAGCACCCAGTGTTTACAGACCAGTGCCGCCTTTCTACCTAAACATAAACCAGGTTAGTACACTTCGACACAAATAGTAAAGATTTCACTCTGGAAGATGGAAATTGACAACTACTGCTCAAAAGTTTGAGGCTGCATTAATTTGACGACAAAGTATATTGTGAAATGTTTTTACAATTTAAAATAAGTTTTGTCTGTGAATATCTTTTAAAAAGTTATTTATTCCTGTGATCAAATCTGAATTTTCAGCATCGTTACTCCAGTCTTCAGTGTCACATGATCCTTCAGAAATCATTCTAATATGATGATTTGCTGCACAAAAACATTATTATCAATGTTGAAAAGTTGTACTGCTCAATATTTTTGTGGGTACTTTTTAATCCTTTGATGCATAGAAAGTTAAAAGGCGATGCATTTAAAAAAAAAACTAAAAAAAACTTTTGTAGCATTATAAAGGTTTTAATTGTCACTTTTGATCAATTTCATGCGTGTTATTTATTTATTTATTTTATTCTTACTGATCCCAAACTTTGGACGGTAGAATATACTTGCAATTATCATTATCATAATCATTATTATTATAATTAATTTTTTGAAAAGAACATATATGTGCATGTATAATTGCAATTCAAAATTGAATTTTGAAGTTATTTTAAGTGATTGATGTGGATTTTAGTGCAGATTTGTGTTTGTGTTTGCAAATGCATTTTGTGAGTGTGTGTTTGTGAAAGTAATCCTGTGAATGTTTGCATGCAGAACCAATTTTCTGTGTAGTTTGCAAAACGTAACTATTTTAATGTGCCACCATCTGTTTTATATAACCTTGTGGTAACCGCAGAAAACAAAATCTTGACAAACTTTTTTTTTTTTTAAAAACCCAGCTGCGTTTAGTTTACCTCGCCAAGATAAAGTGTGGAAAAGTGTGTTCAGCAGCGACTTTAAGTATTTCAGAAGTGAACAGAGACTTCACTGTGTTCACGGCTCCGGTGGGGTTCAGTGAGCCAAACATCTCCTCAAACTTCACACCTCATTCGAGGAGACGCCCAGTTTGTGAAATCCATCATCATGCAGGTGTTTGTGTGTCTGTGGTGACATATTTTAACAGTGTAAAAGCAACCATTATGCATAAAAATAAGTTTTCCACGTTTAAATGCCAGGAAACACAGGAATAGGCTACTGGATGGGAAAATTTCTTCTGCCAGTTGATTTTTTTTATTTTTTTATCTCCCTGCAGAAGTATTACCAGCACCAAAGTGGGCATCACGAGGTGTTATGTAAAAACTCACACTTGTGCTTATGTTTGTTGTCCATATGTTTGTTCTTAATGTCACCAAGTGGACATATTGCAGAATTTATTATGAGCTCAAAATCTATACATGTACATTCAATCAAAATAACTTCCCCTCCCGCAGCGACATTTCTTCTCTTCTCTAAGACAGTGTTTACTGGCGAGAGGGCGGGGCAACCTGTCAATCACATGAGATCTACCAATAACATCTAACCATCATAACCATCCAATCAACTAGCATGGAAATATCAAGCACCGCCCAACATTTATTTTTGTTCAAGTAGCCGTTACACTCAGATATATATCACAATAGGGAAGAAAACAACTTACGTTTTCTTTAATGTACAGGGGGAAAAAAATCTGGTTTAGAATTAGATTTTTTTTTTTTAAAACAGTTTCAATTTTTTCAGTTATTTCCACAAGTTTAATAGTTGTTTTTTTCTAGATTTGAAAATAAAAGACAAAACACTCATTTAGTAAAGTATATGCTTTTTCAGTAACACTTTAAAATAAAGGCATTTGTTAACGTTAGTTAATGCATTCGCTATAACATGAACTAAAAATGAGCAATATATGTTTTTAAGAATTTGTTAATGTTGCATCACAGAGAGTTAACTAATGTTAGTTTTAGATTTTAGAAATGTAGTAAATGTAAAAATGATCATTGACTAGGATTAATAAATGCTGTAGAAGTATTGTTCATTGTTGGTTGATGCCCACTATTATAGTTAATGGTAACACTTTACAATAATGTTCATTAGTTAAACATTAGTTAATGTATTAACTAACATGAACTAACCATGAGCAATACATTTGTTACTGTATTTACTAATCTTCATTGACATTAGTTAATGGAAATACAGTTGTTCATTGTTCACAGTGCATTAACTAATGTTAACAAGATTTTAATAATGTTTTAGTAAATGTTGAACTTATCATTAACAAAGATTAATAAATGCTGTATAAGTGCAGTTCATTATTAGTTCATGTTAACTAATGAACCTTATTGTAAAGTGTTACCCAGTTAACTAATGTTAACAAACGAAACTTTAATGTAAAGTGTTGCTACTTTTTCAAAGAATGACAGAAAGAAAGAAAACAAAGCCAAACTGCATCTTACTCATTAGCTTGCGTTTCTACATTGGACTTTTCATATGCTGCAATAAATTAAAGGAATAAAGGCCTAATCCTGCAATAAAACTTCTGCATCACATGTTTTGAGTTTATCTTGTGCGTGTGCCGTGCAACATTCTCAGAGCAAAACAGATGCCAATGACACACTTCCTGTGCAGCAGCCCGTTTTATAAAAATACAGGGACGTGTAAACAAAAGAAGAGATTCTTTTATTGTTTTTTATCATTGTAGTCTGTAGGCAATGTGAGCAGCTGACTTGTGTATGTTTTTCTCTGAGTTTAGTATCAGCCGCAGCAGTTTAAATGGCCACAACACCAGTGCCTGATATGGCTGACCAAGAGGCTCGAGAGGACCCGGTCCCGGCCCCGGCCCCGGCCCCCACCACCACCCCCGCCCCCACTCCCGCCCCCGCCCCCGCCCCAACACCTGCCGTTCGCCCCAAACGCGTGTCCTACCGCGGACGCAGTGCAGGAGCCAAAATCAGCTCTAATCAAAAAGAGGGGAAAGTGGAGGAGTTTGAGCCCTTCATGTTACTGCCCAGAGGACCACCACCACTCAAGGGTGAGAATCAGAAGATCTGTACTTTTTATCTTCTCAAACAGGAAAAAATGTAGGGCGGGGCTTGATTTTGTCTATGGGGAATTGATTGGGTGGTTGTGGTGGATCTCATGTGAGTGACAGGTTGCCCCGCCCTCACGCCAGTAAACACATCATCAGAAAATAGGAGAGATGTATAATTTAAAAAAAGTGATGTCACTCACTTAAATATGATGTCATAATGACCACACCATTATCAGGGTTGTTATTGTTAATTAAAACCTAGAATAAAGCTGAATTAAAATTTAAATATTAGGTGAAAAATTAGAAATTAGAAACTGAAAAAAATAAGTAGCAAAAATGAGCAAGCACTAAAGATAAATCAAAGATAAATAGAACTATTTAAAAAAAAGATAGATAAATGAATAAAAAAAGAACAAACAAAATTACTAAAACTTTAAAATTAAAATAAATATAAAATATAATCAAATTTGAGTAAATACTATAATAGTATATAAATAATTCTAAAATAACCCTGTTCATTATTTTTAAAGGGGAAAATGTCCCAAAATCACATAAATTTTGCATTTCCTCTGAAAATGAATAAAGCATTTAAAATGAACAACATATAAAGTGAAAGCATGATAAAATCATTTTAGCTAAAGCTCATTTTTGATGCATAACCCACTAAAATGTAATGGTGATGACATGAAAATTGGCTGATATAAACAAACATTTGAAATGTTTTTGTAAAAGCTGTTTTGCATTACATGCAAAAAAAGGTGAAACTCAAATCAATTTATTTTACCAGTAATAATTCATGCAGACACACTTGGTACCATTTCTTCAGAATGACCCATATTTTAGAAGTTTACAACAGTAAAAGGAAAGGCTTTGTTTACTCAAATATCTGCTTATCTTGTCTTAGCTAGTTAAGCCTTCAACTGAAAAGACCATTTCCTCCATATGTCCCCGTGATAACATTTATTGCAGGAAACACACCACTTTTATCTTGTAACATCTTGACATTGTCATCCTCTTCCCTTCAAACCCCCAGAGATAAAGAGTTGAAAGACATCTTCTGTGAAAGGGTCATGCCACTGTTTTTGTAGTTTTTTTTTTTTTAAGGCTAATTTATGGCTGAGCCTTTAATGTGTTGACAGTCCTTTTTCTGTTCCTCAGAGTTTCTTGATATCTGGGATGTCGATGTTCTCAAACGACCTCAAGAGGTCAATAAACAAGAGCACCACACGCACCTGTACTCCAGCGACTTCCTCATTGTGCGTCGGGCTCAAGAGTTCCAGATCAAGATCACCTTCGATCGGCCCTACAAACCGGCCGAAGACAAGTTTGCAGTTGAGTTTGTCATAGGTGAGTCTTCAAAGGATTCAAGTGTACTTGAGGCTGAGATGTCTTTCCAGTCTTTCCAGTGGTGGACAATAACAAAGTAGTTTTATTTCATTACTCTCCAGATATTTCAAGTAGCTTAGGTATTTTATACTTTTGGGAATGTTTTACTTCAGTACATTCCAAAGCATACCTTTTATGCCATTTCATAAAAACATTTCATTCCTCGCTATATTTCAAAGTAAAGAAATTGCCCAAGAACATGAACGAACTGATTCTTTCCATTGAACCCTTTGAATTGGTTTACAAATCACACTGAACGATTGATTAATGAATCGGACTGTTCCAATCATCGCTTTTACTTTTAATACTTAAGTACATTAAAAATCAATTACCTTTATACTTGTACTCAAGTAATATGGAAAATATTGAAAATGTGTACTTATATTTTTATTGAAGTAATATTTTATTACACTCTAAAAATGCTGGGTTTGTTTCAACCCATGTTTGTGTCAAATATGGACAAACCCAACCGCTGGTTTAAATACTTTTATTGGAGCATCTGTACTTTTACTCAAATTTGTGTGCTTTTGCCACAAGTTAGTTTTGTATGCATTTGTTAGTTTTATAAAAGCCTCATTTTTTCAATGAGTCAATTATTTATGAGTCTAAATCGAGCGTTGTATAAATGAGTGCATCTACATCTCTCTCAAATTGGTAAACCAAAGTCTTTCAATGTTTTTAAAGCATACTATGGTATTGGCATTGATGGTTCCATGAAGAACATTTAACATCTATTTCCATTTCAAGTTTCTTTATAGTGGAAAAAGTTTCATTTAAAGTATTCTTCACACTTCGAAAAAAAGGATCTTCTATGGCATCGCTGCGAAACCCCTCTGGAACCTTTATTTTTAAGAGCGTACGTGTTTTTGTAAGCTTCCTTCTGCTTAAATGATCAGTTTCCCCCTTTTGCAATACCTAAGAATTATTTAAAGAGGCAAATTGTCCAGCACAGCAATAAATGTAATTAACTGTGCATTTTCTGCATGTATTTGACCTTGAAATTTCACAAGAGATGCCATTGTTCTGCAACTTCTGAACACCATCATCACTTTCCCTTCTCGTTGGCACACTTCCCTTTGGTGGCAAAACCTTGTGCACTTCTCATTTTTTTCTTGATGATATTTAACACATCTAGTTATACGTGCATTCGGGCACTGATACTTAAGGAAACTGAGCACACGACCTGAAGGAAGTCAAATTGATGACTAGTTACGCAAGGTGATTTTTACTGGAAAATGTTTTTTTTTTTGTTTTTTTTTTTCCTTTCCTTAAACAGGTTTGAGCAAAACTATTTGGTCAGGACCAGGGTTGGGGAGTAACGAAATACAAGTAACTTAGTAACGTATTAAAAATATAAAATTTGAGTAACTGTAGTTCATTACAGTTACATTTTAAATGGTGGTAATCAGATTACAGTTACATCTGAAAAGTATTTTAGATTACCAAAGTGATTACTTTGAATTTTAATGTCATTTAAACAGCAATTGGTGATTCTCTGACTCTGACAGTCTGAAAAAGCGGAGTTAAGTTTCATGTTTTCCACTGTTTTCATGTTTTGTGATAGTTGTTTGTGAGTCATTTTATAATGTAAAAAAGGTCACTGCATCTTTTTCTCACAATTTGTTTTTCCCCTCACAATTGTGAGTTTGCATTTCAATTTTGACTTCTTTTTCTCAGAATTGCGAGATTTAAACTCACAATTGCAAGTTATAAAGTCAGAATTGGGAGATATAAACTTGTAATACTGACTTTTTTTCTTGCAATTATGAATTTACTATGTGAGTTAAATGTCATAATTCTGACTTTTCTCAATATTGCGAGTTTATATCTCATAATTCGGACTTTATAACTTGCAATTGCAACTTTATATCACACATTTCTGAGGAAAAAAGTCAGAATTGTGAGATAAAAACTTGCAATTACCTTTTTTGTGTTTGTTCCATACTTATTAGTATTCCAAAGTATTCTAAAGTAAAGTTCAGATTAAGTTACTAAACTTGAGTAATGTAACGAAATACGTTACAAATGACTTTTTAAAGCATGTATTTTGTAATCTGTAGTGAAATACATTTTAAAAGTAACCTATCCAGTCCTGATCAGGACAGACTTTGCCATTTATTTTGTCTTTGTCCACAATAATGAAGCTCTTAATATTAAATATTTGAGTGTGATCTGTTGTCATTGTGCTTTAGGACCGAGTCCTCAGTACAGCCAGGGCACCTACATTCCCGTCTTCCCCACTGCGGAGCGACAGAGTCTATGGAGGGGTCGGGTCATAGAGACCAGTGACAATGTTGTCACGATGGGCATCACACCCTCACCAGAGTGCATTGTGGGAAAGTACATGATGTATATCGGTGTGGTGACGCCCTACGGCATTCGCAGGACCAGGAGGGACGCGAGCACGGATGTCTACATCCTTTTTAACCCGTGGTCATCAGGTTTTAAATTTCTTTCTGTGAATGACATATGGAGTGTCATTGCACATTGTGTGCATGTGTAAAAAAGAAGATGTGAGGCATGATAACTGATGTTTCTGTCAAAGCTGATGCTGTGTTCTTGGATGACGAGGAGGAGCGTGAGGAGTGTGTGATGAACGAGCTGGGGATCATCTATCATGGAGCATATGACGATGTGTCCGAACGTGCCTGGAACTATGGACAGGTGTGCATCACACTTCTTTAAGTTCTTTAAAGTGTTTAATTGCACATATTTGTCTAATGTTCAACAATAACTGACTGCCTGCGTTATCAATTTATGAAACACACTTGGGACCAATTTAATTTTTGTGAAAAACAGTTATTATTATGCATGCACTTTTATTAAAATATTTGCCAATACTGACAAAACAATAATTAACTTAATGTTATGGACAATAATTAATTAATGACCAATATTAAAATGTTGGTAAAACATTAACTAACATGAACTAAGAATAAACAATATTTCTACAGCACATTAATCTTAACATTTACTGCATTTTTTAAGATCAAAAGTTGCATTTCTTAACATTAGTTATAATATTTAAAATAGTAAATAGTAAAATTATATTGTGCATCATTAATTATCACTAAAAGGCTGTAATAATATTTTGATGTTTATAAATAGAAAAAATTGCAATATTCTGTATTTTGTTTGTTTTGTAGTTTGAGTTTGGTGTCCTGGATGCCTGTCTGTACATTATGGATAAAGCAGAAATGCCGCTGTCCAACCGTGGTGATATCATTAAAGTGACCCGCGTGGCCTCGGCCATGGTGAGAAACTGTAATAATGGTAATTTGGTTATGGAAATAATGTTCAGCTTTACCATTACAGGAATAAATTACATTTTAAAATATATTACAATAGATATGTTATTTTAATTTGAAATAATACTTCACAATATTACTGGTTTTACTGTGTTTTTGATCAAATAAATGCAGCCTTGCTGAGCAGAAGACTTCTTCGGGAAAAAAATACACTAACTTTTGAACATTAATGTATTTGTGCACAATGATGAAGCTCTTTAAAGGGATAGTTCACCCAAAAATAAAAATTCTGTCATCATTTACTCCTCCTGAAGTTGTTCCAAACCTGTATGAATTTCTTTGTTCTGCTGAACACAAAAGAATATATTTGGAAGAATGTTTGTAACCAAGCAGATCTCGCCTCCCATTGGCTACCAATTTATTTTTATCCCTATTATGGTAGTTAATTGGTGGAGTGATCGGCTTGGTTAAAAGCATTCTTCCAAATATCTTCCTTTGTGTTCAACAGAACAAAGAAATTCATATAAGATGACAGAATTTTCATTAAATACTAAAAAAGTTTTTTATCACGAGTGCTATTGGCAAAACAACAAATCTGAACTTGTTGTTGACCTCACCTCTTCCCTGGCTCAAAACAGCTGAACTCCCGTGATGACGACGGTGTGTTGGTGGGAAACTGGAGTGGAGATTACACATACGGCGTCCCACCGACGTCCTGGACCGGCAGCGTGGAGATCCTCCTGGACTACGCTAGCAGCAAGGGAACGCCGGTCTGCTACGCCCAGTGCTGGGTCTACGCTGCCGTCTTCAACTCCTGTGAGAGCTCACTTCATCAGGACAAGACATTAATTCAAAGGTCACATGATCGGCGGTCTATAAGGCATAATGTACATCCAGCTGGTTGTTATAGAAAAAATACCTTGACGGTACGATCAGGTCTTGTATCACTTTTGAAGGGGTTTATGTATATTATCCCCCTTTCCCGCCTAACAAATTTTTGTTCTAAGAATGTATTTCAAACATTGTGTTTTGGTTATGGATATGTTAAAATGTCCATTTAGTTGTTACTATGATATTCCTGAAACTTTCTTTCAACTTAATTTTTATAAACAACTCAATGTTCTAGTAACGTTGATTTGTAGCAACATGAAAAACACTTCAACAATGTTACCGCAGGCTTACTCTTAATACTGAAGTTCTGTGGTTTCATATTAGTCAAGTCAAGTCACCTTTATTTATATAGCACTTTTTACAATGCAAATTGTGGCAAAGCAGCTTTTCAGTAATAATTGGCAAATAATTTTTGGCTACACAGCAGCTCCCAAAGAAAATTGTGTCATTGTCCAGTTTTTTCTATATATTATTGATTCATTCCATTGCAAAGATCAATAGTTATTACTCTAGTTAATTTATGTGTATCAGCACTGGAGAAAACAGTGACGTAATAGTCCAGCTCAGCTCAGTTCGCATACAACGGCGCCAATGCAGGCGTATCAAATACACTGCTGAATCTCAAGCAAGTGTCCCCGACCAAGCAAACCAAAGGCAACAGCAGCAAGGAACCAAAACTCCAACAAATGGAGAAAAAAACCTTGGGAGAAACCAGGCTTAGTCGTGGGCCAGTTCTCCTCTGGCCAACAGTGAACACTTGTCTGATACTCAGGCAGAGTTACAGGTCATTAAACCGATTTGGAATTGCAACAGTCAAAATATTTTATCCAGTTCCAGCTAGTTTAAGATCTTTTTAATCACGCCGGTATGGGACGGTTTGTTGGGGATATGTGCCACTGGCTGATGAGTCGGTAAGGTCTTCACAAAGGATGAGCTAGTTCACACAGTCTCCACCAACACCCCAGGGCCATGCTGCTGCCGCACACAGGCACAGGTTCCCCGTCCGACCCGGACACGGCCCGGATCCAGCCAATCACGTTAATTGGTAAACCTCTGGAAAAGCAGAGAGAAAAAAATTAGCGTAGACGCCATTCTTCTTCTGATGTAACGAGTACATCCGGTGTTATAGGAAGTTACAGTTATTACAGTAAATACAGTCACATACAATGGATTTGAATGAATAGAGAGCGTGTTTGTCCGCAGTGTGATTCGAGATACATGAAAGAAGCGCCGCCCTCAAATACCCGGATGAACAATTTGTTATAAGGCGTTGCTTTTGACGACGGTCATTATCGGCAAATAACTGACTTTAGAATGTTGCAACTGACCAATCAGAACTGAGCATTTCAGAGAGCCGTGTAATATGATTAATTAACATCTCTTTCTTTCCTACAGTCTTGCGTTGTCTTGGGATCCCCAGCAGGGTTGTGACGAACTTCTTCTCCGCCCACGACAATGATGGAAACTTGAAGATGGACATCATTTTGGATGAAAACGGAAAGCTGGACCGGAATCGCACAAAGGATTCCATCTGGTTTGTGCTCTTTTATAGCCTGCAATTTAAATATCTAAATATGTTCAAATATTATAATGAATTAAAATTTCATACAACATGTCATGGGAACACATTTGGCAGGGTAGAAATAAGAATTTCAGTTTCACAAAACGTGGTCACTCATCGTTTTAGATCATATGTTTTATATATGACATGTATTTACACAATCGCATTGCATCATGATGCAGTGTGAGTTTTCATTGACCGCTTGAAAAGACCCGCCCCTTTTAGTTACTGTTGCTATGTATGACGAGCCATGCGCTCTCACGCCACACAAAAATACATCCCGGAGCAAAGAGGACACTGATAACGCATTGACAGACAAGACAGAGGTTACTTTTAATAGTAAAAAATTTCATATTTAATATATCATTTTCTTAAAGAAGTTTAAGCAATAAATAGCGTATAGTGTCTCTTTAATGTGTCGTGACAGATTGCTGTAGCTCCTTCAAGCGGCTCGTGAACCGATCATCTCTTCATCTCTTTTATAGCATCAAATAAACATGAATGAACATCAGAAGGAATGTTGTTTCAACCACGGAAAGACGTGAATACACACAATTTTTCAAGTTCACCAACGTTAATCTGCTAACTCCTCTGACTGCTTTGTCGGACAAAATGGCAGATTCGGGTGATGATTGGTCAGACCGCCTGTCATTCAAACTGCCGGCAAAGGGTCAATTGACACTTTTCATTCATTTTATTTCACTTTATTGTGTTTTTGCCCAAATTTTTAGGAGCATTTTTTGTTCATTTTGGTGGTATTTTGACCTCAAGGCCATGTAAATCTCTGAAGGACTACTTGTTATGCAGTAGATGACTTGCTTTATCTTCATCTGCAGGAATTATCATTGCTGGAACGAGTGCTACATGGCGAGAAACGATCTGCCTTCTGGCTTTGGAGGGTGGCAGGTTGTGGATGCTACTCCACAGGAGACGAGTGATGGTAGGACATATACGCACACACGCTATCTGTTTGTTGTTCTGTGATGTTATTGAGGCTGTTCTTCTGTCAGGTATGTTCAGGTGTGGACCTGCATCAGTAGCTGCCATTAAACACGGGCAGATCTGCTACCCGTTTGATGCCCCTTTTGTGTTCGCTGAGGTAATGCAAACCATATGAAAAAGTCCTTTTTGCATTTAGAGAATCACTGTAAAAACATGTTCATCTATCTGTATTCCTGTTCCTGCAGGTGAACAGTGACGTGGTCTTTTATCGTAGACATAAAGATGGCACTTTGGACGTAGTGAAGGTGAATTCCTCTCACGTGGGCCGCATGGTGCTGACCAAAGCCGTGCTGCACGATGGACGTCGAGACATCACCAATCAATACAAGTTTCCTGAAGGTGAGAGAAGTTGCTCTTGGATATAAATGTCAGATAACCAGGATTGACTTCAATTTTAAAGCTTCATTTCCACAGGGAGCCCAGAGGAACGCCGTGTGCTGGAGAAGGCAGAGGAGTTCGGCTGCCAGCGGGAGAAATCCTCTGTTTCTAAGGGTGATGTAGATGTGGAGATCCTAAATCTGGATGTTCGCGTAGGGGACGACTTTAACGTGACACTGCAGTTTAACAACCGCAGCGACCAGCGGCGCAGCGCAGACGTGTACATCACCGGGACTGTGGTGTATTATACCGGAGTCCCGAGTGCCGAGGTTGTGTTTAATACACCCAAAGTGAAATTAGAGCCACTGCAGAGTGAGTAAAGTAGGAGAGAGTAGGGCTGGGTACACAAATTTCTCGATTCCATTTTGATTTGATTTTGATATTGATTCATTAGGATATTTATCAGTTACAGTACATGTCAAGGAAAAACAAAATAATGAAAAAACTAATGTGGTAAACTGTACCGGGATTCGTCAGTTTGTACATTAACATAATTTTAAAATTTAAAATTAACACCTAATTTGTATACAAACGTTTAAATTAAACAATGCAATTTTTATAGTAGAAGTAATGTTATAGTAATAATGACATATACACTCACCTAAAGGATTATTAGAAACACCTGTTCAATTTCTCATTAATGCAATTATCTAATCAACCAATCACATGGCAGTTGCTTCAATGCATTTAGGGGTGTGGTCCTGGCCAAGACAATCTCCTGAAATCCAAACTGAATGTCAGAATGGGAAAGATGAAGGTGATTTAAGCAATTTTGAGCGTGGCATTGTTGTTGGTGCTAGACGGGCCGGTCTGAGTATTTCTCAATCTGCTCAGTTGGGATTTTCACGCACAACCATTTCTAGGGTTTACAAAGAATGGTGTGAAATGGGAAAAACATCCAGTATGCGGCAGTCCTGTGGGCGAAAATGCCTTGTTGATGCTAGAGGTCAGAGGAGAATTGGCTGACTGATTCAAGCTGATAGAAGAGCAACTTTGACTGAAATAACCACTCAATGGGATGGTTATTTCAGTCAAATATGGCTAAAACAGCAGAAGACCCCACTGGGTACCACTCATCTCCTCTACAAATAGGAAAAAGAGGCTACAATTTGCACGGGCTCACCAAAACTGGACAGTTGAAGACTGGAAAAATGTTGCCTGGTCTGATGAGTCTCGATTTCTGTTGAGACATTCATGGTAGAGTCAGAATTTGGCGCCAACAGAAGGAGAACATGGATCCATCATGCCTTGTTACCACTGTACAGCCTGGTGGTGGTGGTGGTGTAATGGTGTGGGTTCCATTTCTTGGCACACTTTAGGCCCCTTAGTGCCAATTGGGCATCGTTTAAATGCCACGAACAACCTGAGCATTGTTTCTGACCATGTCCATCCCTTTATGACCACCATGTACCCATCCTCTGATGGCTACTTCCAGCAGAATAATGCACCATGTCACAAAGCTCGAATCATTTCAAATTGGTTTCTTGAACATGACATGACACTGTACTAAAATGGCCCCCACAGTCACCAGATCTCAACCCAATAGAGCATCTTTGGGATGTGGTGGAACGGGAACTTCGTGCCCTGGATGTGCATCCCACAAATCTCCATCAACTGCAAGATGCTATCCTATCAATATGGGCCAACATTTCTAAAGAATGCTTTCAGCACCTTGTTGAATCAATGCCACGTAGAATTAAGGCAGTTCTGAAGGCGAAAGGGGGTCAAACACATTATTAGTATGGTGTTCCTAATAATCCTTTAGGTGAGTGTATATGTTTATACTTCCATTAATTTTTTGAAATATAAACATTTACACGGTGGCTGTCATAACTAAACAAACATACATTCAATTTTGAAGAGCTAAAAGAAGTAGAAAATATTATTAATATGTAAAATCGTGCATATATTTAGCAAAATACTTCTCTCTAGAGTGTTTTTTTCTAGCTAACACTCTAAAAAAGTGGAAATGTAAAAACTCAGCGATTGGGTTGTTTTGACCCAGAAATGTTTGCTTAACGTACTGGGTAGTTTTATTTAACCCAACTATTGTTTAAAAATTACTATACGGCGGTCTTAAAATGAACCCAAAATAGGTTGGAAATTAAATAAAAAATCATTAATAATTACTAGAGGCAAGAATAATAATCAAGGTGAACATTTATTAATAAGCAATAATTGAAAATAATTTAAAAATAATTTAATAAATGCAGATTGTGTAATTATTATTATTCATTAAACTTGTTAAAAATGTTCATTTCCAACACTTCAGGTTCATTTTAAGCAAGCATCCTTCAGTAATTTTTAAATAATTGTTGAGTTAAATAAAACTAAACTAATGGGTTAAAACTACCCAATTGCTGGGTTTGTCCATTTTCAACCCAACTTGGATTGTTTTTAACCCAGAATTTTTTAGAGTGAACTATCAAGTTTATGGACTTTGAACAGCTTTTCTGAGGTAAATGTAACATTACCTGGTGTATTGTTCTCAAGCCGTATTTCCGCGGTTGAACACTGAGCGATTCGCACCAAGCGGTTCATTCATGTTTATTTCGTTCTATAGTAACAAGTAGTAAAGAGGAAAAGACGACCTGCCGCTTGAGGCTACATCGATCGTGAGGCTACATGCTTAGCTTGAGGCTACATCGATCATGAGGCTACATGCTTAGCTTGAGGCTACATCGATCATGAGGCTACATGCTTAGCTTGAGGCTACATAGATCTGTCACGCCACATTAAAGAGCGCAAAAACTGTATTTCTTTTAAATTTCATAATACAATTATCAGAATTTTAAAACTGAGACTTTGTTTCACATTAAAAAGTAACAGCACAAAGCTTATTGCAATTTATTGGTTGGTAGGCACGTTTTGTCCACACATCAACTGAAAACAGCACTGACTAAAAGGTCATTTCTTGTTATTTAAGAAATGATATCGGTTCATAGAAATGAGATTTGACTAAAATCGAGAAATTTATATTTTCAACCCAGCCCTATAAAGAGTGTAATATGGTTGATGCATCAAATTGCATTAATTGCTTCCCCTGCTGGCGATAGATAAGGAGGAGAAAGTGTTGGTTCGCGCTGAGAACTACATGCACAAACTGGTGGAACAGGGAAACATCCACTTCATCGCTACAGGAAAGATTAAAGAGACGGGACAGATCATAACAGCAATGAAAGTCATCTCAATGCACAACCCCAAACTCATTGTGAAGGTCAGACTTTGTACATTATAAAAATATTTCATATATATATATATATATATATATGTATATATACTGATAAAATGTTTGAATGGACTTTGAAATTTGAAAGTTGCTTTTGATAGGTGAATGTAAATGACTCTGCTGCCCTCTACTGGTAGATTAGAGACTCGTTCATGCCTCTTGTTTCTCTCTCTCTTGGCTCTTTGCGATGTTTCTCTGTAGCTGACCGGTTCTCCAAGAGTGAGCGAGGAAATGTACGTGTCTGTCGAGTTCACCAACCCATTTAAGTTCAATCTGGAGAATGTGGATCTGCGTATGGAGGGTCCTGGAATCATGGCCTTCAAACACAAGGAGTACAGGTGAACACTGTCAGACCGACACCATTACATCAAAATTGTACACATCTGTACATATTTTTTAAATGCAATACACACAAGTAAAATAAAATACATATAAGTTAAAATCACCCTAATTGTTAGTGTTGAGAATAGTGCACTGCAAAAAGAAAATATTATTTTTGTAAGAGTGAAATGTCACATCCTTAATTTAAGGTCATGTGTTTGATTCCCAGGTAATGCGTGAACTACTCAAATGTATACCTTGAATGCAATGCAAGTTGTTTTAGATAAAAGCATCTCCCAAATGCCTGAATGTAATGTAAGTCTGTACTGCATGTTTTGTGTCATTGTGACGTGTGTGTGATGTGTTTTTCAGTCTGATTGCTCCAGGCACCTCTATAATGTGGACGGAGACATTCAGTCCCCGCCGGGCCGGCTCTACTAAACTGATGGCCAGTCTAGACTGCGCTGCTCTGAGACTGGTGTATGGAGAGGCTGAGCTCACCATCCAACCGTGAACACCACAAAGAGTGAAGCTGAGAAACAGACATCTGTAGTCTTTGACCAAAGAGAAATACCATGTAAACTCCAGCAAAGCATGTGCTCTATAAACATACTGGAGCATTACCAGTGCATTATATTATGTTTAATCAAAAATAGTTATTACAATTTATACTTTCATGTATCCATGTGTTTTCTTTTATGTAATAATGTAATCACACAAAAAATAAATGTTTTTCTTGACCATGCAGCTTAAGAGGAAAATAAGCGCAAAAAATTAAGAACATAAAAAATACACATTTTATTCTTAAAAGAAAATACTACTTTGCAGATTTGGATTAGATGCTATGAAATTTGCTTGTATATGTTGACTGCTGAATGAAAGATGAATAAAAAAAAGATAAATCAAGTACACACTGCCCCCTAGCTACACATTTTTACCTGGATGACTTATGCTATAAGGCTGATGGTCGAACCTCTGATTCAGGAGGAACAATGCGGTTTTCGTCCCGGTCGTGGAACACTGGACCAGCTCTATACCCTCTCTAGGGTGCTGGAGGGTTTATGGGAGTTTGCCCAACCAGTCCACATGTGTTTTGTGGATCTGGAGAAGGCATTCGACCGTGTCCCTCGTGGCGCCCTGTGGGGGGTGCTCCGGGAGTATGGAGTCCGGGGCCCTTTGCTAAGGGCTGTCCGGTCCCTGTATGACCGGAGCAGGAGCTTGGTTCGCATTGCCGGCAGTAAGTCAGACCTGTTCCCAGTGCATGTTGGACTCCGGCAGGGCTGCCCTTTATCACCGGTCCTGTTCATGATCTTTATGGACAGGATTTCTAGGCGCAGTCAGGGGCCGGAGGGAGTCTGGTTTGGGGACCACAGGATCTCATCCCTGCTTTTTGCGGATGATGTTGTCCTGTTGGCTCCATCGGGCCAGGACCTCCAGTGTGCATTGGGACGGTTTGCAGCCGAGTGTGAGGCGGCTGGGATGAGGATCAGCACCTCCAAGTCTGAGACCATGGTTCTCAGTCAGAAAAGGGTGGCTTGTCCTCTTCAGGTTTGTGGAGAGCTCCTGCCTCAAGTGGAGGAGTTCAAGTATCTTGGGGTTTTGTTCACGAGTGAGGGAAGGAAGGAGCGTGAGGTTGACAGACGGATCGGTGCAGCTTCTGCATTAATGCGGTCGATGTACCGGTCTGTCGTGGTGAAGAAGGAGCTGAGCTGCAAGGCGAAGCTCTCGATTTACCGGTCAATCTACGTTCCTACTCTCACCTATGGTCATGAGCTTTAGGTCATGACCGAAAGAATGAGATCCCGGATACAGGCGGCCGAAATGAGCTTTCTCCGCAGGGTGGCAGGGCGCTCCCTTAGAGATAGGGTGAGGAGCTCGGTCACTCGGGAGGAGCTCAAAGTAGATCCGTTGCTCCTTCACATCGAGAGGAGTCAGCTGAGGTTGCTCGGGCATCTGTTTCGGATGCCTCCTGGACGCCTCCCTAGGGAGGTGTTCCAGGCATGTCCCACCGGGAGAAGGCCCCGGGGAAGACCTAGGACACGCTGGAGAGACTATGTCTCTCGGTTGGCCTGGGAACGCCTCGGTGTCCCCCCGGAAGAGCTGGAGGAAGTGTCTGGGGAGAGGGAAGTCTGGGAATCTCTTATCAGATTGCTGCCCCCACAACCCGGCCCCAGATAAGTGGTGGAAGATGAATGAATGAATGACTTATGCTGCGTCTCAATTCGCTTGCTTAATACTATGCCCTAAAAGTATGTGCTCTTTTTGTGAACAAAAAATACAAACTTTCAAGAGTGTAGCAAAAGAGTAGACAAGCTTTGAGACATACTATCACGTCACACAATAGCGTCTTTGCTCTCTGACGCATCCTGTCACCGTAAACTGTCCTGTCAATCATTTCTCTACTGTGTCGTAGAGAAATGCAGAAGGAGGCTGATCTGCAGCTACAGGTCTTTCATCCGATGAACTTTCCTCATAATGATGCATAATGGTGCTTTTAAAAGTTAATGGCCAAATGGATCTTTATAAAAGTCCACATTGTTATTGCAGATGACATATAACACGTATGACATTAAATAAATATTTTTTTATCAGGTTAAACTGATTATTATTTGAAACATCTCACCGTCGATCACACATATCCACCATGTTTTGTAGTTTTTTTAACACTTAACTCGTGTTTGTAGTTCTGAACTGAAACCTCATCCAAAGCGCAATGGGTTGTGGGTAATATTAGTGCACGGATCCACACTTCCAAAACTACCGGAAATAGTAGACCAACCAGGAACTTTTGGCATTCTGTTTTCAACTTACTCTGCTTTGGGACACACTTATTTTAATACTATACTATACCACCCTATATAGGATGGATAGTATGGGCATCAGGATGCAGGGTTACTTCTTCTGATGAGAGTCTGAAGTCACTTTACTATCCCAATACTATGGCTGTCCCTCCAATGACAGCCTACGCAATTACCACTTTCAAGCCCCAGAAAAGGAGTAAAGACATCATTAAAGTAATCCATGTGACTTCAGCGGTTTAACGCACAATACATAATTTGCCACTTTATATACTACAAAACATTAATCTCCAACACACGTTACCAGGCTACGTTTCTATTATTTGACTAATTGTTAAATGATGAGTGCTATAGTCTCTCTATTTCTCTCTCTCATGGAGTGCATGCGGGGAGTTAAACTGTAAAAATTTAGTACACATTTATAATGCTATACTACTTATGTTACCTTGGCAGTAAATGACAAAAAAAAAACAAAAAAAAACAAACAGACAAATAAAAAATGCTATAGTGAATTGTAACTCTGATGACATCATCAAATCTTGCTCCCAAAGATAAATCATATATAGCTTTGATCATAACCCAGCAAATTAGACAACTTTAGACCACTGTTATAAGAATGAAGAACTTTATTATCCAAATTATTATTCAGAATATTATCCTATTTAAATGTTATTTTTAATGTGATAACCAAAATAATTTTTTGTTAATCCTTCCAACGGCCTATAAAAGTCGGTGCTGAAAAACATCGTCAGAAGCTTTCAACTGAGGAGCAGTAGTGTTGACTACTGCACAGCAAACTATGTAATTCTCGTTACCATTATCAAAGGGAACCCAGATAGCAACTTTGTGCCGATTCCATCAAAATTCAGAGCGTTAAAGTGTTAAAATAAGAGTGTTAAATTTACACTGAAGCAGTTAATGAGTTAATTAGTTATAATAAAGTTAATGAGATAATTAAGTAATTAATGAGTGACCATTGACCATTATCATCACACAATTAATCTCTTAATTATCTCATTAACTTTAACTGCTTCCTTGTTAATTTAACACTCTTGAGTGTGGAGTCAAATAAACTCCCAGGAGAGTTAATTTAACACTGCAGTTTTTGCTGTGACATCATCATTGTTTATGCTAAATGATTTATAGAAGATTTTTAGGATTAACAAGCCTGTTAACAAGCAGAATCACTGAAGGAAAGAACAAGTTTTCAATAAAAATGAGTTTTTGGTTCTGTTTTCGTTATGAGATTTCTATGACAGTTGATTTTATTCGGTTACGAGATTTCAGTGACATCTGTTTTATTGTAATGTCTAGTTTTGGTTTTGTGTTCATGTTCATGTTTCATGTCTTTATTTCATTGTCATGTTTCATGTTTGTTTACCATGTGCTCCCTGATCATGTGATTCCCCTGTTTGTCACGTGATCCTGCCATGTGCTCCTTGTCATGTGCCTCCCCTGTTTTATGTCTTGTTTCTATTGGTTCACAGGTGTTCATTGTTTGTAATTTAGTGAGTGTATTTAAGCCCTCATGTTTGACTTGTTCATTGTCAATGATTGTCCCTGTTCCACTGTGGTTAGTGTTGTTGGTTGTTCATGCCATGTGAAGACTTTTTGTCTCATCTAGTCACCTTTACTTATGTAGCGCTTTTTATAATGCAAATTGTGTCAAAGCAGCTTTTCAGAAATAATTGGCAAATAATTTTTGGCTGCACAGCAGCTCCCAAAGAAAATGGTGTCATTGTCCAGTTTATTTTATATATTTGTATTGATTCATTCTGTTGCAAAGATCAATAGTTATCAGTTAATTTATGTGTGTCAGCACTGGAGAAAACAGTGATGCAATCGTCCAGCCAAAGGCAACAGCGGCAAGGAACCAAAACTCCAACAAAATGGAGAAAAAAACCTTGGGAGAAACCAGGCTTAGTCGGGGGGCCAGTTCTCCTCTGGCCAACAGTGAACACTTGCTTGATATTCAGGCAGAGTTACAGGTCATAAGTCTGATTTGGGATCGCAACATACAAAATATTTGATCCAGTTCCATCTATTGTCTTGATCTTTTTCATCAGGCCGGTATGGGACGGTTTGTTGGGGATCTGTGCCACTGGCTGACGAGTTGGTAAGACCTTCACAAGGGATGAGCTATTTGACACAGTCTCTGCTGACACTTCAGGGCTGCGTTGCTTTCGTTTATAGGCGCAGGTTCTCCATCTGACCTGGATACAGCCCAAATCCAGCTAATTGCGGTAAATGGTAAACCTCGGGATAAGCAGAGAGACTAAAATTAGCGTAGACACCATTCTTCTTCTGATGTAACGAGTACATCCGGTCTTATAGGAAGTGTTCCCGGTTCCGGCTGACCTGATCTATGCAGCCTAACAATCCTTTAACGCAGCGGTCCCCAACCTTTTTTGCGCCACGGACCGGTTTAATATCAGACAATATTTTCACGGACCGGCCTTTAAGGTGTGGCGGATAAAAACAACAAAATAAAATGGGGTATTTTTTTAAATATTATAATAAACGTGAATCCAATGTGTAGGCTTACTCGCAACTTTATTAGCAGCGTCCTCGTAACATCGCGCCAACAACATAACATGAGTAACATCCTCTCTGCCCCCTAACGCTCTCTGGAGGGCTTGGTGCGTGTAAATCACCTGCTGCGATAAATCCATATTTAAAGTAGGACTCCTGGTATTGTCTGTTAAATGCAGCTTTCTTTTTCTTGGAAATCGTAGGCTCTTCTTCTGTCTCCTCACTGGGCCGCTTTCCAGAGACGTTTGTTTTTTACTCATTTTGCTAGCTTGTGTGTTTATTTTTAGCGGTAACGTATCACGTGACCTAAACAAGCGTTGCTATGCGCCAAGAGTGAGTCATAGGAGAGAATTTGAAGTTGAGATGCTGACTCGCGATCTTCGCAGTAGTGAACGCGCCAGAGAGAAATGCACATTTCATACACACATGCACTTTTTTTTTTTGTTTTTTTTTAAATAAGTTATTTATTCTTTCTGTGCGGCCCGGTACCAAATGACCCACGGACCGGTACCGGTCCGCGGCCCGGGGGTTGGGGACCTCTGCTTTAACGGATATGAAGACATAAATTGATAATGTGTCATGTGTATGCCAGGTTAAATAGATGCGTTTTTAGTCTAGATTTAAACTGACAGAGTGTGTCTGCTTTCCGAACAATGCTAGGAAGATTGTTCTAGAGTTTAGGTGCCAAATAGGAAAAGGATCTACCGCCTGCGGTTGATTTTGATATTCTATTAACAACAGGCCAGAATTCTGAGATAATAGGCGCGAAGGACTATAATGCATTAAGAGCTCACTCAGGTACTGAGGAGCTAAGCCATTTAGTGCTTTGTAAGTACTTAGCAAGATTTTAAAATCAATACGTGTTTAATAGGGAGCCAGTGCAGTGTTGACAGAACCAGGCTAATATGGTCATACTTCCTGGTTCTAGTAAGGACTCTAGCAGCTGTGTTTTGGACCAGCTGTAGTTTGTTTATGAAGCGAGCAGGGCAACCACCCAGTAGAGCGTTACAGTAATCTAGCCTTGAGGTCATGAACGCATGAACTAACTGTTCCGCATTAGTCATTGAGAGCATATATCGTAGTTTAGATATATTTTTAAGATGGAAAGACATATTTTTAAGATGGAATGTGAAGACTTTGTTTTATGTTGGATTTATGTTTGGGCTTAAATAAACTGCACTTGGGTTCTCACTACAACTTGCCTCCAGTGGATTCCATTACATTTTTTCGGTTATGAGATTTCAGTGATGGACAGTTTTGTTTGGTTGCGAGATTTCAATAATGGTCGGTTTTCATTGTCAGTCAGTTTTCTTCAGCTACGAGATCTCAACACTGTATGCTTTGTTCTTTTACAATATCTCAATGACAGTCGGTTTTCTTACGAGATTTCCATGATGGTCAGTTTTGTTATGTTACGAGTTTTCAATGAAATCTGTTTCATTCGGTTATGAGATTTCAGTGACGGCCGGTTTTGTTTGGTTACAAGTTCTCTATGACTGTCAGTTTTGTTCCTTTACGAGACTTCAATAACAGTTGGTTTTCATTGTCAGTCAGTTTTGTTCAGCCACAAGATCTCAAAACTGTTTGTTTTGTTCTTTTACGAGATTTCAGAGACAGTAGGTTTAGTTGCGCTACGAGATTTCAATGATGGTCGGTTTTGTTCCATTACGAGTTTTCATTGATGGTCGGTTTTATTCCTTTGTTCTTTTACGAGATTTCCATGACGGTCAGTTTTGTTATGTTAAGAGTTTTAAGTGACGGTCAGTTTTATTCGGTCATGAGATTTCAGTGAAGGCTGGTTTTGTTCTTGATGACTGTCAGTTTTGTTGCTTTACAAGATTTAAATAATGGGCGGTTTTTATTGTCAGTCCGTTTTGAAGGCTACAAGATTTTAACACTTTGTTTTGTTCTTTTACAAGATTTCAGAGAAAGTCGGTTTTGTTTCATTACAAGATTCCATTATGAGTTTTCATTTCATTATATTAATATAGGGGGAGCTCTGTTAGTGTTTAATGTACTATTATTTTAGAATTTAAAAAGAGTTTTTGGGGTTACCATTGTGCTGAAGAATAGAGCATATGGTTAGGTTGAAATACTTACAAACATATGTTATTTATGTAAACACTTGCTTAAATGCTATGAATAACTTAATACATGTAGGTGTGCTTGTGCTGTTGTTGACTAATTGTATATAACACATAGAAATAATAATGCCTTACACATTGCTGTTAGGGTGTATACTGCTTAAATCAGCATTCTCCAACTAAATTCACAGAGAGACACAGCTCTGCACAGTTTTGTTCAAATCCAGTTGTTGTTTGGCCCTCCAGGAGCTGAGTTTGAGACCACTGGCTTTCATCTTCAATAAATGTATAAATATACAGTAGCAAATCTTAACACATGAATTAAATATTCTAGTTCTCAGTAGAGGAGGATTTTACAACTCCACAAACAGCATTACCAGCTTCACTTTTGACTAAACAGATTGACTTCATTTCACCATTAAATAATCTAGGGTAGGGTAGGGTAGTCGTGGCCTAATGGTGAGGGAGTTGGGCTTGTAACCTGAAGGTTGCTGGTTCGATTCCCACACTGGCAGGAATTGAAAGTGGGGATTGTGAATAAACATCACTCTCTCCACCTTTGATACCATGACTTAAGTTGCCCTTGAGCAAGGCACCTAACCCCTAAATGCTCCCCTTGTAAGTCGCTTTGGATAAAAGCGTCTGCTAAATGACTAAATGTAAATGTAAATGTAATCTTGTTTCTGTTTGAGACCGAAAGAAGAATCAAGATTTTATTTCTAACCCGATTAGCAGATAATTTTGCTAGTTTTAAAAGCAAAATCTCACTTCACAACAACGCTTAGCTCACTAGTTATTGATCTGGGAAGTTCAAATCTGTGAATATATTGCCAACTTTACTGAACTCCCACAAAATTTCTTTATATTTGAATCAAACTCTAAATGAGCTGCGCATTATTTGTGTGTATTAATACACGGAGCTGACTTAATAAACACTACTGCCAGAGGGACATTAAACAGGAAGGTTTTGTCCGAGCTCACAACAGGTTTTGCAAGAGAACGCAAACATCTTCCCGAGGGAATGCAAATTTATAGGTGGGAACACAAAATATTTTCTTAAAAAAAATTCCTCCCATCCCAATTTTTTTTCCACCACCACATCTCTTTAGGGGCTCCGTAGCATCACGACTTCTGGAACAGTTTTCACGTGGCTTCACTGTTTTTGTCATTCACACCTATCCTCCAATGAGAATGTGCTACCAATAGCGAACTCATTTTTTTAGGCTTTGTTACTCGAAGCTAGCCATGTTAGATTTTTACAAAAGTTGTTAATGCTAATAATGTAAAAACATAGCCAAAAAAAATACTTAGCCAAAATATGCAGTCCATAAGGGTCATCATAAAAACATAAATAAATTCATGTAAAAGCATCTGTATGGACTTCCCAACATGCACTTTATTATTTTGTGAAACCAGTTCAGTGTATATATAGTTAACAAACCTGAGCATGCAAATAATTGTATGAAGAAAAAAAAGACTGCTCATTTGTTTGATTAAACATCTCTCTGCTTGTCTATGATCGTATTTACACATGAACGAGTGAGAAGTTGCACTCTGCTGAAGATCATCAGTATATAGCCCTCGGATATTAAAATGTTATGAATAAAACAATTAATGGTCAAAATTCCATGATGAAAGATATTTTGTCTCGTGTCATGTTGCATAACTAGAGTAGCAATGATTTTGCATAGTGTTATGAAACGGAATAGCTTCCTCTTCCTTGTTTATACAGAAAAAGAGAGACAAATGGTCTCCTGACATCATCTCTAATTCAGTGCTATATTGGTATTAAGATTATATTTAAGCAGTATATAAATTACTCAATGACATTTGAACTTTAATCTAATCTCAGAACATTATGATGAAAGGAGGAAATTTGTATAATACTTCCTGTTTTCTGAAAAGATAACTCAGCAGCCATGATTGACAAGAGAAGAGAAGAGAAGAAAATGACGTAAGTAAATATAAATGTGTTATCTGACTTGTAATAGTTTAAGTTTAATTTACCTTATTTGAATAATTCATTCACAATATTATATTTGATCAAATGAGAGTGCTATATTTTGAAATTATTTTTAAAAGAAAGTAAAAGAAAAACGAAAGTAAAAGTAAAAGAAAGTATCTTGACAAAGACATCCTTTGTTTTCTTGAAAAAAAAAAAAGCATTTCTTCTTGGTCGTGCCGTGGGTCAAACAAATGAATCCAACATGAACAAAACATATATATATATATATATAATATCATTATGATAGCTTTCAGTATCACGTTCGTGCATCATTTGACAGCGAGAGGAAAGAGGAACTTTCAAATTTTGCTGAAATAAATACCTTGTTATTGAGGCATCTCATGAATAAGGCTGAATCTCAGGGTGATTCATTAATTTATCATTACCAAGGAGGAAGGAGTTCCCCGATTCATATGAATTTATTATTATTGACGAATTGATTTACTTAGCCTTCCCAGAAAAAAAAAATCCCTCATGGACCACCACTTCTGAAGGACACTTAATAATAATAGGCTACATTAAAAAAGTGATTCTGATATTTTTATAATCCTTAATTTCATTAATCTGTTCATTAAGAAGGTTATGAACTGAAGCCATCGAGACTTTCTCTGACTGAAACGTGAACAATGGGAAACAAAGCATGTAAGTTGTGTGTTTTAAATAAACTATACAGATTTTAAAACTTTATAGCAATGATGCAGTTTCTTGAATCTTTGATATGGCCGTTTATCTGATAATTTATAAGTTTTATAACAGATTATTTCTCCAATTTAGCACAAGAGGACAAGGAGCCCTTGTTAAAGGACAGTGAAGGTGAGAACATGAATTACACCCATATTTATTAAACCCAGACCTATTGTTAAACTTTATTTTGATTCATATATTGTAATAAATGTGGAAAAATATGGTAGACTAGCATTTTTACTTTTCTTAAATGTTTTTAATATAATAGCATATTTAAGTTTTTGAAAAAATATCAAAATAGAAAAGAGAGAAAGAAACTAATGAAAAACTATTAAGATATTACTCAAACAAATGCACTTCCATGTTCTTTAAAACAGAATTATCGTGAGCTGTAAAGCATTAAAATCGGTATAAGTGTCAGTAAAGATCCAATCATATCATAATGGCCAGTTAAGTATTAACAAATCATCACTTACTGCACCTTTAACAAATATTTTAATTTCTTTCATTTTATTGCAGCATTCACTCTTTCGGAAATTCCGCCCATTTTTGCAGATCTTAAGCTTGTGCTTATTGGAATTCAAGGCGCTGGAAAAAACACTATTTGTAATGCCATCTTTGGGGAAAAAGTTTTCACATTCTGGACATCTTATAGAAGCAGATACGTCAAGGAGACTCGTAAAGTATCAGGAACACAGATTCATTTGGCTCGCACTCCAGGCTGGAGCGGAGAATTGAGTAGATCAGAGAAAACCAAAAGGGAAATTGTTCACTGTGTGCAGTCCTTGTACAGAACTGGCCCTCACGCAGTGCTCTTGGCTCTTAAAGTGAACTCAATGCTGTCAGAGTCGACTATCAGCACACTAGAGAGTCTTCTCACTGATAAACTGTGGGATCATACTATAGTGCTCTTCACACATGGAGAAAAACTGGGTTATCACAGCATTGAGGATTATATCAGAAGTACGCAGCTTCAAACGTTAATTAACAAATGTGGACAAAGATATTTTGTCATCCCAAAAAATTACGGAAACCAGATTACTGACAAAATTGAAGAGCTCATTCTTAAGAAGAATTCAACAATGTATTTTGAACTTTCTGATCAGACAGAGGGTGATGTTAAGAAACTGTCAGACTGGCAATGTCTCGTAGAGAAGATTAAATCTAAAATCGACTCTATCTCAACCTTCAAAGAAACGTTACTTTCAAAAATAAACACACAAAATAATGACTCAATTAAAAAGCTACTCGATTCAAAGGATGCAGAGATAAGCAGACTAAACACTATTGTTGAAGAAAAAGTGAGGGAGATAGAAAGGTTACAGTCAATCAACTCAAGATCTCAAGATCCTGCCCTGATTGACCTGCACAGAAGAGTTGCAGAACTGGAAGAAACACTTGATTTGAAAAACAAAGAGATAATGGAAAAGGATACAGAGAACGAAACACTGAAAATAAAGGTATTGGAAAAGGATAAACAGAACGATGAGTTGAAAAAAAAGTTACAAATGCTGCAAGGAACAACAGATCAGAGAACACTTGAGGATCAATATGCACATGCAGGCTATCGTAGTAAACTCGGTCAAGATGTCACAACGGTGCCCTCAAAAAGAGACAACGAAATACAGTTACTTGATCGTCCTTCAAATGGTAAGTATGAAGAATATTCTTGCTTCTCAATCACTCACTATGTGGGTAGAGAAAAATCATATAATTGATTACAAATTTTAGAAATGTGTGTAAAACATATATTTGATTGTATAAAATATTTGTGCATTGTACACACTTATGCAATGTAGTGAATCACTATATAATTTCTGCTCATCTGATCACATTCCCACAGACTCAGCTCTACGCAACTGGAGTGACAGTCTTCTTCAGATCTTGGATCAGCTGTCTGAATATGAGCTGCAGAGAATGAAATACTACATGCACTGGAATGTTGAATACAGAATACCCAAGAGCTCAATAGAGGGAAAAAACAGAACTGTACTAGCTGACCTTATTTTAAAACAATGGGATCTACAACGTTCAGTGCGTATAACAAGAGACCTCATAAAGAAAATCCCTCGTAATGATGATGTCATGATAAATCTGTTCACACCTGTTTTGAAGGCCATTGGTGAGACATGGTGATCATCAGCTAAATGCAGTCATCATTTCTTTCTCAAAAAGGAATATTTTTTATTTTCAAGAACCATGAAATTTGCCAGATGATTCATTCCAGCTAACACAGAATGTTTTCAGATTGGTCTGACAAGGTTCTCACAAAGTTATGAACAAACGTTCTTCCTGTAATGTTAATAGGATAATTGTTCAAAGATATCTGATCTTTAATAATGTTCTCAAAATGTTGGCATTTTTAAATGTTACTACTTGTTTCAGAACGTTCATACGTAACGTTCCCATAATGTCTGCAAAATTACAAAATGGAATATTCATAACATTCATATAACCATGAAAAAATGTTTTTAAAACGTTTCAAAAACGTAATGCTTTGAAAGTTGAGGGAACATTCAGAAATAATGACTGTGTTCGAAATCATCCCCTTCCTTAAATATGGCAAAATTTGTGGGAACAGCCATTTGTGTTGTCTGAAAGTGCACTCATTCAATCCCACAATGCACTGAGGGTCACACCGAACGAATTCCCGCGTCTGACCAGAAGCTGGTGCCCGCAGCTGAATCATTCATTCATCTATTTTCCAAAGCACTGGTCTAATGTGGCTACTCGTTTTCATTCACTCCTTCAAGTGAACAATATGTGTGGACTAATAGAGAATACTAGTGAATGAGAGTATAGGGGGCGATTTCAAACACCGCTAATGTTTTCATAACTTAATGAGAATGTTAGAAAGTGTTTTTAGAATATATTTTTTGTTAGCTGGGTATATGTCCCTAGATCCGCACAGAATGAATGTTGACATTTCAAGTATTTGTAGCACCTTCTATTTAAAATTGTTACAGATAAACTTAAGGCACTTTTATGCTTTCAACATTTCTCATTTATTTTTGTCATATAAAGGTCACATTTAAACTTTTAGCATACTTTAATCATTTGTCTGTGTGACTTTAAAATATTACTTTTTATGATTTGTATGTATTGTTCATTAAACATTGTCTCAGACACTTAAAATACTGTATGAAAATATGAATTGTTACATATGTGAAAATAATTGAACTAAACTGACATTTTTTGAAACTTGTGCATGCATGTTTAACATTTAATGCAAATATGTAATTATTTGTTTTGATAACATTTTCAATGAAGTTTTTTTTTTTTTAAATAAAGTTGAGGTAACCAGAAATGTTTTAGAGTTTTTAGAACCAAATAACTGAGCTAAATTGGTCATTTGTTTGAGGTCATGAAGGTCAGCAAACATTAAAGGGTTAGTTCACCCAAAAATGAAAATTCTGTCATCAATTCCTCACTCTCATGTCGTTCTACACCCGTAAGACCTTCGTTCAACTTCAGAACACAAATTAAGATATTTTTGATTAAATCCGATGGTGAAGGCATTTCAAAACACTGCTTCGAAGCTTTACGAATCTTTTGTTTCGAATCAGTGGTTCAGAGCGCCAAAGTCACATGATTTCAGTAAACGAGGCTTCATTACGTCATAAGTGTTTCGCAATTTCAATAGTTCACGTGACTTTGTCAATTTGATATGCGACCCGAACAACTGATTTGAAACAAATGATTCATAAATCTTCACGAAGCAGTGTTTTGAAATCGTCCATCACTAGATATGGTTTAAAAGTCGTTATTTTGTTTTTTTTTTGGCGCACAAAAAGTATTCTCGTCTCTTTATAATATTAAGGTTGAACCACTGTACTCACATGAACTTGATGTCTTGAAGTCAATAGAGACTCACTGAACTCACTGAACCACAAAAATATCTTAATTTGTGTTTGAAGATGAACGAAGATTTTACAGGTGTAGAACGGCATGAGGGTGAGAAATTAATGACAGAATTTTTTAACACAACTACTGTTTTTCAATTTTCTCTCTCTCTCTCTCTCTCTCTCTATCTCTCTCTCTCTCTCTCTCTCTCTAATTTACAATGGCTGCCACATGTGTGTGATCATGAAGTCCACTGCACGGTGTCTCGTTTGTGATTTTAAGTTTCAGAAGGACCCTGTAACATATTGTATATGTTATACATAAATGAGGTTAATAGGACATCTAGTGGTCATCTGATATAATGACATCCAGAGTCACGGGTGTATGTTTTGTTACTCGGTCAGTTGAATAAAGTTACGTGATGGCACAGCAGCTCGTGTTCATCTGTCTGTCTAAAGAACAGAACAGACCCCTTTGCAGTTGATCTATATATTTAAATTTTTTCAAACGATAAAATATATTTACAGGCTGTTTAATTCATAATATTTAATTAAAATAAAAAAAATTAATTAAAACAGAATTAATTAACGAAATCCATATAATGATCGCATGATGGGAACCCCTAAAAAGATCTATGAAGTGCCTGATAGAACCTCTCCTTCTAAGAGTGAGAGATGTATTACAAAGTATAATATCCAGTGCAGTTTAGTTGGTATTTCTACTCGAGTATAAATATTTTGTTGACTTTTACTTCACAACATGTGAATTTTGAGGCTTTAAGCTCAGGATGCACACATGCATTACCTTTAACAGAAAGTCTGAACCAGCCTTAAAAAAAAGAATATATATATATACAGTATACAATATACAGATTCTTGACTAAACAAGTATCATGACTAAAGATGCCAGATTTTTCATGAAAATCATATTTGTATGTATAGTAGCACAACACCACATTGTCAATGAAAGTATCAAAAAGTATCAAAAATCAAAATCAAATCACTAAATCAAATCAGACATTCTGTCTATATTTAATTCCTCTCTGTTGCCCTCACTCTCTTCTTTAAGGACAGGAAGTGTTGCGTCTATAAGACAGACTGTGTTAGAAAACGTGTCATTAACAGTATGGAGCTCCGTTCACTTCCTCTAATGCTCTGTGAGTATTAGTATAATTTCTCATTTATGCATTTTTAGATTTTTTATAATGATGTAGTGAATCAGAGTTCATCTGTATTTCATCTTTTTAAGCAGTCTGTTTTTCATTCATGCTGCTAATAATTTGACTATCAAATCCATCTGTAGCTCATGATATCTGTGTGAATTTGCTGCAGCTGAATGAGATCAGTGTTTTGATCATTACTGTGACTTCTTCAGTCGTTCAGTTTAAGGTTTGTAATGGTTCTTTTGAATCAGACGGGTGTCATGTTCTGTGAAGTTGCTGTGTTTGTTTTCTTCAGTAGATCTTCACTAGTGCATCTACATTTAGTCTTTACTTGTGATGTGAAACTCAGATGTTCAGATTGTTGATTTGAATTCAGGTTTTGTTGTTCTGGAAACTCCTGGAGTTGTCGAATATTTCAGCAGGAGAATAAATATGTATTAGGTGATGTTGTGAGACAGCTTGTGGCTCTGCAGTCTCAAACTCTGACCAATGATGTTAAAGTTCACTTCAGAATTAAAATTTCCTCATAATTTACTTCATATCAGAAAAATCCTGTAATGTTTTCATCAAAAACTATAATTTCTTTTTGAATGATGAAAGAAAGACATATACATCTTGGACGACATGGGGGTGAGTAAATTATCAGGAACCTTTAATGACCACAGTGACGACATCATATGAAGCAACATGCCAAATTAGATCTTCACACTCATTCACACATGCTTCAGTTCTGTCATTGCAGCATCAACTTAGTATTCTTAGGAATGAACATGTTCATTCTTCCTCTTCCACCCTCAATGTCTCCACTTTTTGACTTACACTATAGATCTGAAAGAATAGATATAGATTTGACTTGAAATAATAGAAATGGACAGAATTGAGCTATAATGGAATAGAGAATGAATCAAGTTCATACTTAGGATTTTTAAAACTGCATTCCTTACCTTAGCCCGATTCACAATGGTAAACTTGTAATAATGTTTTCTTATTCGGGTGGTACTGGTGGGTTTCAGGAAATTTGAGCATGCAGCCATTCATCTTTGTGTCATTACATCACGTCTGTTTAAATAAAGAAGGAGTCCCAGCTAATAGCTATATCATGTGAGGATGCTGCAGGTGGCGGTTCATTTTTAGCCCTTTCTCACAGCAGCTGGAATAATTAAATTTATAATTGTAAATTGTAATCCAGAAAGGTTCACATGACAATGATCAGTGAAAACTAGAGATTCACCCGTAGTCTAAAGCAAAAGACTTAGGACTGCGGAGTTGCTACAGAAATTTAAATCTACAGCTAACGCTAATACACACTAAATACACATAGTCACCCTTCCCAGCCCGTCCCGTTGGCTCATTCGAACAGTCAGACTCTGCTACACGATTCAGTTCGCCAGGCGTCCCCCCAGGTTCAGAAGCGTCCTGTCCACCTCAGTGGCGGGCGGAGATGCCTCCGTCCTGCGAGAGGAGATTGCGGTCCTGTTGGCGAAGGACACAATAGAGCCTGTCCCACCAGCCAAGATGAAGTCAGGGTTTTACAGCCCGTACTTCATAGTACCCAAGAAAGGCGGAGGGTTACGGCCAATCTTGGACTTGCGTGTCTTGAATCGGGCCCTTCACAAGCTCCCGTTCAAGATGCTGCGTTCGCACGCAGGATTGGTTTGCAGCTATAGACCTGAAGGACGCGTACTTCCAAGTCTCGATCCTCCCTCGACACAGACCGTTTCTACGTTTTGCGTTCGAGGGTCGGACATACCAGTACAAGGTCCTACCCTTCGGGCTGTCCCTGTCTCCCCATGTCTTTACCAAAGTCGCGGAGGGGGCCCTTACTCGACTCAGGGAAGTGGGCGTTCGCATTCTCAGCTACCTCGATGATTGGCTCATTTTGGCCCAGTCCCGAGAACAGTTATGCGAACACAGGGACCTGGAGCTCATGCACCTCAGCCGGTTGGTGCTTCGGGTCAACTGCGAAAAGAGCAAACTCTGTCCAGTACAGAGTATCTCTTTTCTCAGTGTGGAGCTGGACTCGGTCAACATGATGGCACGACTTACCAACAAGCGTGCGCAGTCAGTGCTGAGCTGCCTGAATTCGTTCTCGCAGAAAACAGCGGTCCCACTGAAACAATTTCAGAGGCTCCTGGGGCATATGGCATCCGCAGCCGCGGTCACGCCGCTCGGATTACTCCATATGAGACAGCTTCAGCACTGGCTTCACAGCCGAGTCCCGAGGTCGGCATGGCACCATGGCACGCTCCGTGTGGTCATCACACCGAGTTGTCGCCAAACATTCAGCCCGTGGTCTGACCTTGCTTTTCTACGGGCCGGGGTGCCCCTAGTACAAGTGTCCAGGCATGTTGTTGTCACAACAGATGCCTCCACCACCGGCTGGGGTGCTGTGTGCAGTGGGCATGCTGCGTCGGGCTCCTGGACAGGACCCCAGCAGCAGTGGCATATCAATTGCCTCGAGTTGCTAGCAGTACTGCTGGCCCTGCACTGGTTTCGACCGCTGGTGTATGGCAAGCGTGTACTGGTCCGTACGGACAACACAACGGCAGTAGCGTACATCAACCACCAGGGTGGTCTACGCTCGCGCCGCATGTCGCAACTCGCCCGCCACCTTCTCCTCTGGAGTCAGCGGCGACTCAGATCGCTGCTCGCCATTTATATCCCGGGCGAGCTCAATCGTGCGGCCGACGTGCTCTCACGACAGCTCACGTTCCCGGGGGAATGGAGACTCCACCCCCTGGTGGTCCAGCTGATCTGGAGCAGATTCTGGGACGCACAGGTGGACCTGTTTGCCTCTCAGGAGTCCGCTCACTGCCAATTGTTTTACTCCCTGACCGACGGGACTCTCAGCACGGATGCACTGGCACACAGCTGGCCCCGGGGCCTACGCAAATATGCGTTTCAGTGAGCCTTCTTGCACAGTTACTGTGCAAGGTCAGGGAGGACGAAGAGCAGGTCTTGCTAGTTGCGCCGTATTGGCCCAACCGGACCTGGTTCCCAGAACTGATGCTCCTCGCGACAGTCCCTCCCTGGCGAATTCCCCTGAGGAAGGACCTGCTTTCTCAGGGACTGGGGACCATATGGCACCCCCGTCCTGACCTCCGGAACCTCCACGTGCGGTTCCTGGACGGGACGCAGAGGACTTAAGTGGCCTACCGCTCGCGGTCACGATCACGATCACTTCGACTAGAGCTCCCTCTACGAGGCGCGCCTATGCTTTGAAGTGGAGTCTCTTCGCTGATTGGTGTTCTTCCCACCAGGAAGACCCCCGGAGATGCCCGGTCAGCTCAGTGCTTTCCTTCCTTCAAAGTGGCTTGGAGCGGAGGCTGTCCCCCTCCACCTTGAAGGTCTATGTGGCCGCTATCGCAGCACATCATGATGTGGTCGATGGCAAGCCGCTAGGAAAGCACGATCTGATCATCAGGTTCCTGAGAGGTGCTAGGCGGCTAAACCCTCCTAGACCTCCCCTAATTCCCTCTTGGGACCTTTCTGTCACCCTAGCTGGCCTACAGAAAGCTCCCTTCGAGACCCTCGAGTCAGCTGAGCTGAAATATCTGTCTCTGAAGACAGTGCTCTTGACCGCGCTCGCTTCCTTTAAGAGGGTAGGGGACCTGCAAGCTTTTTGGGTCAGCGAAGCTTTCCTGGAATTTAGGCCGGCTTTGTCTTACGTGATCTTGAGACCCCGGCCTGGATATGTGCCCAAGATTCCCACCACTCCCTTCCGGGACCAGGTGGTGAACCTGGAGGAGGCAGACCAAGCCCTTGCGTTGCTGTGTCCTGTTCGCGCTCTGCGCGCTTACGTGGATCGCACCCAGAGCTTAAGAAGCTCCGAGCAGCTCTTTGTTTGCTTTGGAGGACAGCAGAAAGGGAAGGCTGTCTCCAAACAGAGGTTGGCCCACTGGATAGTCGATGCCATCGCCTTGGCGTACCATTCCCAAAGCGAGCCGTGCCCCCTAGGGGTGAGAGCACACTCCACTCGGTGTATTGCCTCCTCCTGGGCGTTGGCGCGCGGCGCCTCTCTGGCAGAGCTGCGGGCTGGGCGACACCGAACACATTCGCCAGGTTTTATAACCTCCGAGAGGACCCGGTGTCCTCCCGTGTGCTGTCTACAGCTAGATAGCCACGGGAGTCCGCTTGCTGCGCCATTCTCCTTTCACGAGGAGATGCGAGCGCTTGTCTACTCCTCAGTTCAGTTCCCCGGTTGGTGAACCCTGTGGAGTTCCTCCTGCATCCTTCGGCAGTCAGACGCGGCGGAGGCGTCAGACGCCAGGTCCAGTACTCGTGTACATGCCCCAGTGGTCAGTACTTGTACTGGGTTAGATGCCCATATGTTGTGATTCCCTGCGGGTAATCCCATATGTGTATGGTCCACGGTGCGGTTTCCCCGACAGTAAACCCGTGTCTTCCCTGGGCGGCTCAGCCCTGCCCCTGAGGTGTGCGGTTCCTCCCCAAACTTGGGCAGGACCTACCTCCGACGTAACGTCTCCGTTCCCTCCTTCAGGGAACGGGGGTTACATTAGTAACCTAGACGTTTGTTCCTGTCATCTGTTCATCACTATTAGTTATGTCATTCACCTGTGTCCCATTCATCAGTCCCTGTATATAATTTCTGTGTTTCCCTCACTCCTGGTTGGTTCTCGTCGTTCATTGTGGAATGTATTGTATGTTGTTTACTCCATGTCTAAGAGATTAAAGTTTACATGTTCATCTTGAACTCTGTGTCTGCCCATCTCGTATACGTTCCGTGACACCTGAAAGTAGCCATTTTTTATCAGTATATGACAGATTTAAAAACCTTCTCTCTCTGCCACAAGGATCAGTTGGAGTCCACTGAATGCTGCGTTATCCTGTTTACTGTTATTACCTTGTCAATTCATAATAAAAGAGCCATGTTTGCAGCTGTGCCACTCTGACATCTGAGAATTTACAAATGGCCAGACAAAAGTTCAGTTATCTCAACAGTAAAACTACTGATATTAATAAAATTTCATATTTTTGTATATATTTTTTATAGTTTATATGAAAGGTTTCAAACCTAGAATTTTGCCACAATATTTTATTTTGAATTTCTTATTAAAACACAGTACTATTTAAAACAAATAGTATTTTTGTTATTTGTCTGTTTATTTGTGCAGATGGTTGCACCACCTGACATTTTGGGAGTTTAAGATAGCAAAACATAAAATAATATGTATTATTTGAATGTACTGAAAATGAAAACTAAATAGGTTTTATATAATAAAGTGAGTGATGATTTTATCAAATTATTTAAAAAAAATAATGCATTTGAACACAAAAATATGCATGTCATGTTATTGACCACAATTTAGTTTTTCTAATGTATTATACTGCTGTAAAAACCACATACAAACATCATCTGTGTTTGTCTAAAAGGTATGGAAGCCCGTTCCCGCCACTGTTGAGAAAAAAAAATATTCCGTAGGTCATAATAATGAGAAACTTTCTCATAATAATGACTTAGTATCTCATAATAATGAGAAACTTTTTCTCATAATAATGACTTAGTATCTCACAATAATGACTTAGTATCTTTAACTTAATAAAAAAATTAAAAAGGTTGTTTTTTTGTTTTTTTTAAGTTAAAGATACTAAGTCATTATTATGAGATACTAAGTCATTATTATGAGAAAGTTTATCATTATTATGAGAAAGTTTCTCATTATGATGACTTATGGAATATTTTTTTTCTCAACAGTGGTGGGAACGGGCTTCCATAAAAAGGAGCTTGTGACTTGAAAAAAAATAATAATTATGATTGCATAAAATGAGCAGAAAAATTAAGCCTTTTCTGGAGTGACTGATATGTGCTGTAAACCAACACTGTATTTTCTCAAGAATGAAGATGTATTGTGAGGATCCAGTATTCAGTATTCTTGCTCCACACCAATAGAGATCTCATAAACACAAGATCAAAATAATTTGTTACTTGTTTAAAACCATTTAAAATATTAGCAAAGAAGTGTTCTGTTAATGAGCTTGTTTTAATTTTTCTGTTCCACCTGACCAACATAAACTATTCAAATGCTCATTTAAATGATGCTTTCAATTATGCAAATGAATGTGGAATTTCTAACCAATGTTTTGAAATATATTCATGTAATTTAGAAGCAACAATAAATAAATCAATGTGTTTTCTCTCTTTTGATTTGTAGTGCTGATTTCAAGCATCCAGTCTGGACAAACTCAAGGTGATTTATATATTTCTTTAAAATCTTCTCACATATAACTGTCAGGATCTGTCTGTTTATCTGTTCCCCAGTCGTGTCCTTAGTCACATGTTCTTTGTTTTGAGTCCAGTCCTGTCATCTGTCATGTGATCTTTGTTTTGTTTTCCCATGTGCCTGTCTCTTCATTAGTTCATTTAAGTCAGCCGTGTCTCGTTTGTAATCATGTCCGTCACCTGTGTCCCGCTTGTTATCCTCCTGTGTTTCAGTGTATATATTCCCTCTGTGTCAGTCCAGTCCTTGACGATTGTTAATGTATTGTAGAGTCTGTCTGTCTGTCTGTCTGTCTGTCTGTCTGTCTGTCTGTCTGTCTGTCTGTCTGTCTGTCTGTCTGTCTGTCTGTCTGTCTGTCTGTCTGTCTGTCTGTCTGTCTGTCTGTCTGTCTGTCTGTCTCTGTCTCTGTCTCTGTCTCTGTCTCTGTCTCTGTCTCTGTCTCTCTCTCTCTGTCTCTCTGTCTCTCTCTCTGTCTGTCTCTCTGTCTCTCTCTCTGTCTGTCTCTCTCTCTCTCTCTCTGTCTGTCTCTCTCTCTCTCTCTGTCTGTCTCTCTCTCTCTCTCTCTGTCTGTCTGTCTGTCTGTCTGTCTCTCTCTCTGTCTGTCTGTCTGTCTGTCTCTCTCTGTGTCTGTCTGTCTGTCTCTCTCTCTGTCTGTCTGTCTGTCTGTCTCTCTCTCTCTGTCTGTCTGTCTGTCTCTCTCTCTCTCTGTCTGTCTGTCTGTCTCTCTCTCTGTCTGTCTGTCTGTCTGTCTCTCTCTCTCTCTCTCTGTCTGTCTCTCTCTCTCTGTCTCTAAGTTTATATTAAAGTGTTTGAAGAGTACTTCTGTCGTCTGCCTGTTCCTGAACAGTTACAATAACAGAGTGGAACAGAAAAAGAAAGTGTTTACAGCAGTGTTTCGAGTACAGTTTGAGTTTGTTGTTTGTGTTACAGATCTACACAAATATCTAATACTATTCATGTTTAAATTATCTGTTGTATGGAGAACGTTCCAAAGTTTCCAGCCTGTATGAATTTTTTTCTGTGCACAAAACACAAAAAGAACGTTTTTTTCTTTCTTTGTTTTGTTTTTTTCGTACATACAGTGAAAGTCCATAGGATCCAGTGTTGTTTGGACCCCATCTTTCTACAAAATATCTTCTTTTGTGCAGTGACATTTCTGCAAGGTTTAGGACAGGCTGAGTCAATTCACTTAATTCGACTGTTAGAAGTTTAACCATAACTTCTCTTTGTTCAGTTTTTCCAGAGACCCCTAAACCTGTTCTGATTGTTCAGCCTGAACCGTCACAGATATTCAGAGGAGCGACTGTCACTCTCACATGTGACATACAGGGGGAAGAATGGACATACACATGGCTGTGTGGAGATTATATACAGCACGACTCTTATGAGAAAGAGTTCAAGATCACTGCAGAGCGCAAACAGATATGTAAGTGTCAAGGCTGCACAAGATCACAGTGCTCTGCATGGAGTGATGAAGTGACTCTGATTGTGTCGGGTGAGTGTTCATCATTGACTGACATCAGGATCTTGCTCAGATGGTATATTAAAATATTTGTTTTGTGTTAGATTCTTGTTACCCAAATGAGAGATAAAGTTTAGGCTTGACTCACTCATCGATTTCCTTTCTGATCATTACAAATTTTTGATCAACTAAAACATCAGACCAAATCTTACTTCACTTATCATGAACATTCGGTGAACATACAAATCTGTATGTTAAAAGATATGATTTGTACCATGCATTATTGGTACAAATATTACACCCTGAAATATAAATATATGAAATCATTCCTTTATTAACTGTATCATAAATGTTACTTTAGAGCTTTTTTAATAAAAACAATTGTAAACATAATGCAATTTCTCTATTAATTATAATAAAGCAACAATAATAGCACAAAACACCAATCAAAGACATTTGAACTATTAAAAAAAATTATGTTGCATACTGATTAATGTTTTTGTTTTTAGAGCTAAAATGGGATTACAATGTGTCTTTGTGTACTTTTAAGATCAATTCATTATAAAGGGATCATTTGATTCTTTGAGGCACGTGATTGAAGTTTAAAGTTCACATGAACCTTATTTTATTTTTTACCTAAATTATGGAAATCATAAGCAGTGATAGATGATGGCTATCATGATAATATTTACAGACAAACCAAGAGTAACTGTGAAGCCCCAGAATTCAGTGTTCACTGGAGACACAGTTACTCTGAGCTGTGATGTGGGACGGTCAACTGGACTGAAGTTTATCTGGTACAAAAACTATCAGAGGATAAAATTTGGTCCTGCAACACAAACACTGAGTGATGTGAAAGTCTCTGATGGAGGAAAATATAGATGCGGTGTACAAAGGGAAAACAAATCCACAAAACAAAGTCAAAATACAGTCATTCTAACAGTGAGAGGTAAGTGCTGTTTTACAGAGCAGTCTGATTTAATAATACTTATGTTAAGCAGAATAATGTCATCCTTCACAAGTATCATGTGCTGCCAGTGAAATTAATCTTCAGTTCATTTTACACAGAGAGACCCAAACCTGTAGTGCACGTTCAGCCTGATGGACGAGTGTTCAGAGGACAGACGGTCACTCTCACATGTGACATACAGGAGACAAACGTCACTAGCTGGAACTACACCTGGAATAAAAATGATTCAGTGATTCATGAGAGTCAATCTCAAGAATACAGAATCAGTTCTGTTAATGAATCTCACACAGGTCATTACAGCTGCAGAGGAAGAGAGACGGGAGGATCACGAGAGTCACACACCAGTGATAAACTTACACTGACGCTATCAGGTGAGTGTGTTCAGTTTAACCTCACATCAATCTGACTACATTCAGACACAAATCAAACTAAACCAATCCTAATTTTAACAGGCCAAAATCTTGCTGAAATACAGTATATTTTCAGTTCAGCTTTAGGTTGTTTGTGCTTTTACTGAAGAGATTCTTCAAAAAAGACTCAAAGATCCATTTGATAACTTTTAATGTGGCTTAGTTTGAACTTTGGTGATTTGGATAAAATTTGCTATTATCAAACTCAAGGATGGCCGCCAAATTGAAATAAATTCAATCAATGACTTCACTGAGCCCAACACCAGAAACCAGAGGGATTTTCTTTAAAACAATGTATAAGGGTTTAAAAGGTGCAAGCCGAGGAAAAGTAAAATCTGAGCAGTTGGTGGCAGTAGAGGGTGCATTATTTTACTAGTAAAAATCGTTTTGATGTTCATTTGATTGTGCTTAATTTTTCGGGTTTAGATCCTCCATTGTCAGTCCTCAAACTGAGCAGTTTTCTTCTGGCAGCTTCTCCATGTCTGATAGTGACCATCATTATAGGAGTCAAATGCTACAGAGCTCATGGTGAGATTCTCTCTCGCTTTATCTCCGATCTTTTCTACTACAGATGAATTGAACCCAATCTATCACCGTTACAAATAATTAAAACATCAATTTTTCCATGTTTTGTATTTTAGTCTGAGATCGATCAGTAGCCTATGCTGTCACAGAGGAAAGTCCTGATGAATGAATCCCATTCTGTTCTTTTCTAAGAAATAAGGCTCAAATGATCTCTGCCTGAGCTACTGCAGCTTCCCATTGAATTTTATCTATTTTTTCTTCTGTTTTTCAATGTTTTGAATTAGTTGAAGCAAATTGTCAATTGTTTATCCTCATTGTTTGCTGAAATAATTTTGTAATTAATAATGAAGCTATTATTGTAATTTCATATTAAGCCTTTATTTGTTTCACCATGTCTTGAATTTCTGCTCTATTTAATAAAGAAGTATACATTTTCAAACTCAAAATTTGTATGCCCTTCACTCGCTAACTTCCGTCCATCCTGTACACTCAGATGTGAATCATTGTTTACGTTTCACGAGCGCCCACTACTGGTGAAACGCGTGCATAAGGTTTAAATGGAACACACCAAGCCCTTGATCACTTGGAATTCACTATGGTGCTGATTTATTGTTTAAACTCCCTTTTTTACTTATGTATTTTTAATGAATTTGTTTAATGCACCATTCTATATGAATATAAGTTGTTACAGAAAATATATAAAATCTTATAAGTTGTTGGAGAAAAATTAAATTACACAAATGAAACAAATTATCAGTAGTATAAATTTTGACTGTGAACATAAGGTAGCTACAAGTATTATGCAATTAAATCTGAACATAATTAATATACACTATATGCGATTGATTCTCACAATAATTAATATACACTTCAGTTAAAGGTGCACTATGTAGTTCTTTCCTCCACTAGAGGTCGCCTATTCAAAACAAAGGCATAGCTTGATGACGCCAAGTTTGAGCGAGGAATCTTGGGACGTGTGGTCTTCACCTCACAGCCGGTGCAAAAGAATCGGCATGGGACTCGAGCAGAAATCATGTTCATAGATGTGATTATTAACGTTACTGTAGTGTGAAGCAGAACAGGTGCGAGTGTTGTGGAGCTGAACGAGAACGATTGATGATCATCATATTAGATACATTTGAGTGTATTGAAAATGATGTTATAACATTACTCTGTGCTTTCGCTATGAGATTTAAGAATCTCATATTAAATGGCTTGTGTTGATAAATGGCATGCGATTCATTTTATTATGTGCTGGAGAAAATTCTGTATTACTGTTAAAATAAAACTGCATCTGATAATGCTTTATTAGCTACTTGACAAGTGTTTTTTCTCTGAGACATGGTAAAGCATGGTAAAATCAAGAAAATTAGATTTAAACAATAAGACTAAACGTGTTGAGCTATATTACAATAATTTGATTTCTTTCTATAAATGTATCAAAACAGATGTTCCCTTGTCTGTATTCCCACATGTAATATATGTTAAAGCATCTTTGGTGTCATGAAACGGAGGGTAATGCGGATATGACGGCATTTACAGGCGACTGCAAAAATTGTACATATTGTAAGCAAGATCTGCTGTGACGTCACAATCAAGTTGAATTGTGGGATATAGAGCTGCTTTAAGAACATCGGAGTAGACGGTTAGTTTCTGTCCTTGATTCTGATTGGTCAATAGCTGTGTTTTATTCAATATAAAACACGACTATGACCGCTTCACCCAACGGTTCTGTGAATCATTACACAACACAATTAGCAAAGTAAACTGTTTGTTCTCAATTAATATTGTTCATTGAAGTGTACTGTATTATGTAAAAGAGTATCGAGAGAAAGCGACTGAGTGAGCGAGTTTACTCCACTTCGCATCGTGCCTAACAACGCCCTTCAGCCGTGACTTATTCGCGATACAGCACAGCCTCTCATACCTTATTGCTTACATATAATGAGAAAAAGAAATTACTAGCATGTAACAGTGTAGTTATGCTAATGTAATTAGTAAGTCATGAAATTACCAAAAAAATCCAAAACCAAAAATTTACATAAATGGTATATTGTGTGTTGGCTGGGAAGAATTTGCATTAATGTCCATATGGTTTATTAATAGTCCATGTTAGTATTGTGCATTTAACTAGTTTCTGTAATCTTAACCCAAAATACCACTTTATTTTCTATATTCTTGATGACTGTGGTGAATCATACCAACATATTAAATTTTTTGCATTAACAAAAACTAGTTTGGGACTGCTATTTAAAAGCCTTCCCTTATACTGTTTATTCTTCAGTCTAAGTGATATTCATACAATTCTTGTGTATGTTAAGTAAAGTGGGACAGTACTTGTGTGTGTCAACCATTTTTTAGAAATGAATAGGCCTACTTGATTCAAATTCTTAACAATTTGCCTCGTGGGCTAATGATAATGGGAAAATATGGTCCCATGTCCAAACCAGTTGAGAACGCTGATTCAGAGAACGAATTTATGCAGTTCAAGTTCAAGACGGCAGTCCAAAACAGTGAATGCAAATTACAAAATACACTTTGCAATTGTATTTTCTATTTTGTGTATGAAAAATCAGCACAAGCAGAAAAATTAACCTGTCTATCGCAAACATTTAGTTTCAGGGCAACTAATGCATTACCCAACATCAGTTGTTCCACATTCTCCAACCATCATTTTGTGAAACTCTGCATGTAGCAGAATTACTTCTCCTTCAACTTTCAGATGTCTGTATCACAACAAGCCTTTCAAGAAGTCCTCAAACATCACCTAAGTCACTGTCTCCCTTAATTACATTTTCCTTCATATTGTATGTTCATGAGGTTGGAAGGGAGATGAAATGCATCTTTACAATATTACTCTATGTTCATGACAAAATATCAGTTATTTATCTTCAAAATAACATCCAGTGTTGGGGAAGTCACTCCAAATTACTTTACTAGCACTGCTTACATAGTGATCATTATGGTTGTGATGCATAACCTAATTTTAAAGTTACTAATGCAAGTAATTAGTAAAACAGCGAGCATGCACACATGCGTGCAAATCGAATGAGAAGTTGCACAACTGCTATTTGTTTTTGGAGGATATGAGCCGTGGGCAAATGAAATCCTATATGTGACTCAAGAAACAACATTTTTTTTAATAAAAACATTAACAGTAATTGGATTAAGAAAAAAGTGCAAATAATGGTTATTATAAAAGATATAATCTTTTGTGCCACATACCAGCATTTAGACGAAACTGGAGGAGTGGCCATGGAAACCACAGTCTGTAATATGAGCCGAAGCAAAAGCGAAAGCATCTCAGAGCACCTATATTCATGTCAAAGCTCAAAACAACAACAGATTAAAGATGGAGAACTACCAGTACGCCGTGTTTTTTGAGGCGAATAATCTCTCTGATGTGGAAGTTAAACAAATACACAACTATTTTAGCATCAGGAGAAGATCAGGAGGAGGACAGTGTGAGATCAGCAAAGTGGGTGACAACACCTACAAGATAGGTTTTACGAACAAAAAAGGTAGGTGTATTTTTTATTTTGTTTTTTGTCATTGCAGTTTTTTGCACCTTGTTTCAGTCAGTGCTATACTTTTATCTCACTTAAGCTTGTCAAAACAACTAATAATAATATTCCATTTATAATTATGACAGTTAATTATACTCATTAACATGCATTTGTATTCAAAGCCCAGGAAAGAGTACTAGGCCAAAAGGATCATGTTATCAATATACCTGAACAAGTGGACATCTGTCTTTCATTAAGTGACAATGTGCCTGAAAGCAGCAAAAAACCTGAAGCATCATCTAATCTGGTAAGTAGCACGTCATAAAACAAACAGATTATTTTAGCTTAGATTTGTTTGCCTGCACTACCTTGTTTTCTGATAATACAATGCAGTCAAACCTGTTTTTCCACAAGCAAAGAGAGAGACTAACTCTCTGCATAGTTAAAGTAAATACCTTGAGGATTTCTCGGAAATCACCTGCTATACTTGACAATAAGGAACATCACATTTACATTTACATTTAGTCATTTAGCAGACGCTTTTATCCAAAGCGACTTACAAGTGAGGAATACAAACAAGCGATTCTTCATGAATTGGCAAATAGACACAGGAAGTTCTCACAATACAAGTTTCATACATTGCTCAGTACCATAAGCTAGAGTAGGAAGGGAAAAGGTAAGGATAGGGTGTTTTTTTTTTTTTTTTTTTTTTTATGAAGGGATTAAGTGTTCACGGAAGAGATGAGTTTTCAGCTATCTCTTGAATATTGCCAGGGAGGCCTTTTCTGGATATTTTCTGTTTTCTTGTCAATACAATAATTTTGAGTGTGTTTTTGTGCTGGTACCATGGCTTGTTTAGGCCTGTGGTGGACAGCCAATCCCAAAGATAAATATATTTTTCATATTCTGTTCTGTTACTAGTTCACAAAAGTGACAAATTAAGGGCCCATTTGCGGACTTTTTAACTTTATACAGTATTTTTATTAACTTATTAGATCTTTTATGTAATTTCGTACAATAAATTCAATTAGAAATATCCTTGTTTTTAATGGTGATGCTCAATTCATGAACAAATCTGTCTTTTAAACTTGTTCTGTTGACAAATCACCAAATCAGACTGAACTGTTTGAAACAGTTTGCGGCTTGAGTCAGCACAGATCTACATATCTACCTACCAGAAGCCTGCGATCAGAGGCACAAAATCACTCTCCAGAACATTCTCGTTCACTGTTCCTTGCTGGTGGAATGATCTCCCTACCTTCATCAGGAATGCAGAATCCCTGGCAATATTCAAAAGACAGCTGACTTGGGCCCTGCCTAAAAAAAATAAAAAAAACTGTCCTATTTTAGCTTATGCTACTCTGAGCAATGTCTGAAACTTGCATTGTGAGCACTTCCTGTGTCTATTTGCCTCTTCATGATGAGTCGCTTTTGATAAAAAGCGTCTGCCAAATGAATAAATGTAATGTAATGTAAAAATGTGCATATTACTCAATCAAAACATACTTCTGGTCGTGCCTGACAGTAACCCCAGCTCGAAATGAGCCATTATACAGGCGTATATGATCCCATGATGGAATTTCAGAATGCAAGTTAGTCCAACAGTACAACTGAGAACAGTACAGACATATCCAACACGTTGAGAACTGTTTGCTAAGGGTTTCATAAAGGGAGGGAGTCAAAAGCCATACACTGAGTCAAGAGTCAATGGTTGCTACAGTTCTTGAGTCACAAGTACACTGAACTGAGGAAACAGTTCGGAGTCGGACATGTCTGTGGAAAACCGATGAGCTACTGATACGAACATGCATGAACCGAGCAGTTGACTTGAGTGAGGGAGGCAAAATGAAAGGGGTTTTTATGGTTTCTTATGGTTTATGTAAAAAAGTGAGTTGATTACAGTAAAACTAGTTTATTCATTTTATATGCTTTAGACATCTGCGTTTCACATCACATGATGTCACTGCGTGATTACGTACATAAACTGGTGAATCCATATGTTGAACCGGTTCATTGAAATGAACTGTCCGAAAGAACCAGTTTGTGGAAATGAATCAGACTTCTCATTACTAATTAATTAATTAATAATTAATTAGTTCTGATTAATTAATTTCACTTGTCTTGCATTTTCATTATGAAGCATTGTGTATAATAAATACAGAATGCTTTACTCATGCTTTACCCAGGCTTTACTCACCCTCAAGCCATCCTAGGTGCACATGACTTTCCTATTTCTGATGAACACAATCTGAGATATTAATCCGAGCTTTATAATGGCAGTGAGCGATACCAACGAGTATGAAGCTGAAGAAAGTGCTTCCATCCACATCCATCCATCATAAACATACTCCACACAGCTTTGGGGGAGGCCTTCTGAAGCGAAGCGATGTGTTTGTGTAAAAAAAAAAGTTATGAAGTAAAATATCTAGCTTCCACCAGACCGCTTTCCGTATTCAAATTACAAAGAAATTGTAAACTGGCGTCGCGTCTGTTAAGCTTTTTCCATGAGTTGAATAGGGAAGGCGTAGGATGTAGCTTAAGCTTTTTTAACTGAGAGAGTTTTACACTTTCTTTGTAAGTTGAATACGGAAGGCGGAAGCACTTCCGGTGCTTCCGGAGCACTACAGGAGAATACGGTGGATGGAAGCACTTTCTTCAGCTTCATACTCGTTGGTATCACTCACTGCCCATATAAAGCTCGGAGGCGTGTTCATCGATTGTGTTCATCAGAAAGAAGAAAGTCATATACAAGGATGGTTTGAGGGTGAATTAATTTTCATTTGAGAGTGAACTAATCTTTTAATACATGTCTTTATCATTTGTTCTGTTTTTTGCTTTTTTTTTTTAGAAATGTGCTAAAAGTATGGAGAAAGTTTTTAAACTGGACTCTTTTCTATTACGCTACCTCAGTGAATGTAAAGAGGCAAATTCAGACTTGGAGAAACAACTCTCTGGGCTCTCCAGCACCTTCAAGATCCACATTGACTCTGAAGAGGTTGTGGTGGCGAGGGACCCGGCAGCTGAAGATGTTTGTCCCCTGAAGAAATGGGAAATTGAGGTCGACCAAGTGTTCGAGACTCTAAAGTCACGCTATAATATCTACTTTGAGGTTGATAGGAAAAAATCTGAAATTCTGAAAGAACACCTTTACCTCTCTGATGACAACTTAAAAATCTATTGTGAAGAAGAGACGTGTTTAGCTGTGGTGGTTGGAGGGGGGAAAGAAGTGGATAAGATTTTAAAATTTGTAAGCGGCTTGCATGATCAACAGCAGATTCAACAAGAGTGTCGTGTGTCTGAGAAGCAATTCACCCTCATCAAAGAGAAGTTTGAGTTATACATAAAGTCTAATTTACCTGCACTTAAGATCGCACATGGAAAAACGGGTGTTCTCCTTTTGAAGGGTCCCGAGGAAGACGTCCATGCAGGAGAAAAAGAGCTTTTAAACTTAGCAAAAGAAATCAAAGAGAAGAAGATCGTATCACATCGTCCTCTTGTGACCTTCTTGGAATCAAATGGCGGTATACAGCACTTCGAAAACCGATTTCAGCAGCGCCTCCGCAGCCCGGTTATGCTTGAGACTTCAGGTTCAGATCTCCTCCTATTGAGTTTGTCCGATGGAGCGCTACAGGAGGCGGCCGCTGCCGTCCAGAGAGACCTGTGTTTGGAGACTGTGCATCTAAAAAACCCTCAAAAGTCATCTGCGTTTAATACGCTGAAGGATGATTTGAGTGAAGCAGTCAAGCAGGCCAATCATGATGGTGTTAAAGTGGAGCTTAAATACCTGAAAGAATCAAGTTCTGACCCGAAAGTACAGCTGGTGGGCTACACTACTGAAGTTAGCAAGTTGAAGAACATTGTGCAGGAATACAAAAGAAACCATCAGAACCATCATGACTCCTTGCCTCTTCCCAGGCCAGAAATGGCAGACCACTTCCATGAGATCTTGTCGATGGCCGGTGTAAAGAAGAGCAGTGTGGAAATAAAGCCATCGAGTTTGCCTTCCCCATGCGTCCACCTCACGGGACCTCGTTGCGAAGTTGAGAGTTTGAAGGACAGCCTTGAGTCACTTCTTCAGATTCTTGTCACTAAACAATTTGAGGTGAAAGGACCTGGAGTTCAACAATTTTTTCAAAGCGATGGTGCAGAGACTTTAAAATTAGTGAAGAATTCTTATATGGTTTGCATACTTCCCATTGATGATGGGCGTAAAAGAGGTAGCGTGCCCATTTACATGAGTACAAGTTTTCAGAGCTTGCCATCTGCTCCATCTGCCCCACTTTCCCTGGACTTTGACTGTGAGATACAAGTTGTGGTTGGTAGTCTTGAGCAACAAAAGGTAAGGTTGAAAAACTTATCGTTTTCTCTTTATTTCAAAGTACTTTGCCTTAAAGGGATACTGAACCCAAAATTTTCAATTCTTTCATCGTCTTCTCACGCTCATGCTGTCCCAAATGTAATGACTTCATTTATTTTAAATGAAGATCTTTAGAAAAATAATCCACCTCTGTTCATATTATGCAAGTGTACAGTAGCCTCCAAAGTTGACGCTTCAAAAACCAAACAAAGAGTACACGATATGACCGCAGGTGATAAATCAATGTCTTCTGAAGCAAAATGATAAGTGTGTGTGGGAAATACAAATAAGTACTGTGTAAACCATCGCTTCCAGCCAACTGTCATGAGTTCCTGAGTGTGAGTTCATGAGTTCAGTTTGTTGTGGAACTTGTGCGAGAATTGACACAGAAGCACAGAGGACCATCACTTCATTAAAGGGTTAGTTCAACCAAAAACTGAAATTTCTGCCATTAATTACTCACCCTCATGTTGTTCCAAACCCATACTTTTGCTCATCTTCGGAATACAAATGAGTGTCTTTTTGATGAAATCTGACAGCATGCTGTCCCTCCATAGACTGTATAGTTGTTATGAATCCTGTTCTGTTGTCCTCCATTCACCTGCCACTAGATGCCGCCCTCGCATTTCAGAACTCCATCATGGACTCCATACACCACACTACACTTCCCATAAGCCCCTTATGTTAATTACTGCCCAGCTGTAGCCAATCTAGCTCCCTATTTATGTCTGTTCTGTTTCCCTGGTTATTTGGGAAGTATTGTTGATACTGTAACATCAACAATACTTCCCAAGCATTCTTGTTTTGCCTGTTTTCGAATGTTTATCTGCCTGCCTTTTGACCTTAGCCTGGAATATTTACTACGAGTTTGCCTTTCCCCTGTTGATTCTGTTTGCTATTGAGTTGACCATTGCCTGTCTGACTACGTTTTGTAAATAAAGCTGCATTTGGATCAAATTCCCACTGACTCCCTGTTACAATAGTATATAGTCTATGGAGGGAAAGACATCTCTCAGAGTTCATCAAAAAGACACTCATTTGCGTTCCGAAGATGAACAAAATTCTTACGGGTTTGGAACAACATGAGGGTGAGTAATTAATGACAAAAATTTCATTTTTTGGTTGAAAGTGATGGTTTCTATCATTTAAAATTTTAGTAATTTTCTCATACACACCCAGGGCCTAAAACTTTTTGTCACACCTGCCAATGGCTGGTGACTTAAGAAAATTTGTAAAATAAATACTTTTTACAGGCTTGATGTTAATTTAGGCCCTGTACACACATATCGTTTTGCTTCAGAAGACACTGATTCATCAGCTGGGGTGTAATGGATTACCGCCGTGCTCTTATTGTTGATTCTTGAAGCATCAACTTTGGATGTCTTGTACAATTGCGTTATATGGACTCACACAGATGGATTATTTTCTAAAAAAAGATTAATTTGTGCCCATCTAATAAAAGAATGTATTATACATTTGAGGGTGTGTAAATTAATTTTTCTTTTTTGGGTGGAGTAACGAGTAATATAGACCAGGATTTATTCATTATACCACTCAAGCTGCACTACTGAGTACATTTTGTGATTTGCATCATTAATACAGGCCGATGTGTTGGTTGCTCCGATGATAAACACAAACATGACCTCAACCTTGATTGGATCATCCCTGTTGAAAAAAGCAGGACAGCAGCTTCAGTCTAACTTCAACAGTGCCAAGGGAAAACGCACACTTACTCCTGGAGATGTGCTGCAGGTTAATGGGACTCCAGCGTTGGGATGTTCAAAAGTTTTCTTCATAGAATGTGTGCCTAAAGGAAAAACCCACAACAGTGAACAAGTACGAGGCAGTATGACATTTAAAAAATGTTTAGATGTGTTTTGATAAGAGAAAAGATTGAATGGATGACATTTACAGAAAAGATTTAGTAGTTCTGCCATCTATATTTTATATTTTGTTATAGGCACTTCGCTCTGGACTTGGCCGAGTTTTTGCGCTATGTGAGCAGAATTCTTGGAGTTCGGTTGCACTGCCAATAATCGGACCCGGCTTAGTGCTGTCGATACCGGTCAAAGATGCCGTTCATATTCTTATTCATGAGATCTGTGAATTTTTATCTCAATTCCCTGGTTGCCTGCAGACCATTTGTATCGCCATAATGCCTAATTACACTCATTCTGAGGAAGTAAGCAATCTACATATTATACGCCCTCTATGCAGTTTCTTGCAGCGACGTTTATTCCTAACCTTATGTTGGAAATATTTTGCAGATGTTCCAGACAGTCTGTGCCGATCTGAGTGCAAAAATGGTGGACAACACAGGACAAGGCAAGAGATTCGAGAATTATGAATTGATTATGTATCAAGAAAAATGTACTATAAATATAAGACTAAAAAAAAATGTAGTTATTGCATATGGGCATTAAATGGCATGATTATAAATTGTCATGTAAACAAATATGAACATAAGTGGATCATATATTCTTTTTTCATAAAACACTGACAGCATTTTAAGTTCTCACAACAAAAAAATCGCCAAAATTGATACATGGTTTCTCACATCTGCATATCTTTCACTGTCATTACAGCTCTATTTCACTCACTGACCTCTGACCTTGATGAGATCATCATGCCAGTAGATAGGATTGAACTCCATATAGTGTTTGGTGACATCACTAATGAGACTACTGATGCCATCGTGAACACCACTGACTTTAAGGACTTCCAGACGAGTGGTATTCATGCAGATTTCTAAATAACTAACGCATTCTTGATATCAAATTAAAGTATTTCAGTCATAAGAGTGTTTGTTTTTGATCTGTCACAGGAGTGTGTAAAGACATCCTCACTAAGGCAGGACCTCATGTCCAGGGTCAACTGACAGGGGGTAAGAAAATAAACCATTGCCTCTTTTATAAAATTAGCTTTTGTTTTATTATAATATTTAAAAAGTTTTTTAAAATACGGTATGTTTAAAATGCAGTATAAAATGCCTTTTTGTGTAAATATCTGAATTATTTATTCAGTATTGATCTATCCAAATTAATTTTTCTTAATTCTCTAGACATTTTCGAACCCAAATAAAACCATTAATTAGAGACATGATTTTACAAGACCTGAAGAAACTGCATACCAGTAAAAGCACAATAAACATTATATATTTTGTATATTTCATAATATACATATTCTATATTTTGTTGACTTGTTACATTAGCCCAAATATTTCCAAAAATGTTTAAATCCAGAGAAATCCATTATTTTAACCAGTGTAAAGGCCCGTGTCATTGCGATGCCTGTCAGTGATTTCGTATCCGGGTTACTCTGGTTTTTCGGTTTTACTTCCGTAGAAAACATGGAAACACCAAAGAAGCTTTAGTATTGTATGCGTTTTATTTGATTCTTATATAGTTCAACATGGTTAGTCTTATTGTTTGAATCTCTCGTTTCCTTGATTTATTGTGAATAACATGTTTGTACCATGTCTCAGAGACAATGCTACTTATTTTTGTCAAGTAACATAGCATAATCAGAAAGAGCTTTATTTGGACTAACAGTAATACTGCATTTTGTCCACCATAAAATATATTTTTAAATTAATTGCATGCCATTTAGAAACACAAGTCATTCTTTTATTAATGATATTCTAATATCGCTCTCGCTCACCGCTGCATGCAACCAGGCACTGAGTGAACACACAGAGTAACGTTATAAAATAACATTTTCAACACACTTGCATCTGTTTCATTAGAATTAAATTAAATAACGTGAATTTAAGTCATTGAATGTAACTAATAAAGGTCAAGTTCAGGGAAGAAAGAGGCAGAAGTTAAATGTAACTTTTTGACGTGATGTGAAGGCCAAGTATGGTAACCCAGAATTAGTTCTCTGCATTTAACCCGTCCAAGTTAGTGCACACACATTAGGAGAAGAGAGAAGTGAACACACACACACACACAGAGCAGTGGGCAGCCATTTGCTGCAGCACCCTGGGAGTGATTGGGGGGTTAGTTGCCATCTTTATCCTTAGTCGTAGGAATTGAGGGTTTAAAAGAGCGCTGGTCATTCACTTCGCCACATTTTTCCTGCCTGTATTGAGAATCGAACAGGCAACCTCCGGGTTACCGACTCTCTAACCATTAGGCCATGACTGCCCCACATATATGTGTGTGTGCTGTGCAAAGTGTGATTTATCTTTAGATAAAAGCATCTGCTAACTGCATTAATGTTAAAGGCAGCAATGATATCAAACATATCATCAAAACTACCCCTTATATATGTTCTCCAGCTAAGGTACAGAGTGGACAAATCTTTACAACCCCACCAGGAGGATTCCCATGTAAGACAATCATGCATCTGTGTGGACAGAGGGACGCTGGTGTTATCAAGACCTTGGCAAAAGAAATAGTGGTTCAATGTGAGAGCGGCCACTACCGGTCTGTGGCCATTCCTGCGATCTGCGCTGGTCAATAGCTTAACTTTTACTCATAATCCAAAATAATAAACCATTTGTCTTTTAAGACAGTTTGGTGTGTGTTAATGTATTTTATCCATTTGCTGGAAATTTTTTCTTGCAGGACAAGGAGGTTTGGATCCAAATGTGGTGGCCAAGTCCATTCTAGAGGGAGTAAAGGATGGTGTTCAAGGAGCGAATCTTCAATATCTCCGAAAAATTCGGATCATTCTGCTGAAGATTAATGTTTTCCTGGAGTTTAAAGCGATGGCACAACAAATCTTTGGTGGTGTTGCACAGTTGACAGGTGAGGATAAATCTGTGCCATGCAAAGGCAATCGCATGTTTTATTAAATATGTCCATATCATGCATTTTAATAAATATATTTTAGTTTTTGTCAGTGTTTTTACAGTGTTTTACAGTAAAATGATGATGCATGTCAACACAGACATTAGGAATAAAAAAAATATATAGGATTTTTCCAATGGCTTTTGGATTACTGCAGGAAAAAATAAGCTCTGTGACCAACAAATATTTATGATTCATACACGTTTTGTTCATCATGATAATCTTCACAAATGAACACTACTTTTATGAATACAAAAACACTACGCCTCCATCACATGACCACATGTCAACATCGCCATCACTAAATTTAAAAACATTTTCCCAGAAAGTTTGAGATATAGTAGTTAGAGCACAATTATAAACACAATGAGGCTGGAAAAGTGAACAAGTCAGGAGGTGCGTTTAAGGTAAAAATCTTTAAAACAACAACAAAAAACACAAGCACTGATGTATTTTATGTTGTAAAATAAAATGTGAAAATATCTTGAGCTTGTTACCACAGACCTTATTTTAGGAATTTCACCACAAACCAATTGACTTGGAACCGAAAGTGCTAAAATGCCAACTCGTTATTTGGTCTTGAACAACAAAAATACGTCTTCCCTCCATCACTCTATTGACAATATTGCACTTTTTTTTCAGCTCCTGCACCACTTGTACCTACAAGTATAACCCCCAGAGGGCGCAGTAGATCAACTATCTCATTGCGATCACTTAATTTCCCACACTCTATTGACTTGAGTTCTCTAGTCACAGCTTTGCCGGTCACAAAGACCACAGCAACATTTCTAGTCATCGGTTGCACTGATAATGAAGTATCTGGAGCCTGCAGAGAACTTCAGCGGGTGTATGACAGCCAGTGCTCCACACATCCTTTCCACTCAGAGGAGATTGAACGCCTTACTCAGGATGAGAGAGACCAGCTGTTCTCTAAAGTCAGTTCACTGCACCTGCAGCTGGAACAGAGCAGCTCTGAAGGATGGGTAGTGAGAGGGCTGAAGGATGGAGTGAATGACGTTGTTAGACTGATAAACGATGCTCTTCGCAGACAGGTGAGAAAGACAACATTAAAATGAATCTGTGTTGACAATAACTGAGCATATAATGCATTTAATTGGCATATAATATAATTAAATATAATGCACATTATATATGGCATGTAAAATAATACATAGAATGGTAACACTTTACAATAAGGTTCATTAGTTAACATGAACTTATAATGAACTGCACTTCTACAGCTTTTATTAATATTTGTTAATGTTAATTTCAACATTTACTAATACATTATTAAAATCTTGTTAACGTTAGTTAATGCACTGACATGAACAAACAATGAACAACTGTATTTTCATTAACATTAACGAAGATTAGTAAATACAGTAACAAATGTTTTGATCATGATTAATTCATGTTAGTTAATACATTAATTAATGTTTAACTAATGAACCTTATAGTAAAGTGTTACCTAATGCATATGTAATTAAAAATAATTTTGAGCCAATCACCCGAGCACAATATTCATATAACTTTGTTAATTTTCAACAAAACAGTTACATAGTGATCCTTTAATAAACCACAGGAACAAAATAAGGAAAAGAAAAAAAAAACACTTTACATTAATGTATAGCTTAAAGATGCAATATGTAAAATGTTTGCAGAAAAATATCCAAAAACCGCTTGGCCAGTGTTATATATTTTGTTCAGGTGAGTACTTACAATATCCCAAATGTTTCCAACTATTTGTAGATAGTGAGAAAATCGCAATTTTAACCAAGGATCCGGGACGTGCGAAGGAGTCGCCTGTCAATGGTGCCTGTAAAGGGCTGCATTACCTTCGGTTTCCGGCTTTATTTTGTAGAAACCGTGGAAACACCAAAGATGCTTTAATATATATTACATGTGGGAACACAGACAAGGGAACATCAGTTATGATACATTATTGATAGAAAACAAATTATCGTTATATAGCTCAACACGTTTAGTCTTATTGTTTAAATCTAATTTTCTTGATTTTTTGCAAGTACCATGCTTTACCATGACTCAGATAAAAACACTATTTTGTCAAGTAGCTAACAAATCATAATCAGATACAGCTTTATTTTAACAGTATTTTAACTTGATCATACAATACGTTTTAAAATTAATTGCTTGCCATTTATCAATACAAGCCAACCAGCATTTAATATGATGTTCTCATACTGATGTCTCTGTATCTCTCACGGCAGCCAGCAAGATGTTATAACATCATTTTCAGACATGACAATGACTCATACTCATGAGCAGAAGCTGTGCCGGAGACTGTGGCATAATAAAAGTCCCGCTGCTCTCGAGGCGTGTGTCGCGTTCGTCTGTTATTATCAATCGCTCCAGTGTCTCGTTCAGCTCCACAACACTCGCTCCTGCTCTGCTTCACACTACAGTAACGTTAATAATCACATCTATGAACACGATTTCTGCCCGAGTCCCATCCCGATTCTTTTGCACCGGCTGTGAGGTGAAGACCACATGTCCCAAGATTCCACACTCAAACTTGGCGTCATCAAGCTACGCCTTTGTTTTGAATATGCGACCTCTAGTGGACAAAAAACTACATATTGCACCTTTAACATCATGGCTTTAGCAAAGAATGTTTCGAATGAATGAATGTGTAGTTGTAGCTAAGCCTAACATTTTTTTCTCTTAAACTCTAAGGTAAGAGAGAAGGAACAGACATCCCTCTTCAATCAAGTCTCGTGGTGCATTCTGGGACAACGGGGTGTTTGGCAGAAGGTTCCCATGGAGGTCAATTTAAAGCTTGAGAAAGATGATGTGAAAGATGGCATTGTGGATGCACAGGGTGTGAAGTGGACTGTGGATTTGACAAAGATGGAGGCCACCGCATGTGATTCAGGACAGGTGACGGCTCTGAAACGATTGGAGAACCTTCCAGGTGAGGATGCTTTCATGAAATATGAAAATATTACCCTAATTATATTACATACAAGTTATGATTCTGTGCTGGAATAAATCTAGTTGTCCGGCTGAAAACCACTGATCTACATCTATCTATAATATAAAATGAAACATCCTTGAAAATAATCAAACTAAATCAAAACCCTCACGATTTTGCATTTCAGATTTCTCTTTGCCCATCTACTGGGACAACATGAGTCAAAGTGACCTGTTAAAGATGATTGTTTTAGATCCGCAATCTGCAGAGTACCAGAACGTGAAGGCGGACTTCAAGAAGACCGTCAAACAAACAGTGCTCAAGGTTTGACATAGTGTGCTTTGCATGACAAAAACCACCCTGAATTACATAAAAACGTCTTTTAAAGAACCACACAATGTCTTAATCATATCTAAACATGCCAAGTATTGTATTTCTGGGTTAGGGTTAGTCCACAGTTAGGCTAGTTTACTGTACATCATCTATTTATAAATTTTGAAAGTGTTTGTCTAGTTACGTTCCCATGTTTCGATTTTGTATGGCAGTATAGTCATTACCATTTGCTTCTGTGGAGAACAAGAGATGTGTATATGAAGTCCATCAAATATATTTGTTTATGACTGTTTGTGTGCAAATGCATTTTAATAGATCGAACGCATCCAGAACATGAATCTTCGGCGGTTATATGAAGGACGTAAAAAAGAGCTGGAGAGCAGAAATGGTCTCCCTGTGGGAGCAGGAGAGAAGATCCTTTATCATGGAACATCAGAGGCGTCCTGCTCATCCATCATGCAATCCAACTTTAACCGCAATTATGCTGGGCAAAATGGTATTTTTTTTTTAAGGTTCATTCATTTAAATAAATAGTTAACCCAAAATTATGAATTCTCTCACTATTTGTTAGTGACCGATATATATCGCCAAGGATTATTTTTGGCATTTTTTAATTTTGTAAGTTTTCCTGTATGGCAAATAAGTGTCATAAACAGGACTTATTTGGATGCATATAGGGTTCTTTCTGTTTTACATATTTTTATCAAATTATATATTTTTTTAAAGGTGACTCATTTTTAAATTATTTATTTCCAATTATAAAAAAATAAATAAATATAAATTTAAGCAATTTACAATCTTCTCAATAAAGTCTCATTAGTTAATGTTGGTTAATGCATTAAGTTAACTAACGCTGAAAAAAAAAAGTGAAAAGCAAAAATGGCATGTTGCATGACTGACCCAAATTTAGGTTTTTGTTCCCTGATGCTCTTCATAATCTTGGGTTTTGAACAGCAAGTCATGACAGAATTGTAATTTTTGGGTGAATAGTACCTTTTCATTGGATGAACTTCCTATTTATAGTTTAATAATCGAATTGGTTGTTAATTTTTAAGTCTAATCAATTAACTGATACTGCTGACTTTTATCCATTTCTCAGCCACTGTCTTCGGTCATGGGACGTACTTTGCTGTGAACGCCAACTACTCTGCCCAGCCGACCTATGCGGTTCCTGCAGCAGACGGGACTCAGCTCATGTTTGTGGCACGTGTGCTTACGGGTCATTACGCTCCGGGTCTGGCGGGCATGAAGACGCCCCCCGTTCGCCTCACACCTGACCACAAATTTGACAGCGTGGTGGATAACGTCCAGAATCCCTCCATGTTTGTGGTTTTCCACGACTGCCAGGCTTATCCAGACTACCTCATCACATTCAAATGAACTTCAACCAAAACCAACCTTCCCTGCAAAGTCAACCGGATGAGCTCTGGATTACAGTTACAATTTATGTATTTGATTTATATTTTTTTTAATATCAAGGCTAAATATAATCACGACGGTTAGACTTAGTTATCAAATAGCAGATATCTCTTTAAGCTTCATGTCTGCTCATTGAATATGAGTGAGCTCAATTTATACAATTTAATGATAGCAAATGTTGAAAATTACTTGAGCTATCCTCTGACTTGTGCAAATACACAAGTGATATTTTGCTTCAGGGTGATCGATTCATGATTCATGATCAGGATAAAAAAGAAATTTGAAATTTGTATTAGTCATATTCCAACTCTTCTTTCTCAGTTCTCATATCTCCTTCAGGCTTCTCACGATGATGATGAAACCAAATGACATTGTTTTGGATGAAATGTAGGAGTTTGCGCAATGTTGCCGACACTGCTCTTCTCTGCAATTCTCTAAAACATTAACTGGAAGCGCTAGAGATACTTGGATGAACCCAAGAAAACGTCTCAGGTTACGTATGTAACCCTGGTTCCCTGAATAGGTAACGAGACGCTGCGTCGAGACGCATTGGAAGCGTTCCCAATGCGTCTTGACGTAGCTCGAAGTTCCCATGAAAGGGAACGTCTCAGGTTACGTATGTAACCCTGGTTCCCTGAATAGGACGAATAGCTCGAAGTTCCCATGAAAGGGAACTGTCTTTGTTGTAACAGAAGAAGTTGTTTTCTTGTATTATTGAACTATATTTCTATTTTTTTCTCATTTTCTGAAATTAATTTAGCTTATTACACTGCAGAAAAAACTGATCAACCTCTATTTTATAGAGGTAATCTCCCGCTGACTTGTAAGCTTTCAAAATGTCGACAATTCTAAATCCATCTAACGTCGATGATGGTTGTTTTTTGCTTTGCTGTTCTTACTATCCTTTGTTTCAAGTTGAGTCACTCATTGTACTGTACTTGCACAAGAACAATAAAATGATCTTTATCTAGACTCCTAATATGAGTTGGAGTGTTAAAGGAGGTAGTTCATGCCAAAATTGACACTTCTCTCATATGCTGTTCATATCTAGCACAGTAAAACTATCATAAAAGTGTCCATGTGATGTCTGTGTATTATCTCGACTCTTTTGAAGTCAGACAATAGTTTTGTGCGACAAACTGACCCAAATTTAAGTTATTCACAGAAAATTAAAAAACCTCATCCAATAGTCTCTTAATTTAATGTTATGTATTATCTAATTGCCTACTTTCAGTGCCATACGCTTCATTTAGTGTATATAATTAATTTGATTTAGGTTTAATAAGCATAGTAATAATAATGATAAATAAAGACACGATCAGTGAATGGATTTAAAAGGCTGTGAGATGGGATGGATAAAAATGTTTTCTTGTAGGCTTGTATTATTTTATGCTCGTACTAGTGCTGTTAATCCATTAAAACAAATTAACTATTTAAATCTCATATTTTTTCTGTAATAAACCACGATAAAAAACATTGTCATTTTTAATATTTTTATATTGTAATAATTTCACCGTTAATCTCCACATTAATGTAGAAACAACTAAAAGACAGTATATTTAATATAAGATATTTATATTTATTATAAATAAATATTTGTTTAATGGCATTATTTTGTGAATGAAGGCCACTGATACTAATACTGGCGCTGATGAAACTGATTTTTTTTAACTTAACTAATTATAGACATTCAACATTACAGTATAACTATCAATGTCAACATTTATTAAGCTTTTAAAAAAGAACTTTAGATTTAAGTGAACTTAAAGGGTTAGTTCATCCAAAAAAAAGAACATGTTGTCATCTATTACTCACCCTCATGTCCCTCCAATCCCATAAAGACCTTTGTTCATCTTCGGAAGACAAATTAAGATATTTTTGATGAAATCCGAGAGTTTTTTTTTTTTATCCCCCATAGAAAGCAATTTAATTACCTCTTTCAAGGTCCAGAAGAGTAGTAAATACAACATTAAAATAGTCAATGTGACTACAGTGGTTCAACCTTGATGTTATGAAGCGACGAGAATACTTTTTGTACACAATAATAACTTTTGTGTCTCTTCCCTGTCAGTCTCCGACATTGTTTTAATTCTAAACACAGTGCAGCGCTTCCGTGTTCTGTGTCAGAACGCCGGCTCATTATTGGCCGGCTCCTGCGTCAGCATCACATGCATGCATCGTGCTGCTCACGTGAACAGCGTCAGCCAATACTGAGGCGGCGTTCTTACGTAGAACACAGAAGCGCTGCAGAAGTGAACTGAACATGTCCCCTCCAGGTTACCGTAGTATTCAGAGGCTTTGAATTAGAAGTTATAATGTTGTAAATAATCTTCAGTTTCTTGAACAGACAAATCGTTTCGCTTCATAAGCCCTTATTGTACTGTCAGGAGCCATGGGTGTTAATTTTGTTTTGTTTTTTTTACTCTCAAAGTGATGTAGCAGTTGACTTACATTTTATGGTTCACGAAGGACTACAGCTAAAAAAAACACTTCTCTACTGGAGAAAAAAAGGTCACCTACATCTTGGATGGACTGTGGGTGAGTAAATAAACAGTAATTTTTGATGTTTGGGTGAATTAGCCCTTTAAATCATTTGATTCGAATAAAACCAGCTAATTTAGATGTTGCCGTGTTCAGTTTGAGTGTAGTTTCATTATAGCAAAGTTCAAAATCTTTCTGAACTTGTACGATTTCGGAGAAAGTCATATTTACCGCTTTAATGACGCTTGATTGATGACGATCAGGAGTAAATCTGAGCCAAGGCAAGCATCCTCTTTCGTTTTCCATGGAACGACATCCAGGTTTGGAACGCAGGTGAGTGTATGTCACCAGACTTTAATTTGTGGGCGAACTAATAATTGGTGTGGGTAAGTCAAGGAAACTGTTTCCACGGTGTTGCAGACAGCATGTGAAAGTGACGTAGTTAGTCATAGTCTTGAACATGATTTAATCTGAAACCTGCTCTCACACGCCCTGATACGTCATCAGGCTCTCCCGTTCTGAATGTCTGGAGTTCTTCCAATAAACCAACAAAGAGTGCAAGTAAAGTTCTTTCTTATCAGTAGACTATAGAGAGGTGTTTCAGTGGAAAGATGATGAAACTGCTTTTTACATGTTTTTTTCCTCTTACTCTTAAACAATGTTGCATTGTGTGTGTGTGTGTGTGTGTGTGTGTGTGTGTGTGTGTGTGTGACCTTTGTCACAGTTAATTGTCTTTTTTAAATTAATTTGATAATCATTCATTTTAAAGGAAATGAGAGCTTACAAGTAATTTGTAAATTTGAACAGACAAAATAGTTTACAATTATTTAATGCCAACGCTGTCTTACAGCAATATTTGAGAGGTACTCTTTACGCCAACGACTCCAAAATTGTTCAGCAAGATACTGAACCTGGCGCCACCTTTTCCTAGCATAAAGATCTTCTTTTGTGAACTTGTCTGGGGGAGGTAAGGCGATGGTTGATTTAATGGTAAGAAAATGATTTGGTGTTATAGGCTCAAGGCTATTTTAATCACTTAAGTTATCAACAGTGAGGGGGCGACCGTTTACAATTGACATTGCTTCATAAAGGAATGCTCTTAGAGATGAATCATCAATCCTTTCAGAAGCAATTAAAAGTGTAAACTGGAGAACACTTCTGACAGTCCTAATCTGTTGTTCCCATAAACCTCCAGAATGACTGGAACATGGTGCATTCATGACAAAGTCGCACTGGTTCTCAGCCAAGAAATTATTCAGCTTCTCAGTATCAAGTTCTTTGAGGGCTTCAGTCAACTCATTCTTAGCACCCACAAAGTTACTTCCTTGATCAGATTTTATCTGCCGAACTGCTCCACGTAAGGCAATAAAGCAACGCAAGCCATTAATGAAAGAGTCTGTTGACAAAGAATCAAGCATCTCAATATGAATGGCACGGGAAGAGAAACAAGTAAAGATCAATCCATATCTTTTATACTCTTTTCGTCCTTGTTTGACAAAAAAAGGGGCCAAAACAGTCCATACCACAGTAAGTGAAAGGTGCTGAAGGAATCACTCTCTCTGAAGGCAAGTCAGCCATCTTTTGCTCTTCCGTTGGTCTCCTGTGTTTTCTACAAGTGACACAATTCCGCACGTAAGATGCTACAGCACAATTAATGCCTGGAATCCAAAAACCCCTTGAACGGATTTCATTTATGGTAAACCCTTTATCTTGATGCTTAACTCTTTCGTGGCAGTCAGCTATGATCAACTTAGTAATATGATGGTCTTTGCGAATAATTCAGGCATGAAAATCCCTCACCTTTCGGCGAAATTCGCCGTTTTGAAACCAAAATAGGTGACCTACGTGAATCGTGTAGATTCGATGAAAAAAGTTTTTGGAAGGAGGGGGGGGGGGATTCATATTCAAGGAACTGCGAACAGGTCCAAAGTACGCTGGTACGATTTGTCACTCTAAACTATGCAAAAACCTGGTGACGCCTCTGTGCACGCGCAGTCCTCAAATCAAGCAACAGCAAAAGAAGAGTTCGACCAATCATAGCGCTAGGTTCTTCCCCCAAATAAGTGAGGGATGATTGACAGATGCGTAAAGCCTTATCATTAAAAAGAGACTGAAAATCGACACCAAAGAAACCACTCCCGCCGTTTGACTGATGAACAGTAGGCGACAGTAATCGCGGTACTTCTGACTCCTGAAGGTAAACGACCTGGGCTCGATGTGGAAAGGTGAAATATTGTATCGAGTTAACTTAATCCTCTGGATTCGATGATTATCTTAAAATACTCCGTCATTTATGTTCCCTCATTCAGCCATGCAAATGATAAAATGCTCAAGTAAAGCTGAACAATAAATCTTAATAAATTTGAAATCGCTATGGCTTAGTGATTATGAAAGTGCTGTGATTTGTGGATGACTGATCAGCTTATCGATAAGCGCGAGTCTGGAGAAACAGGCGTACATTTATTAATTCTCTGTGTTGAGCAACGTAGCCTGCATGTGTTACGTTATTGTGTTCATAATAACTCGAGTACCTAATTATGTTACATATTTATTTTGTACGAAAACTAGCGCGTTAGTTAATTATGGATTAAAAAGTAGCGTAGTATCAGTGCTGCGCGAGCCGTCTCTCACATACACGGACGCGCGCACACAGACATAAGATAATTGTAAAATGAAAATTGACGGACTAAGTTTAAATTTTGTTCTTGCTTGTGTTTTTTTTCTGTCAAAATGTCAGAAAGCATTTTGTATTATCCATCCGTGTTTTTAAAATTAGTTAAATGACGGACGTTTTACTGTTAACACAGCCCTCATTACATGTCGGATTCGTCTAAATTATACTTGACATTCTTTTTAGAAGAAGTGATTCGTTTTGCTATTATTAGACTTCAATTCATTGTCTATTCATTGTCAACTATAAATATGTTTGTACTGACTAACATTTATTCAGCTAATGTGTGCCCTGTTTAAAATGTAGGCCTACAATGTTCAAATGCAAAGACAGCACGTGACAAACAGAAGCCCTTTTCCCTGTGGTATTTAGTATCATATTAGGATATTGGGATAAGAGAAAAGGGCGAGGCTGAGACATGTGGCAGAACAGCAAAAGCGGGCCATGGAGACACTGGTGGTTCAGGCAAAGAAGAAAATAAGAGATCTGGTTCTGAGAGTATTACAAACTGTTATGTAAATTGTTATCTTTGGCAATAAAATCTGAATTACATAACATTGTATTGGCTGTCAATCATGATGGAAGAGTAGACGAGTTAAGTTACAGCATGTCCACCATCTCTTGTGGGGGTTATGCATTAAGCCATTTGTGGTGCCCTTACCACATTGTGCCTCATATACTGTAAATGTTAGACCCAGTGACAGGCTGGCATGAAATGGCTTGCATAATACTTAGTAAGGACGCCATAATAATTTTTGACTCATGGCTGAAGTCAAGTTTCTCCAGCTCTCCCCAGGTTGGCAAAAAAAGCATCTCAAAATGCATCAGATTGATGCTTTAAAATATGGAATATTTAAAAATTTTCTTACGGGGGAGCATGCCCCCGGACCGCCCTAGAGGGGTAATATCCTTCTCACCTTTTTCACCCCTGACCCGTTTTCATGCCTGATAATTGCAGGATGTTTGAGTCGACTACAGAGAGAAGAATTACTTAGTCGTCCTCCCACCTTGAACACACCATCAATGTCAAGAAATGGGTCAAGATTGTACAATTCATTGTGAGATGATAACTGGACACCTTTGCTTAAGACTTTCAGTTCATGATGAAACACATGTTTTTGTAAAAGTTTGACAATGAGGCACTCTGCCTTTTCTCTTTCATCAACTGTAGAGAGACTGCTTGATTTGTCTTTATTAATTCGTCGTTGAATACATGCAATTGCTCAAACCAAATTGGACCAGTTAGACAAAATCAGTTCATCCACAGTAAGACCTCTTGAGACATGATCTGCAGGATTGTCCTTTGTTGAAACATATCTCCATTGCTGTGGAACTGTACTTACATGAATTCTTTGTACTCTGTTAGCAGCAAATGTGTGGAATCGTCTGTCTTCGTTATTGATATATCCCAGAACAACCTTGGAGTCAGTCCAGAAAAACTCTGTGATGTCAGTATATCGAAGTTCTTCTCTAAGCATTTTGCTAACATTCACTGAAACAACTACAGCTGTTAACTCCAACCTAGGAATAGTTGTGATCTTTAAAGGAGATACACGGGACCTTCCCATGGCAAGAGCAACATGGACATCTTCCCTTTCATTTTTCAATCTCAAATAGGAGCACTGTCCATATCCACTAGTACTAGCGTCTGAGAAATGGTGCAGCTCTACTTCTTTTACCCTTCCAAAACCAGGAGGAGCATATGTCCGAGGAATATTCACTCTTTTCAAGTTGCTCAAATCTCTTTTTCAGCACTCCCACCTTAGCTGAAACTCATTACTCAGGGCATCATCCCAACCCATACCCCGTCTGCATACTTCCTGAAGTATTTTCTTACCATAAAGGATGAATGGAGCCAAGAATCCTAATGGGTCATACAACAATGCAATTGTAGATAAGATTCCACGTCGAGTTGCTGGCTGTTCCTTGAGACAAATATCAAACTTAAAACAATCAAGTTCCATGTTCCACTGAATCCCCAATGTTCACTCTGTCAAGGAGTCATTAAATGAGAGATCAGGTTCTTTTACATTAATTACTCGTTCAGAGGGAGGAATGCTTTCCAGGACAGCTTTATCATTGGACACAAATTTGTGGAGTCTAAGGCCACCAATGGCACAGAGTTCTCTGGCTTCTTGAGCGAGCTGAATTGCATCCTCTGTCGTTTGTACACTTGTAACACCATCATCTACGTAGAAATCATTCATTACAAGCTGAAAGCCCAAAGGGTACTGTTCTTTGTTACTTTCAGCCAGATGCTTTAAGCCATAATTCACACATCCTGGAGATGAAGACGCTCCGAAGAGATGAACAGTCATTCTGTACTCTTTAGGTTGTTCTTTCAAGTCTCCATTTCTCCACCACAAGAAACGCAGAAAATCTCTGTCTGCTTCACACACATGAAACTGATGGAACATTTTCTCGACATCACATATTAAAGCAACAGGGTGCTGGCGAAATCTAAGAAGAACACCAGTCAAACTGTTCAACAAGTCAGGTCCTTGAAGGAGATGATCATTTAAACTGATTCCATCATACCTTGCAGAACAGTCAAAAACCACTCTCAATTTGCTTGGTTTCTTAGGGTGGTGAACACCGTGATGAGGAACATACCATTTGTTACCTTCACTCCCAACATCTTTTACTTCCTCAGCCTCTCCTCTTTCAATAACATCCTCCATAAATTCCACATAATGCTCCTTGTATCCTTGATCCTTTAAAAATTTTCTCTTTAGATGGTTAAGTCGTACAAGGGCCAGCTGTCTATTATCTGGCAAACAAGGTCTTCCTTTAAAGGGCAAAGGCATTTCAAAATGTCCAAAACTATTTTTCCTTATACCATTACTCAACTTATTTAAAAATATGATGTCATCTTGGGATAAAGTTTTATCATCATCAACATCCCTAAAATCGGATTCTAAAACACGAATAGCATCTGCTGGAGTCAATGGAGGAATTTCTTTGGCAGAAAGTCTGTGGCAAAGACTAGTAACACCAGAGGAATTAGGCTTGGGTAATGAAGGTCCAACAATGCTCCAGCCTAAATCAGTTTTAACCGCATAAGGTTCATCATACTCTCCTACAATCACTTGTCTCCGTTACAGATATATTTATGCAGATGAGATAAAACAACCACCCTGTGCAGCTATGATCAGTTGTTCTGCTGAGCTTTCGATGTTTTGTTACGGAAAGGCCGAAATATGAGACAGTTTCATATTTAAGATATCGTAATTTTTTAAAGAAGTTTAAACAATAAATAGCGTATAGTGTGTCTTTAATGTCTTTAACTCCTCTGACTGCTTTGTCAGACAAAATGGCGGATTCGGGGTTATGATTGGTCAGATCGCCTGTCAATCAAACTGTTTGCGTAGGGTCAATTCCTGATTGTACAGCTGGGTCAAAACTCTGAGTTTGCATTACTAAGCAGTTAAAATGTTATCTGTTTGACATTCTCTTTGGATGACACTTTCTCTTTTTATCAGCTGCTTAGACTATTTTAGTGAGTCATCAGCGATTTCTCTGCTTTTGCATTGTTGCAATGATTATCTTAAAAGGAACTGAACAAAATACGAAATGTAACTTGCAACAAAACTATTGCTTAAGTTTGGCAGAACCAGTCACATAAAAATATAATTTGAATGTAAAGGTTTTTCCAAGCATGTGTGTTTGTATTTATTGTAGAATATAATTAAATTGCATCATTCAAAAATTATTTATATTTTATGTTTTTTAAGTCTGTTTGGACCCAGTGGAACGTAAACTTTTAAAACAGTCGTAATAACTTAGTTCACCCAAAAATGAAAATTCTTTCTCAAGTTGTTCCAAACCTGCATGAATTTCTTTCTTCAGCTGAACACAAAAGAAGATCGTTTGAAGAAAGGACCTAAAAAAATTCTGATAGCTTCTAATGTAAATCAACCAGTCTTGGTATCTCCTAATAAAGTTATAAAATAGTTCAATCCCTAGTTTCATGATCAAAGCTTTGTAGTGAAGTGTCCACTCCTTCAGTAGTTAGTAGTTATCAGTTCCATAATGATTGCGAGATGAACAAAGAAATGTTACTCAAAAATCTGATGGATCATTTCTGATTCTCACGTTTTAGCAAGATTTATTGATATTCAAGTAAACCTAAATCGCTTCAGTCTAGTAAATGACTATGAGAGTTATTTTTATGTTTACTTTATAAAGATTTCACAGCATGAAGACACATGAAGCACGACCTGAAGGTGACATTTTATGCCTTTTTACTTTAAAAAAAGCTATCAAACAGACAACAGAAAGCATGTAGTAGATTGTGTGCAACAGGTCTTTCAGCAAAGCTCTGATCACGTCAATAATATAGAGTCCTTAGAAATGTGTGTATCAAATATGATACAGTAGACTTCATGAGTTAAGAAGTATTTTGATTGGCATTGAGAGAGAGAGCTCCTTGGAAGAGAAGATTTGCCAGAAATCGTAATTGCGCAACACACAGTTGCATGTTGTGTGGGAGTTTCTCTCTTTAAAAGGGAGAGTGCAGGCCTGTGTTAGATTACAGCAGACGCTCACTTGTCCTGTTCACTGACCTTGCTGTGCACAACACCGCTTCAGAATGATGAAGTTCACCGTAGCAGCCCTCATGTTTCTGATCTGCACAGCTGCACTGCTGTCCACAACAAAAGGTAAGCAGAATTCAACATTCATAATGTTTTAAAGGTGCAATATGTACATTTTAGGAGGATCTATTGACAGAAATGCAATATAATATACATAATTATGTTTTCATTGGTGTATAAAGACCTTAAATAATGAACCGTTATGCTTTTATTACTTTAGAACGAGACATTTCTATCTACGTGCACCGCGGATCCCCTTACATGTTAAATCGCCGTTTTGCGCCGCCATGTTTCTACAGTAGCCCTAAACGGACAAACTGCTCTACAGAGCTTGTTTGCTTGACTAGCTACTCTCTTCTGTTTCAGACGACATATTTTATCCTGTGTTGGCCACCGTAGCTTCTCTATATTGCATTTTGCAACCTCACCGTTAGATGGAGCTAAAATGTACACACTGCACCTTTAAATTAAATTGTTTGCAGATTTTTCATGCTACATCTTACACCATCTCTCTCAATGTCAATGTTGTCAATGCAGGTCAACCTCGCATCCAGCTGCGCTGCCAGTGCATTAAAACATATTCAGGAAAACCAATTCCTTTTGGAAAAATACTCTCGTTGAAGGTGATTCCTGCTGGACCACAATGCAAAAATGAGGAGATCATGTGAGTGTGAAACTTACCAAAGCAACACTTCAAATACAGTAATAATAGTAAAACAGTGTCATTTTATAGATTTTAAATAATTATACATTTGTTTCTTACAGTGCTACACTGAAAATAGGACAGACGTGTCTCAATTCTGAAAAAGACTGGGTGATTTCTCTCAAGCAAAAGTAAGTTCCATGCTGATGTGGTGCTCTGATTCTTATTCATATTTATTATTATTATTATTATTAATATAAATTAATTAAAAATCATGCTAATCAATCATTTTTATTAATACTTTTAAACTCGGCCACTGCGGCACCTTTCATCCTTCAGACACTAATGGACTGTGTGTCTCTTCATTTTTGCAGAATGAACAAGAGGGAAGTCCAGAGCCAGAATAACACTTTACCATCAGGTTCATTAGTTTAACATTAGTTAATGTATTAACTAACATGAACTAACCATGATCAATACATTTGTAACTGTATTTACTAATCTTTGTTAATGTTAGTTAATGAAAATACAGTTGTTCATTGTTTGTTCATGTCAGAGCATTAACTAATGTTAACAAGATTTTAATAATGCATTAGTAAATGTTAAAATTAACATTAACAAAGATTAATAAATGCTGTAGAAGTGCAGCTCATTATTATTTCATGTTAACTAATGAACCTTATTGTGAAGTGTCACCAGAGTAATGAATGAGAATCACCGTTCCAAAAACACAAAGAGCAACTGAAGCTATTACTCCTGTGATATAGAATTTTTAAATTGAATTTATCATTTCTTGGTGATAAATGAAAAACTATATGTAAATGATTATTTTTTTTACTGTAAATTTACTTGGACTTTATTTTTTATATTTGTTGTCATGCTCATATTGCTTTTGAATGATGACACGTGCTTGTACTAATAAAAACAGCTTTAATTGTCAAAATGGATTTTTTTGTTGGGTTTTTTTGTTGTTGTGCCTTATTGTCCTCTTAATTCAGTATAAATCCCAGAGCTACGCACTATTGTGGTGGAAATTCACCCATAAGATTAAACTCAATAGAAAAATTATCAAACCAAATTTATTTCTGAAAATCAAAATTCAGGGTAGTCTCTCTTCAGAGAACTTCCAACAAAACAGAGTATTTATCCAGTCAAATCATACATATCCATTTTTTGCCTAACAAAGACTTTCAAAACTGATTGGATCAACAAATGAGTAAATTATCATAAAGCCATCCTACTTCCTTTTACCATATAAGTAAAAAAATTCCAGTCCATCGACATTCCATAATAGTTATCCGTGCGTTAATAATCATTTCTTAGAGACATTTTATCTAAACCACTGACTTCTTCCAAACTAACTGACCTTGAGGGCATGTTTCTCAAGTCTTTGCTCAGAGAAACTATTTACTAACCTTGCAATGTAAAAGATAAATGGTAAAGCATAGAAAAATAACCCATTTACTTAGCCATAAAACTAACAGATAACACATACACCTCTTTGTGCTCAACAATCAGGGATCTGACCCTTAAAAAAATATAATTTGATTGTTGATATATAGATGTGTGCGACCATTGCAAATATAGAACACAGATTTTTGTCTCTTATTGTTTTTAAGATCTGATGTTTTCAAAAGAGATGGTCTAAGATAAAAGCGTCTGCTAAATGACTAAATGTAAATGACTAAATGTCTACGAATGTGAGGGGATGAACTGAACTGAACCTTTATGGTTTGCTGAAGATTGTTGCCCAATGGAGGTTACCATATATCAACAATCAAATAATATATTTTTCTCATGCTTTAAAGATTATGAATATAAGGAAATCCATGTAACTCATTTAAGATTAACAAAATTAATTATGTATAAGCAGTATGATTAACTGAATACACGTAAGAAAATAATATTTCCCTTGCACTATCATTTCATTCCAAACCAGTATGATTTTCTTCTGGAGAACCCAAAATTAGAATCTGAAAAATGTTTGCATGCAGTTACAGTGAACAGAGACTGAATCTTTTAAGCTTTCAAAGGCATCATAAGTCTGTCATAAAAATGGGCCATGTATAGCTCATGCATAGATCTTCTGAAGCCATGCAAGTTATTTCATCTTGTGACATCAGTCTTAAAAATAAAGCTTCTAAAAGGGGTGATGAGAGAATAGAATAGAAATACAATACTAATACAATAGAAGAACCATTTTCGGTTCCCCAAAGAACCTTTCAGTGAACAGTTCTTAAAAGAACATATTTTCTTTTAGTGTGAAGAACATTCTAAAAATCTTAAATAAAGAACCTTTTGTGGAATGAAAAGGTTTCATTGGTTTTAAAGGTTTTAATGGAACCAGATACCAATATAGAATCTTTATAAGAGAGTGTGTGAGAAAAGAAGTGATGTAGAAGTATAATTAATTTTCAGGATTCCTGTTCATCATTTTTTTTAGTAGCCATATAATGGAGTTAAAATACGTTTAAATGTTTCAATACAAAACTAATATTTAGCTATATTTACTCTGAATGCACAGTTCTTCTCATGTATATGTAGGACTGAAAATATCCAAAGATACTTTCAAATAAACAAAGACATTTGCTACTCTTGCTACAAGGGCCATTTGGAATTCCTAAAGGCAAGACAAGAAATGTACAGTTTTCTACCATCTTGCTGATAACGTTTCTTCAGTCATTCGGTAACCCTGCTGCTTGAACCCCTGTCGGAGAACCACCCTCACATATCTCTAGTTTAGGCTACTAAACAAAAAGTATATCAAACTTACTCAGTGCTACTAACCTCAAAAATGTAATATTCATATTACAATTTTGTGTGTATGACACTGGTCTATTATAAAAAAAATAAAAATCTGTATGACTCCTGGAAGCTGTGTTGGTTTCAGCCAGTCAAAGTTGAGCTCAAAAGTTTACACACCCCTTGCAGAATCTGCAAAAATGTTTTAACAAAATAAGAATGGTCATAAAAATTGCTTGTCATTTTTTGTTCTTCAGAAAAATCCTCCACGTCCTGAAAATTCTTTAGTTTTACAGCATCTACTGTAGATACTAATTGTTGGAAAGGGTTCAGATATGCAGAAGATGCTGGAAAATCAAAAAATGTATAGGATGTGGAGGATTTTTCTGAAGAACAGAGCTCAGTTTAACTGCTCAGGACAAACAAGGGACTCATGGACAATCATCACAAAACAAAAAAGACAGTCGTGGATCATCCAGGTAAGCACACAGTATTAAGAACCAAGGGTGTGTAAACTTTTGAACGGGTCATTTTTATATATTCAGCTTTTTTTTTTGTCTATGTAAACACATGAAATAGTTTATTCAGGACAGTACTAAATAAAGAAATAACATGCAATTTTCATGATCCTTCTTTTTTCTTATTATTTTTGCATATTCTGCATGGGGTATGTAAACTTTTGAGCTCTGCTGTATGGCACTGGTTTTTGCAGTTTGCATCAGATAGTCTGTGGTTGGTCTGGCCTGCTTGGGAATTGAGGGTGTGCCTGCACATCTCCTTGTACTTCATGGTGGTCAGTTTCTGTTCTCCTTTCCTACCTCTAATTAATCATATGTAATCTTAAACCAGATTGTATTTGGAAATGTCTGATGCACATAATACATTTGACGAAAGTGCATTTATTATTCTGTTTATACTTACAGTATTAAGATTGGTGACTGGTAGCATTCTGCAATCCAGTATTTTTACATGATGCTAAACTGTGATATTTGTGCTTGCAACCAATCTCCTACATTGTGCTAATTCCATGTCTTTTGCATTCATTCATTTAAATCTTTCTATACTGTTCTGCATTTCTCTTCCTCTCCTGCTTGTGTATAATCTGCCTTACACTTTGCACTTTGTACTGCTAATGTTGTTTCTACATTTATATTTACATTTATTCATTTGGCAGACTGAATAATGACAGATTATCATCCCAACCGTGAAGCATGGAGGTGGAAACATTATTCTTTGGGGATGCTTTTCCTCCCCTTTTTTGAGGGGAGGATGGATGGGGCCAAGTATCGCAAAATCTTGGCCAAAAACCTCCTTCCCTCAGTAAGAGCATTGAAGATGGGTCGTGGCTGGGTCTTCCAGCATGACAGCAACTTGAAACACACAGCCAGGGCAACTAAGGAGTGGCTCCGTAAGAAGCATCTCAAGGTCCTGGAGTCTCCAGACCTGAACCCAATAGAAAATCTTTGCAGGGAGCTGAAAGTCCGTCTTGCCCAACGACAGCCCCGAAACCTGAAGGATCTGGAGAAGGTCTGCATGGAGGAGTGGGCCAAAATCCCTGCAGTGTGTGCAAACCTGGTCAAGAACTGCAGGAAACGTATGATCTCTGTAATTGCAAACAAAGGTTTCTGTACCAAATATTAAGTTCTGCTTTTCTGATGTATCAAATACTTATGTCATGCAATAAAATGCAAATGAATTACTTAAAAATCACACAATGTGATTATCTGGATTTTTGTTTTAGATTCCGTCACTCACAGTTGAAGATACCTATGATAAAAATGACAGACTTCTACATGCTTTGTAAGTGGGAAAACCTGCAAAATCGGCAGTGTATCAAATACTTGTTCTCCCCACTGTATATTATATTATTATAATGGATGTTATTGGCTTTTAATCAAATCACAATCACCATTTGGGAAAAACCTTTTCTCTTTCTGCTGAAAATGCTTGTCATCTGTGAAAAATGTATCATTAAAAGTTTGCCAAAGCTCCTGAGTGCCTTAAGTAGAATTTGGGTTCACTGAAGGAAGACTTGCACAATCACTTTTGATAAGTGATGTCAGTACCAGGGTTCTTTAAAAGAGATAGTCCTGTGAACTACTTGCACACTATCTTCAAATTAGTGAATTTGAGAAGTGAGTTGCTTGAGGAAACGTCTGCAGTTTTACTGTTTATTTAGTTACACATTGATTGCTCACCATGAAGTTGACCGTAGCAGCCTTCGTTTTTCTGACGTGCATGACATTGCTGCCCACAACAGAAGGTAAGCAGAGGCATTATGTTTTTGATCATTTTAAGTTTTTTTTTTTTTTTTTAAAGGATTGCAAATGGTCATGTGTCAAGTCACCTGTATTTATATAGTGCTTTATGCAATACAATGATCAATGACTCATATAGAATTGTAAATCAGCACTAAAAATGTGTGCATATTGTAAGAGCACACTCTCATCACTTATTCCTGTCTCATTTCATGAAGTCCTCGCTGCTAGACTGTTGGCTCTACACTTACGCTGCCAGTGTCTTCGAACATATTCAGGAAAACCAATTAATCCCAAACTAATACAGAGCATACAGATGATTCCTGCTGGAGCACATTGCAAAGACGTGCAGATCATGTGAGTGTGACAGAAACCAAACATCAGTCCAATGCAGATGTCTGCATGCATGATGGATTCAAATTAATATTGTCTCTTATAATCAATTTAATCTGCCTTCATCCCAATAAACCTTCTTTGTCTTGTACAGTGCCACTCTGAAACGAGGACAGACCTGCCTCGATCCCAAAGATGAATGGGTGAAAAAGATCATCGAAGAATAATTTCTCATCTCTGTTTACATGCAAAAGCTTATGAATTTTTATTACTGTATGTTTAGAGACCTGTTAAATGCATTTGTTCAATGCAAACATACATCAACTCCCACTGCATAATGTCAATACAACTCTGTTCGGATGCAGATAACTTACTCATTAAAAGTGAGGAATAGAGAAACACATTTTGACTAAGCAATGAAAGTTTTTGAAATTTTTCATGATGCCAAAAGACTGTATTGTCATTTAGTCTGAAAGCATTATTGCTGTTGTAAGTAAAATATTGTATGAATAGAGGATAACAAGTATTGTGAAGATCATGTAGAAAATATGAAAATATTTTTTTTTCTCCTTTTCAACAATCTTCAGAAAATTGTTACATGTATACCTGCTCCGGACTGTTTGTTCTCAATGTTCCACATGTGATTCGTGTTTTTGTTCTGTTCCCGCCACTCATTATTAGTTCATTCCCTCCGGCTGTGTCCCGTTAATTACCTTGTGTTCCACCTGTATATATTCCCTGTGTTTTCCCTCAGTCCTTGTCCGATCTTGTTTGTGTGTGCGTGTTACGTTTCCTGTTCTTTGTACTCCCCTGCATCTACATTAAAAGACTTTATTTTATGTTTACTCCTGTCTCCGCGCCTCCTTGGACACGTACCTTAACAAAAATGTTTTTTGTCAACTTTAAGAGGTCTCATATATATATATTTGTTTGATTCAGCTGTGTTCTATTAAATATCTTGTTTGAGTTCCTATTTCATTCCTTTTGCGTTCCTATTCCTGTTTCATCTTTCTGTCTGCAACCACCCATGATATAAACATTTGTATCATGATGAAATCAGTTTAAGGCACGGATTTGTAATATTTTTTTGCAGCAAGTTTTACTGTAAATAAACATAAAAAACAAATTACTTGTATGAAATTAATAAATTCCACTGAAACAAATAGATTTATAAAATTAATACATTTCAAGAAAAGTCAAAGTGGGTTTGAAACTACATGAGTAAATGATAACAAGGTTTATTTTGTGGTAAACTATTTGAGGAAGTATATATTTTGAGCTGAGATTATTTATATTTTGCTGTCTGGGAAAATGATGATTTCATATACATAAAAAATGATGCAAAAATAATCCATTTGTACCTGCATATCTTCCACTTATTGCATGATGGCACAAAAATGGCCACTTTCTCCCTGCATGAGAGTCTTAGCTTACTGTGAACACACATTTGTTGTAACTTGTCTTGAATGTTTGTTATTCTACCCGTATTTCTTCATGATTTGCGTGCTTTAACTAACCCTGACCTATTCCTTTGAATACTTTTTTTTTGTTTTGGCAGATTTATATTTCCAGATGAAACAATTCTCTAGGCACATGAACTTCTCATTGCCTCTATAAGATCACTGCTCTGTTGAGTCTCAAAACATACAGCAGAAAGAAGGATTAGACCATTTTTGGAAAGGATTTTTCCACTGATAGAAAACTTAACACTATTTGCATCACATAGGGCATGATACACAGACAGACAGACTGACAGACAGATTTTACTAAGTAAATGAATCATCTCAATGGGATATTCCTGTCAGGTCACTAAAAGTCACACTATCAGCAGCAAAACAGGCGTATGCACACAAAGCATACACCCACCCACCCCCACACACACACACAAGAATTGACTGCTCATTTTATAGACATTTAATGGACTTCTCTTTTATTGTTCAACAACAATTGAACAATATTGTCGACTCAGATGTTTTTTTAAAATTCTGTAGAAGAAATAAAAGCTACTCACAAATGAGTCAATAGTAAGTGTAAGTGTCTGTATTTTGATCTGGGAAGAATTTAATGAGAAATGTTTTTGAGTTCATATTGAGATCTCTGACATTTGATAGCAGACTTTGACATCTTGTCAAATCTGAGCACATTTGAGACATTGTCGAGATCTTTCTCGTGAAAGTCAGGTAAAATTACGGTGGTCTTTTGAAGAAGACTTAAGCAAAAGTCAGACAGACAGATAGACGAATGAATGGATGGGTGGACAGATAGATAGATAGATAGATAGATAGATAGATAGATAGATAGATAGATAGATAGATAGATAGATAGATAGATAGATAGATAGATAGATAGATAGATAGATAGATAGATGGATGGATGGATGGATGGATGGATGGATGGATGAATGGATGGATAGATGGGGGGTTGGGTTGTTGGATGAATGGATGGATGGATGGATGGATGATGGATGGATGGATGGATGGATAGATGGGGGGTTGGGTTGTTGGATGGATGGATGGATGATGGATGGATGGATGGATGGATAGATAGATAGATAGACAGACAGACAGATTGATAGATATATAGATAGACAGACAGATAGATAGATAGATAGATAGACAGACAGACAGACAGACAGATAGATAGATAGATAGACAGACAGACAGATTGATAGATATATAGATAGACAGACAGATAGATAGATAGATAGATAGATAGATAGATAGATAGACAGACAGACAGACAGACAGACAGACAGACAGACAGACAGACAGACAGACAGACAGACAGACAGACAGACAGACAGATAGATAGATAGATAGATAGATAGATAGATAGATAGATAGATAGATAGATAGATAGATAGATAGATAGATAGATAGATAATATTTAGGCTATTAAAGAAATGTTCCACCTGTGGTAAGCTAACCAATGTGAATCACGCACTGCAAAGCACTTGACATAATTTTTTGGTAAAAAAAGCTTGGGACTCCAAGGGGATTTTGAACTTGGTAACCTGGAGAACATGAGATGCGTCCAGATGACACAGGGCTGATGAACATGTGAACAGATACAACCACATATTTACACACGAGCCTTAGCACGCACACGAAAAGACACAGAAAAACACACACAACAGTTAAAGGGGAAGTGGTAAAAATCACTATTTGTATCACGAGGCCTCTGAAAGCATAATATATAAGGCCGTACATCAGTCCAAATAACAGCATCTGATCTTGAGTGTTTCTACGCTGAATTCGACAACAGAAGCTTCACCCATCATGAACGTCTTCCTGATGATAACCGTTATTGGAGCCAGCATCGTTCTATCCGGTGGTAAGCTTCATATTCATTATCTGCCTATTATATTTTTGCTTCAATCAGCAGAAATTGGTTTTTGCTGACAAAATGTCTGCAGAAGGACAAAAATTCGAAATAATTTCTAAAAAAAAACAAAAAACACTCTCTTCTCTTTTCTTATTTCAACGAAGTATGCCTATATTTAAATTTGTGTACGTAGCTTCATTCGAAATGTGGCCAGCGTTTTCCTTGGAACTATGATGAACTTACTTCCCATTTCCTCAAAGCACCCACTACTTTTTTTTTTAATCACTTTTTGCTCAAGATCATTACATCACATGTGAGTTTACAGTTGTGTAATTTCTGCTGGACTCACTTTTTTCTTTGGCCTTGCATCCTTACTAACTGTTGTCTGTTTCCTCAGCTGTGCAGCCTCTCGGCGCAGGTTACAACAGCCGCTGCATGTGTCTGAAACTGGAGTCCAGGATCATCCCACCTGACAACCTGCGGCGAGTGGAGATCCTGCCCAGAGGCCCTCACTGCAAGACTACTGAGGTTATGTAAGTATTTCAGAGTCACGCGCCTTCCTGAAGTATTTCAATTTGGTGATTCATTATGAGGCATGATGTTGTAAGTGTTCAAGGGATTTTGTCACAACTGAAAATGTGTGTTTTATTTTGCACAAGCATGAATGTTATTAGTTGATCGTGCATTTACATATATTGTACACGAAAACACACTTTCAAATTCAAACCAGTTTTTTACCTAAAAGAATAATAATAAATACTTTTCCTAAGAAGTTGATTTTACTCACCAAGGCTGCATTTATTTGAGCAAAAATACAGAAAATTGCAAAATATATTACAATTTAAAATAACTGTTTTCTATTGTAATATATGTTAAAATGTAATTTCTTCCTGTGATCAAATCTGAATTTTCAGCTGTCACATGATCCTTCAAAAATCATTCTAATATGCTGATTTGCTGCTCAAGAAACATTTCTTATTATTATCAATGTATTATCATGATATATTTTTATGAAGATTTGCTGATAAATATCAAAGCATCTGTTTTTTGTGATACTATCAATGCCTTTACTGTGACTTTTCATTGTTAATGTGTCCATGTTGAATAAAAGTATTAATTTCTTTAAAAAAACAATCTTACTGACTGAAAATTTTGAACACCAATTTTTTTTTATCTTTCTTTTCAGTGCTGGTTTATCAAGTGGAGAAAGGATCTGTCTAAACCCCCGGACACCATGGGTTAAAAGACTCATTCTCTTCATTGAGAAAAAAGAGCGAGCGGCCAAGAAAGCGTAGAAGACATGGTGCAACTAATATAGCTTTAATTCTCACTACTCAAAAGTTACCTTAGCTCTCTACGTTTTGGAACAGAGCACTTAAATGCTAGTTTTTCATTCTTGTAAAATAAGATTTTTGTATTCTGAGTGCCTCATTTTGATTGATATTTGTTTGTCCTTGCTAATGATTTCAAGACACCATGAACCAAATGATGTACTACACTACAGATACACGTCTATTACACTGATCGATTCATTGTTTTCTTTGTACACTTATACAATCATGGTTTTCAGTGTTGTTTGTTGTTGCCTTTTTACTGCAGGAGAGTTGTGGAATATATGGATGATGTTTTTAAATAAATCTTTTCTTTTATAAAATCAATTCTGCTCACTTTCCTTGAACTTGTAAGGTCTGAAACTACCCAGCCCGTCCTTTGCAATGTAACCTGTCCTCCTCCTAGCTTTTAGCCCTAATACACGTCATATCACTTATGAATTCCTCTAGCTGCTCTCTTGACCCTTTTACAAACTACATTTCTCAAGACAGTTAGGAACTGCTTAGTTCATTTATTACATTTATTACACATTCAGAATTCCTGAACATCATTAATCAGACACTACACAAGGATTTTTTCCACAAATGTTTAAAACTGTAGCTGTTCTTTGCACAATAACTACAATCTCTAATCTTCCATTTCTTGGAAAAATAATTGAACAAATAGTCTCCATACAGCTCAATAACAGAAAAAGCCTTGATTAAAGTTTTAAACGATCTGCAAGTTATTCAGGGCTCAAGTAACTTGACATGTTCTTTTAGATCTGAGTGCGGCTTTTGACATTGTTGATCATGAGATTCTACTCAGCCGATTACAGAACTGGGTTGGGTCAGGTCCTGTTTTAGACTGATTCAGATCTTACTTAAGCACCAGGGAATACTACACTTCACAATGTTAACCTGTGCCTCCACACATACGTCATATCTTGTGGTGTTCCTCAAGGTTTAATTTTGGGTCCTCTATTATTTAACATTTACTTGGCTTCTTTAGCTAGTGTAATTAATCAGTACTTAACAAGTAAAAATCAGTAATCTTAAAAATATATCTAAACTATGACATATGTTCTCAATGACAAATGCAAAACAGTTAGTTCATGCGTTCATGTCCTCAAGGCTAGATTATTGTAATGCTTTGCTGGGTGGTTTCCCTGCACACCTAATAAAAAAACTCCAGCTGGTCCAAAATGTAGCAGCTAGAGTTCTTACTAGAACCAAGAAGTTTGACCATATTAGCCCGGTTCTGTCAAAAGTGCATTGGCTCCCTGTTAAACATTGTATAGGTTTTAAAATCTTATTAATGCTTACTAGGCACTAAATAGTTTAGCTCCCCAGTGTGAGCTCTTAACACACTATAGTCCTTCAAGTCTATACAGTCTCAAAATTTTGGCCAGTTGATAATACCTAGAATATCAAAATCAACTGCAGGCGGTAGATCCTTTCCCCATGTAGAATAGTCTTCCTAGCATTGTTTGGGAAGCAGACACACTCTGTCAGTGTAAATCTTGACTGAAAACCCGTCTCCTTAACCTGACATACACAACATATTATCAATTTGCATTTTCAAATCAGTTTAATGATTGTTAGGCTGCAGAAATTAGTTCAGCCAATGTATAACACCAGATGTACTTGTTACATCATAAGAAGAATGGTATCTACACTAGTATTAGTCTCTCTGTTCATCCCGAGGTTTATGGTAGTCACCCGGATCCGGGCCGTATCCAGATCAGATGGAGGATCTGCGCTTAGAAACGACCACAACGCATCCCTGAAGTGTCAGCAAAGATTGTGTCAACTATCCCCTGTGAAGGCCTTATTGACACGACAAACCCATCTTAAAATGGCCGTTATGGATCTGCTTTTTAACCGGCTGGAACTGAATTAAATATTAAATATTTTCCAATCTGACATCTGACCTGTAACGCTGCCTGAATCAGTCAAGCACTGTTCGTTTGTTTACCCCGGTTTCTGGTTTCTCCCAAGGTTTTTTTTTTCTAAATTCTGTCACCTGTTTAAATTTGGGTTCCTTGCCACTGTCTCCTCTGACTCCAACAATATTACTGTCTCCAGTAATATTACTGATCTGCCTGCATCATTGTATGCAAACTGAACTGAGCTGGATGATGACATCACTGTTTTCTCCAGAGCTGCTGTATAGATAAATGAACTAAATGAATAACTCATTTTTTATCAATGGTAATCAATCAATACTGAACTTACTTAATCTGGACAATGACGCTATTTTCTTCTAGAGCTGCTGTCTATAGCCAACACCAACTTAGTTACATTATTTTTCTGTTACCACTGTAAAGCTGTTTTGAAACGGTCTGTATTGCAAAAAGCGGTATATAAATAAAAGCGACTTGACTTTTACAGCTAAACAAAGATAAGACAGAAGTACTTGTTATCGGTAATGGTGCACAGAAAACATCTATTGCTTTGCATCTTGACTCTTCATCACTAAAAGCCAGTAACCAGGTCAAGAACTTAAGAATCATGTTTGACTGGGATCTCAGTTTTTAAAAAAATGTTACATAAACACCATATTATCACCTCAGTGATGTCAAAATTGTGTGATAATCTCTGAAAAATGAGAATAAGAAATGAGAAACTTGTTCATGCATTTGATACATCTAAATATGACTATTACAATAGAGTTTTTGCCCAAGTGTTTTCAAAGTTTTTCTTGCATCCTAAATTTCATAATTTATGGTTTCATTCCAGACAGATGAGAATTTGGTTTAAAGGCCAAAAGTTTAAATAAGACCCGATCACTAAATCATGAGCCTCATTCATTATCCATCACATTTAGGGTATTCATATAAGATTCTGGCAGTTTGCTTGCTAAATAAATCCACCAGCCATCTTTGGATTTTATGTATATCACTGAGAATGAATATTTATCAATCAATTTGATTCACCCAAAATGTAGGACAAAATTCTCCACAGACATTAGCGATAACAGGCTCATTTCTCATCTACGGTGTGCAGTTTGTGAGAAAGTTGCTCATGATAGAACATTTTGATTCACGTTAGCCGGAAAATCTGTTGAGCCATGACTTTCACATGACAGGCCTGAAATCAGTTTGGGTGTAAAGATATAAGAGCATACAGCAGATATGAATATTACCACACATCATCCTTCACAAAACCGCCGGCCTCACAACCCACAGCTTCCTATTCAGAAAAACACGTGTGTCTAAAATAAGACGTGCTTACAAACGCTTTTCTCTCAGTTTGTGTGTTTTATGTTTACATTAATTAATTTATTAGAATATAGACGAGGAAATATTGTTGGAAAGGTTTTATCTTTCCAGCAGCTCCTCGTCTGACTGGATGACACACACAAGATGCTGGTTTTGCGTGAATGAGGTTTTATTTCAAACAAAGAAAAAGTCCCTTTGTCACATGTGCAGACACTGAGATTTCTCAACAAAGACACTTAACAGAAATGCTTTCTGTAATAAGCCCACTAACCTCAAATGTCTGGACTTTTATGAGATTTTTTACTATTATGCTTTGATGATATAATCTTTATGATGATGATGAATCACTCATGTCTTATCCAAAGTCCATTAGGATAGTAAAAGCATCTGGTAAAATAATAAATGTAAGGATGGGACTAAGTATACTTTTCTCTTCTTTTTAAAAAAAATATTTCCAGTGAAATATAACATGGTACAAATATATGAAAAAAAAAATTGTAAAAAATAATATAAAAGTAAAAAAAGGCATGTAAAACATATAAAAAACATGAACACTTTACACTTTGATAGACAGGTAGAATGTGGATATGCGTGATTTAATGACCAGAAAACAATAAATATGGGTTTTTAAATTTGTTCCAGCAAATATGAAATTTGGCAAATACCAGTAAAAATCAATAACATGCATGTTCATTTGATTTAGCCTACTTAAAAACTAAACAGTGCACGCTTTAACGATAATGAAACTCATAAGTTGGTGTTCAGAAGTAAAAACATACACGCTACATGATAACAAGAATAAAATAAGAATGTCGATGCAGGCTATATACAGGGTTGGGGAGTAACGAAATACAAGTAACTTAGTTACGTATTTAAAATACAACATTTGAGTAACTGTATTTCATTACAGTTACATTTTAAATGGGTGGTAATCAGATTACAGTTACATCTGAAAAGTATTTTAGATTACCAAAGTGATTACTTTGAATTTTAATGTCATTTAAACAGCAATTGGTGATTCTCTGACTCTGACAGTCTGAAAAAGCGGAGTTAAGCTTCATGTTTTCATGTTTTGTGATAGTTGTTTGTGAGTCATTTTATAATTCACTCGTCACTGCAACTTTTTCTCACAATTTGTTTTTTTCCCTCACAATTGTGAATTTGCATTTCGCAATTCTGACTTCTTTTTCTCAGAATTGCGAGATTTAAACTCACAAGTGCAAGTTATAAAGTCAGAATTGGGAGATATAAACTGATCTCATAATTCTGACTTTTCTCAATATTGCGAGTTTATATCTCATAATTCTGACTTTATAACTCGCAATTGCAACTTTATATCACACAATTCTGAGGGAAAAAGTCAGAATTGTGAGATAAAAACTTGCAATTACCTTTTTTGTGTTTGTTCCACACTTATTAGTATTCCAAAGTATTCTAAAGTATTTAGATTAAGTTGCTAAACTTGAGTAATGTAACAAAATACGTTACAAATGACTTTTTAAAGCATGTATTTTGTAATCTGTAGTGAAATACATTTTAAAAGTAACCTACCCAGCCCTGGCTATATTTTATAAAACCATGTTGATTTTATTCACATTTTATTGGCTTGAAAAAGAAAATGCAGCTGAAAATTCTATACTCAAATTCTATCCACCTCAGTATATAAGTTTAATTTCTGCATTATTCATACTATATGCGTCCAAAGTAAAAAAATAAATAAATAAATACAGTAGCAACAACGTGGTCGTTACGTCATAACAGTGCGCCCGACTCTCAGGAGCAGTTGTAGTGTTTATGTCGTTCACAAGTTCTTTTAAAAGCTGTTTAGGACCGCTGTATTTTTTATGTTGTTATAGATGTAATATATATCAGTTATGTATTGCTTCCTCTCTCAGTTTGCCGGAGAAGACGATCTTTAGCCAGCATTTCAGTTTACTTTCACTTTATCCGTATCCGAGATCCTTCTCTTGACACACATTTACACTAGAACTAATGTGATTTCCGTTGATTTCTGGGGAATAGACACTCATCTCACTTTATAATTAAAAATAAATGGAAAAAACGCTACATTATAGCTGCTGTTATGCCGACGGGGAGTCGAAACTAAACGATGATTTATTGGACTTTCTGCGCATCGATGTGGAGCTCGATCCCGTGTGCGCCGACAGAGAGGAAACCTCGTGCTCGGTAAGATGACTCATAATATCGAGACAAAAATTAATTCCCTAGTGGGTCACTAATTTTACTACTTCTACAGAAAAATGTCATGCGCAAGCAGCGTAACTGGGAGAGAAGACTGGAGGTGAAAAAGAGCAAAAGAAAAGAGGAGAAACAAAGAAAGAAGCTCAACAGACAAAATAAAGGTGACCTGACCTTTAATATATGTTAACTGTCTTTCTGTTGAACACATTTTCGTTTTCATATCCCTATCATACACGTCAATTATTAATATATATATATATGCATATATGCATAGATATACATACTATATATGTGTGTGTGACGGGTCATTTTTCTGTCCAAAGGCCTTAATAATAATAAAAAGCAAAGATATGACATCCAAAGTATATAAGGTAGTACAACTAGATCTTTTATTGAATCCAAAAGGTTTTATATTTTGCTACATATAAAGGTATTTTTCAAGATTTTGAAGTGTCAAAAGGTCACTCGGTTTAACTGTCCAAAGGCCAATACAGCCATTTCATTTGTGATTAAAATATCTTAAAGTGTAATAAATGAATATATTTTGTATATCATAACATCATATATCGGCATAATGCAAAATGGTATTAAAATTATGTGTTGAAGTCATTGCTTTATGGGAAAGATTGTCCAGAAAAAGGAATTTCATTAACGTCATTCGGAGTAACCAATATAAAGGCTCATGTGAGTCATGCGGTCAGTATCATGTGACAGGATGTGACAACATTCAGACTTGTGCAAAGGACCACATGGTCATGAAGCAAAGAAACTATCTCTCTTTTAACTATTTGAAAAATTCATGTTTTCACAATGACATCAGGTCATTTGGTATAACCGCTATAAAACATGGAAAATGTTGTAATAATTTAAAAACTTGTACTAAATATAAAATGTTTGATTGTCCTTTTGCTAGCTAGCAAGCTCGTCATTGAAAATATCGTCATTCGGTGTAACCAAAAATGTTGGTTAAACCGAATTATGGTTTTGGTGACAAATTTTATCCGTCTTGTTAAAAAAAAAAAAAAAAAAAGGACAAAAGCAGTGTTAATTGATTATAAAAACAATATAATCTCATTGTTAACACATAATAAAACTTCAAAATTAATGTTTTTTTTTACACTTGTAAAAATCTTATTCTTCAATGACTCATATATAATTATCATATCAATTATTTCATGTCCCGATCATGCACATCAAATATCTTAAACATGCAATTTTAAAGATGGGAATTTCATTTTTTTTTTACATTTTTTTTATGACAATCTGTTTTTTTTTATTATTATTATCAAGTGGTATTGCCATAAAAGCAGTGAGCAGAAGAGACTTATCTAAAAAAATCATAAACAATCACACCACCCCAAGTTGTATATTGAATTATAACCTGAAACCAAGAGTGTTTTCTAAGTGACTGGATGTCTGTCTTGCAGATGTGAATGAGCCGCAGCTCAGCAAACGCACCATTAAAGCGATTACCAAAGAGAGACTGGAGGAGGCCAGAGCAGCCGGACTGCGTCTGTGTGTCGACCTCAGCATGACCGACTGCTTGTCAGCCAAAGTGAGCTTTACAAACAAACACACATGCAAGTTTGACAGGTTGAAACCTGACTACTATATAACAAGAGTGTGTTTTTTATGTAGTTATTCTTTTATTTCATAGGAAATCAGTCGTCTTGCAGGTCAGATCAGGCGCCTCTATGGATCCAATAAGAAAGCCTTACAGCCATTCCACATTTTCCTGACAGAATTCAAGGAGGACAGTCTGCTGTATAAGGAGTGTGTTCGTATGAATGACGGCTTCCTGAATTATTTGGTTAGAAAGGATTCGTAAACTGATCCTCACCTGACCTTCAGTAGAACAAACAGAAGCATAGAAATGTTATACAGAAACATAGTTTTGTTATTGCGACGACTTACCAGCATCTCTGTATCCCACAGATCGATGTGACGGAGGAGAGCTGGTTTCATCTGTTTCCCTCTGAAGATGTGATATATTTAACCCCAGACGCAAGTGAAGGTTCACATATTCTATTTTGCGTTAAGAATTAGTTCTAAATACGTTTTTATTCACGTTGCTGTTTTTATTCTGTGCTATTAATTGGTGCACACTATTCTGAATATGAAAAATGTTTGTCTTTGTATCATTTTATCAAAATTTAGTCATATTTACACTCCTGGGAGAGAAAAAAAAAATGGGCTGAGTCCAAAATGGCTGAACACTAAGCTTTTAATTGTCTTAACCATAAATTATTGGTCAGGAAATTAGCGAAATGTGAGCAAATGCACTAATTGGTGTTTCAGAAAAATGTGAATTTTTGGCAGAATATGTGAAGTTGTGTGGAGTGATGGATCACAATGAAACACATTGAGGTGCATGATGAGGCTCCAAAGCAGTGTCTTCAAAACACTGCTGAGAAATATAATGATAAATGCATCTCTACCACAGTGAAGCATCATGGAGGAACAGTGTTGTTCTGTGAGGAGCCTTTTCAGCTGCTGGTATTGGTGAGCTCCTTCACTGTGGAAAGTCATTTAGTGTTTTAGAGTACAGGAGAATATTTGAGGATGGATTGCTTGCAAGAAGTGGCTTGAGAAGAAGTCAAAGTCAACTTTATTGTCAATTCTGCCATATATACAGTACATACATACAGAAGTCCATCAGGCTCATGATTTGGTCTGGTCAGAGTCCAGATTTGAACTCGATAGTGAATATTTGTTCTCACATGAAACTCAAGCGAACTGGGACATATTTTCCACATTTACTCAAATTGTCTGACCACTGATTTGTGATTAAAATGGTTAAGACTATTAAAAGACCACTAAATATTTTGCCATTTTTGGCAGTTATTTTAGTTATTTTGTTGTTTATACAATATTATTAATATTTATTCTAAGTTTTAATAGCTTTTAATATATATATATATATATATATATATATATATATATATATATACAGCAGTTTTTTATATATTAATTCATTTAAATTATTTCTATTTTTATATTTCTATTTAGTTAAAAAAAAACTCTTTTTTTTCAGTTTTAGACATTTTTGCACTTCAACCTAAATTTATTTACTTCATTTAGTTGCTAAGACAACATTTCTAATTTTTGTTTAACTTTAAGTTTTAGTTTTTCCAACTAATATTTGTTTTTTTTTTTTATTTCAGCTTTGCAGACATTTTTTTTTCCTCATTGAATATACTGTTTCACTCATAAATGCATCAATTATGGTAGTAAAACATTACCTTTTTTTCATGGAATACTTTTATTTTTATATTTATTTCAATTTTTACTAGTTGTAATTGCAGTTGCCAATAACAATGCAATTTTTCCTCATTGAATATATTGTTTCACTCATAAATGCGTCAATTATGGTAGTAAATCATTACCTTTTTTTTTCATGGAATATTTTTATATTTATTTCAATTACTGAAAACAATTTTTAATAGTTGCCAATAACAATGCAATTTTTCCTCATTGAATATTTTGTTTCACTCATAGCGATAGTGATATTAAGAGTCAAAACGATTTTGTCAATATAGGATTTTGATATTAAGTCAGAAATTTCAGATAAAAACCAATATGAATGCTGCAATAAGTAATTTCATTTTAATTCTGCTTAAATTTTCATTATGACTGTCCCCATTAGCTTTAGAATATGTGGAGGACGATAAAGTTTATATCCTTGGAGGTTTAGTGGATGAAACCATACAAAAGGTGAGAATCTTGCTTGTGGTTTTTATTAATGATGCATTGACGAAAGAAACCGCTGAAGATCTCACTGCTTTCTCTAAGAAAATGAGCTACACGAGGGCGAAAGAGCTCGGCATTCGGATGGCGCGGCTGCCTATTGATGAGTACATGGTGAAGAGACCAAACCCCAAGAACTTCCACTCCAAAATCCTAGCCATCAACCAAGGTAAACACGTTCTCTGACTCACTTTCTCTATGCTGCAATCATAATCCTCCTCATCCCAGAGTGAAATCGAGTGTATGATTGACCGTGTGCTATTGTGTTTCAGTGTTTGACATCCTGCTGACTTTTCGGGACACCAAAGACTGGACTAAAGCACTCGTCGCTGGTATCCCTCCTGGAAAAGGTTACATGTTGGCCTCTACAGACTTGATAAACCCTCAGGACGAGCTGTAGACACTCACTGTAAGGTCTTGAGCAATATTCAGTGGCAGTGATATAAAATCATCTATATTAGATAACTTGATGTCTGACTGAAGTCACTTGAATCAGATTCAAAACCCTTGCCTGCATCTTTTGTATGATGGAAATGTTGGATTTATTTTAAAATGCTCTCATTCGTTTGTCTCAAGGATAGTTTCTACACAGTCAAAAACGGAACTGATGGATATTTTGTCGCCATTAAAACCACTGGATCATATCACTGATATATGGAGTTTGATGTCTCCCTTCTTTTTTTTTTTTACTGTGTCCAGGTTTTAAATGTGAAGGATCACATTACACGTGTAAAAAAAAAAACAGTAACAAAAACTACATATGTATAAAAAAAAAATCAGAGCTGTCTTTGAACTTTAGACATCCAGGCAGTTTAATTATATTATTTATTTGTGTTAGTATTACTATTAGTCCAGCATATTTTTAATAACCACTCTAACACGTTTATTAAGTAGTTTGATCATCAGCGCCACCTAGCGGCGGACACTTGTAACTGTTGCTCTTCCCAGATCCATCACCAAAGTTTGTTGTATATTGTACTTATTTAAATCAATCTCACAAACTTCTATTAATTCAAAACGCGATTGTTGTGAGATATCTTCAAAATGTCATTTCACCCTTATGTGCTGTTCGGGATGTTTTCATCCACTATGGGGAATTTTTGAGTCTTAATTTGGCCATAACTTTCTCCGTCTTTCAGCAAATGGAATGATTTTTGGTGACAAATCGTATTTTGACACATATTTTGGGAAAATGCTTTGAAAATGTTCAAAAACTCAACAGTACTCTGTGGGCAAATTCACTACCCTTTTGGATTTTAACTGCTTTAAAAATGTATCAGATAAATATTTTTTTCAAATTTTTTTTGCTTCAATCTATTAATCAACCTTAGTCCTGATCAAAACTACTAATTTTTTTTTTTTTTTTTTTAAATCAGGATTTTAACTCTTTAATTGCCAAATTCATAAATGATGTCACTGATTTGGGAAAAAACGTGTCAAAGATTAGAAACAACATTGGCTTTGATGCGTTATTAGTTTTTGTGCAAATCAGATTTTAACGTTATAAAGAGTTACAATCCTGATTTTTTTTAAAGAAATTTAGTAGTTTTGATCAGGACTGAGGTTGATTAATAGATTTAAGCACATAAATTTCAAAAAAATATTTATCTGATACATTTTTAAAGCTGTTTTCAGCCACGAACATAACGAAAGGGTAGTGAATTTGAACAATGCACAATGGTTAAGATCCATATTAAATGTGTAAGCACTCAGTATTCGAATGTAAAGTTGTTTATTTCATTAGCTTATGTACAATATAAGATTAGATGCTCATGATGTCCGGGTATGGTAATTATAATGCGAAGCAACAGTCTTACCTTCATTAATTCACTATTAATCAATGAATATATTATGGTGAGACATATACACCAATGCTCCATAAAGCCTGACAAATTATCAATAAGTGAACTTACAAATATATTAATATCATCTGTTTTTAAACTCATAATATAGAACCACTCGGATCATGCGCTCCTCCTCATAGATTCTAAAAGAATCAATGAACGGTCATCAATGATGGAACTCCGCGAATGAACGCTGAGTTCCACCCGATTCACGCTCAGAGGAGCACACTATCACTCATCATCGTGGTTTGGGAGACTCGTCACTTTCGATGCACATTTCACAGTAAGAAACTATAGAAATGATCCCTGAAAGTATAGTCTTAATGAAATCAGAGGCTCAACAGGAACCCCTTCAACGACACGATGAAGTCCAACGACGGTAGTGAACGCTGACGTCACAGCGATGACTTTAAATCGGTGATTAAAACAACGCGTGAAACTCTTCGGTTTAAGAGGCGATATAAATACAAAAACAAGTCAAAGCACGGCCCTCTATTTAAAGACTATATCTAGACATTGTTAGTGAACGGATTTGATTATATCCACTACGTTTATCGTGACTTTAATATTGTGTGATGAGGCAGCGGTGACTTAAACATCATGTGTTGAATACAAGCAAAACTTAACGTTTTCGGATAAATCATTAGTTATTATATGTTTAAGCACCCTGTATCTGAATTGAACGTCATTTTCTTCAATAAAGCATGTAAAAGATAAAACTTTTGCTGCACATCATGTCATTACCCACAATCCTCCTCGGTGGCAACTTTCCTTTCACAGTGAACAGGCTGCTTTTGTCATGTGTATTGATTTATCGCTTATGTAAATTAATATGAATTAACTCTATATTTTGACTACATATTGGTATTTCAGAATTGTAAAAGAAACAACACAAGCCTTTTATGCATATGCAGTAAAGTGTGCTTCAACTATATACGTCCTGTCAGGCAACACGAGTCCAAGCATCGTTCCGGCATGATGGACGTAATGGGTGGAGCTAAACGGTCCAACCACACCTAAACCTACTCATATCGCAAACGCTAAACATAACTCCTCCGATTAGATCCACAGAGGTGGAGCTGGAGGTCATTTGGCTCTGCAGTGAGCACCTCTTGTCCGGTGTGGAAATCAACTTGCAGTTACATATTTCAACCACTAGGTGTTTAGTGTGCTGTGTGCATCATCTACTGTAGAAATGAATGTAGAATATCATATAAACATGATACTCTTACAGTTGGCAGAAACAGTAAGAGTATTATGCTACTATACTGTTAAAAATAAGTTAATTTACTAAAAGGATCA